>JAQIHA010001495.1:0-11189 GCA_028751875.1 Rapana venosa
AAGATTGTTCGAGCTTGAAGCTCATGGGTCCATGAAGTCAGGGGTTCGAATCTCGGCGGCGTCTGGCGAATTAAGTGTTGGGGTTTTTACAATCTCCCAGGTCAACTTCAAGTGCAGACCTGCCAATGTCTTAAATCCCTTCCTGTATATACACATGCAGAAGCTCAAATATGCATGTTAAAGATCCAGTATTTCGTGTCAGCGTTTGATGGGTGAGGGAAACACGAACTTACCTAGCATACATCCCCAAAGTCAAAATACGGCTACCTCAGTGACAGGTAAAAACGGTCGCATACGCAAAACTCTCGCCATTGGTAAACCTCCAAGCTCTTTCTAGCAGAGGAAGGGGGAAAAATTGGTTGCACAAGTCAATATGACGGGGTTTTTTGTTTTGTTTTGTTGTTGTTTTTTAGGGGGGTGGCGGGGGGTTGTTTGTTTGTATTGTTGTTGTTGTTGTTTGTTTGTTTTGTTGTTGTTTTTTGTTTCGTTGGGTTGTTTTGGTTTGTTTGTTGTTGGTTGTTTTGGGGTTGTTGGTTGTTGGGTTTGGGTTTGGTTTGTTTGGGTTTTGGGGTTGTTGTGGGTTTTTTTGTTTGGTTTTTTTTTTTTGGGGGGGGGGTTAAGATTCAAGCACCCACATGAGGGAGGTTTGTCATATACATACCACATAAAACTTTTGATGATGAATATTAAGTTCAAATCAGCAAGAAAAATGATCACTCTTTGTTTACTTTATGTTTATTCATAGAATTTAGAAAAAAGATATTGATGATAAACCTAAAGAAACAAAAACCAAAAAAACCAGGACAAATAGCTGTTTACAGAAAGAAAGAAGAAACAACCCAGGAAAGCTTGATCAATATTTTTTCTTTTCGTTTCTCGGCTAGAGCTCCGACATCCACAAAAACTAATAATGATTATAGGCTTTGGTTTGCTCGCTTTACAAGATTCAGCGCTATACAAGTTCCATATAGATTATCATCATCATCATCATTAATGTTGTTATTGTTGTTGTCGTTGCTGTTGTTGTTATTATCATCATCATCCTTGGGATGAGACTATAAACCGAGGCCCCGTGTGTGAACGCATACAGAACATCTTGCGCACACGTTAAATCCTGTTCCGCTGTTCGAAAGAGTAGGCCATTGTGTGCCGGTGGGAACAGATTACAAAATTTAAAAAACCCACATACACACGCCAACAAAAAAAAAAGTCATCTGAGCGCTTTGATTTGTTGCTTTACAAGATTCAGCGCTATATAAATTCCATACATTATTATTATTATTATTATTATTATTATTATTATTGTTATCATTATTATTATTATTATCATCATAATAATCATCATCATTATTATTATTATTAATGTTGTTATTGTCATTATTATCATTATTAATGTTACTATTGTTGTTATTATTATGATGGTTGTTGTTGTTGTTATTATTTATTATTACTATTATCATTATCATTATTATTATCATTATCATTATTGTTTTTATTATTAATGGTGAGTTTTGCGCATGACTGTGACCGTTTTTACCAACTTTTCAGGTAGCTGCAAAAAGCCAGACAACTCTCACACACAATGATTGTTTCTGCAAGTAAAAGCTTTGTTGTCTCTTTTTTCCTTGCGAAAGGAATTTTTTTTTAAGTTTTGAAATAAAAAATATAAAATAAAAATCTGACGACAACAACAGATAAAAAAACCCCACAAAATAAGAAATATTAAGAAGAAAAAAAAAAAGAATGACAGCAAAACGAACCATTACCACCACCACCACCCCCCACCCCTCCCCCTCACCCCCACCCCCCTAAGAAAAAAAAAACCCCACAAACAAACAAACAAGCCCAAAACCAATAAGGAGAAAAACAAAACTACCCCGATTTAATGAATGATAGCATTGTCTACAAACTTCAGATACAGTCACATACAAACAATTGCTTCAACCTGGTTTTGGGCAGGCAAGTGTTCTACACTCACAAATTCAGCAGAAAATTGTAACATAACTTAGATGATAAAGAAGACAGACAGACAGGATAATAAAATAGAAAAAAGAAAGCAAGAAAAGAAAAAAAAAAGCCTTTGCTCTGCTTAAGCCATAAATATTCACACAATTCGAAGGAGAAAGAACGGAAAGGAAAAACGTGAAAGACAAGAGTTAGAAAATTAGATACAAGTTTCAATACCCGAACAAAAGACGATCGTCACCATTTTTAAAGGACTTGCCGGGGGAAAAAATAATGGCCTGTTCTACCCTAAAACATACAATTTGAACAAATAAATAGATAACTGAATGAATGAATGAATGAATGAATAAATAAATCAACCGATCAATAGAAGAGCAAGCAAGATTTGAGCCTGGAAACTCACCACTACAGTTAGTTCTACCGAAGAAATGCGTCAAAACTTGTTCCGCTTTTCCGGAAGAGTAGACCATTGTGTACTGATGGGAACGGATGACAAAATTTGCATGACGGTGTACACACAGGGACTGGATGTCAAAGTCCTTCGGATGAGACTATAAACCGAGGCCCCGTGTGCGAACGCATCCAGAACATCTTGCGCACACGTTAAAAATCCTGTTCCGCTTTTCGAAAGAGTAGGTAGGTCATTGTGTGCCGGTGGGAACAGATGACAAAATTTACGAAACCGCATACACACGGGGACTGATTGTAAAAAAGCACATGAGTGCTTATTCCATTATCCTCGATATAAAAGAGGTTTTTTTAAAGAAAAAAATGTAAACAATCTTAAAAAAACAAAAGCACATGAGTGCCTATTCCATTATCCTCGAAATTAAAAAAAAATAGAATAAGGAAATGAACTAGATAGAATGGACTTGTTCGTTATCTGTTTTTTCTTTCATCCATGGTTGTGGCTTCTGGGCCACGTTTAACAAACGCTAAGTACAATAATTCCTTTTTGAAAAACTAAAATGCCATGGGTCCACGACGTTGAGGGTTCGATTCTCGGCAGCGGTATCTGGTGAATCAAAGGTGGGGGAGTTTTTTCGATTTCCCGGTCAACTTCAAGTGCAGACAGACCTGCCAGTGTCTTGATTCTTTTCGTGTGTGTGTGTGGTGTGTGTGTGTGTGTGTGTGTGTGTGTGTGTGTGTGTGTGTGTTGTGTGTGTGTGTGTGTGTGTGGTGTGTGTGTGAAGAAGATCAAATCTGCACGTTAAATATCTCATATTTGATGTCAACGTTTGGTGTGTTACAGAAACACAAACATACCCAGCATGCACACTGTACCAGAAAATGAGCTGCTCTGATATCGGAATGTGTCGTCTGAGGCCAGCGGTCAGACCTCCTGCAAAATTACAAGCAGTGGTCTAATTACAAGCAGTTGTCTAATTACAAGCAGTGGTCTAATTACAAGCAGTGGAGAAGACCAGGAACTACCCATCCCTCCCAGTAATGGAAGAGAGGAGAGAAGAGAAGACGAGACGAGAAGAGAAGACAAAGGAGAGGAGAGAAGGAGAGAGAAGAGAGAAGAGAAGAGAACAAAAGAAGAGAAAGAGAGGGGGGGGGGGGGGAAAGAAGAGAGGAGAGGAGAAAAGAAAAGAAGAGAACAGAAAGAAGAACAGAAGGAGAAGAAGACAGAAGAGAAGAGAAGACGAGAGAAGAGAAGAGAGAGAGGAGAATGAAAAGAGAATAGAAGAGAAGAGAAAAGAACAGAAGAGAACAAGAAGAGAAAGAAGAGATGGGAAGAGGAGAAGACAGAGAGAGAAGAGAAAGAGAGAGAGAGAGAGACAAGACAAGACAAGACAAGAAGACAAGAAGAGAGAAGAGGAGAGAAGAGAAGAGAGGAGAGAAGAGAAGAGAAGACGAGACAAGACGGGACGAGAAAAAGAAACACTGAGGGGATTGAAAACCCCAGAAACCCCCAGAGCCTAGATACCCCCAAAAATTAAATAAAACTTTCTATGCTCAGTCCCGGACCATTTAATGCATCAGTTTTGATGTAAAATCGGCTGCAAAAAACTTTCAAACTCAACACTTGTAACTTTAGCCACAATATAAAAAAGGAAGTTAAGAGCATCACTACATTTTTTGGTAACTATCCCAAAAAATAAAGAAGTTTATACCATTATGTACATGTATTTAATTAACTATCTTTAAAAAAAAAAAACCACACACACACACACAGAAATGTTATAGCATTATGCACATTTCTGAATAAACTATCTTTAAAAAAAAAAATCTAAGGGGGGTGGGGGGAGGGGGAGGGGTGGAAATGGAGGATGGTAAGGGGGATGGGTGGTGTAAAGACTATTTTTTAAAAGAAAGATGATTAAAAAAAATTTTTAGGAAAAGGGCTTTGATTTGGGTTTTTTAAAACAAGATATAGGGCTATATAAATTCAAATTTTTATTATTATTGCTAATATTATTATTACTAAAAAAGGTTATAGAATTATGTACGTTTCTTCATAAACTATCTAAAACAAAAATGTATGCCATTTATGTACGTTTCTTTATAAACTATCTAAAACACAAATGTATGCCATTTATGTACGTTTCTTTATAAACTATCTAAAACAAAGTCTATAGCACCATCTACATGTATTTATGAACTATCTTTATAAAAAAAAATAAAAAGTTGTATAGCATTATGTACATTTCATTTTTTTTATTAACTATCCAAGAAAAAAATCAAAATTTGTAACCCATCCTTGATAATTTACATACAATGACGTAACTATTTTATTTATTCCTTCCTTGTGCTTTTGCAATTATGCAAAACTACTAAACTTGACATCCAAAGAGCTCAGTTTGTAAGGGACAGGGGGCGGGGTGGTGGTGGGGGGGAGGTATTATTATTTTGCTGGAAATTAGTTCACTTCTTTCTCTCCCCCCCCCCCCTCCCCATCCCCCCAGGAAGATTGTGTTAATCTCCCTCTCTCTCTCTCTCTCTCTCCCTCTTCCTTCTCTCTCTCTCTCTCTCTCTCTCTCTCTCTCTCTTCCAAGGGAAGATTGCCTTAACCTTGATGGATGGGTTACGTTTCATGGTTGAGAGATGAAACCTTTACAGGAAGTGAAACTGATTGTCCAACATTTCAATTGGCTGGCTATTTTTAGCGCCAAGAAGGGGGGACAACTGTCTTGGGTGATTTTGAAAACTGTGCTCTAACTCTCCCTGATTGGTGTTTAAATATTCAAAGGCGTTATTTCATCTTCGTCTTCTTCTACGTCTTCTTCGTCTTCTTCGTCTTCTTCTGTCTCGGTCTTCTTCTTCTTTTCTTTTTCTTCTTCTTCTTCTTCTTCTTCTTCTTCTTCTTCGTCTTGTACGCTCAGAAAGAAAGAAGATGGGGAATGATATAGAGATGGTGGAGAGAGAGAGAGAGAGAGAAGAGAGATGAATGGATGAGAGAGAGAGAAGAGGAGAGAGAGAGAGAGAGAATTAATGAAATAATGAATGAAATAATGAATGAATGAGAGAGAGAATGAATGAATGAATGAATGAATGAAGAAGAATGAATGAATGAGAGAGAATGGATGAATGAGAGAGAATGGATGAATGAATGAATGAATGAATGAATGAATGAATGATGAAGGAATGAATGAATGAATGAATGGATGAATTAAATGAAAGAAGAGAGACACAGATGAATGAGAGAGAATAGGATGAATGAATTAAGTGATAGAGAGAATGAACGAACAAAATAATGATAGAGAATGAATGAATGAATGAATGAATGAATGAATGAATGAATGAATGAATGAATGATGTTTTTATTTAGGAAAAGGAACTAGCACAAATCATGGCTTTTTTGTATTCCTAGCTCTTAGTCAAGAAAAATCAATGATAACTCACACACACACACATATCAATGATTTGATCAACAAGATCTGAAAGAAAACCAATCACTACACAAAACAGTATTCCTCAACAAAAACATATCATGGCAGCACAAAGTAATCTGTAACTACATACACAGAATAAACAGTAAATTGATAAAACCTGGAGAGAGAGAGAGAGAGACAGACAGACAGACAGACAGACACAGAGAGAAGAGAATTGAATTTATCTTCTATTTTTCGAAATAATGGAATAAGCACTCATCTCTCCTCTCTCTCATCTTCATCCGCATCTCTCTCGCTCCTCCTCACCTCTCTCTCATCTCTCTCTCTCTCTCCCTCCTATCTCTCTCTCTCTCTCCATCTCTCTCGTCTCTCTCTCGACACACAACCCACACACACACACACACACACAACACACACACACAGAAACACACACACACACACACAGCCACATACACAGAAAGAACAAACAGACAGACAGAGACACAAAGACACAACAGACCCTCAGAAAACACAACGTAAACGAACATCAGATAACCAAACATCAGACAGAATTTTTTATTTTATTTCTTGCAAATCGACAAGAAGACAGGCAGGACGAGCCTGTGAAAACGATTTTAACACGTCATTTCCCAATTGATTTACCGTGCGTGCGCCGGATGGTTTTCTTGACCAGGACAATAGAAAGACCCACACATGTCCTTGAGTTCGAATCGATGACAAATTTAGTTTCTTCTTGCCCCACCCATGTAGGGAACGGCGGAATAGCTCATGGTCGAGAGCAAACTCGCTTTTTACTTTTTGCCTTAGCCCCCAACCAAGTTAAAGCAGCATCGAGCGTGTGGTTAACACTTTTGGATGGGTGGACCGTTTTTTTCCTTTTTTCCATCCTTTCTATCTTTTCCTTTTTTTCTTTCCGGTTCCCGTTTTATCCATTTCCGTTGTCCGCGCCTATTGGCTATCCTGTACAGGTCCCACCGACAAGTCCCCCCCCCCCAGTTTCAATCACCCAGTCTCAACCCAGCTGTAAATGGGAAACCACCACCCCCACCTGCCGCCTCTTTTAGGGTCAGAGGAGAGGTAAAAAGAAAAAAAGCGGCGAGGGAAGAGGAGATGGGAGGGTGACCACCCCCACCCTCAAAGCAGGCCCCCCCTAGAGAAGAAGAGGGCTACCACTCTCTGAGCCTACGCTGAACCGCCCGCTTTCGAGCGGAGAACACACAAGGTAAATGGGACAAAACCTATTACCTAAACATTATAAAACTTAACCTTACCCTTTTTTACTTTTCGATGTGTATCCAGAGAAATGATTACCATGATTAGTGTACTTCTCTGAGCCTAATGGTTCTTGTGCTGTATGTAGAGTTATATCCCCACATTCCCCCTCCGCCCATCCCCCCCCCCTTAGATAAACTTGAAGGAGGGAGGAGACGTTTGAGTAAAATAGCGGTGTAATAAATTTTTATATAGAGTATTATAAGAAAAGAAAAAGTGGAGAGATTACTTATCCCCCCCCCCCTAATCCCCCACTAAAAACCACCCACCCCCCACACTAATACCCCTCCCTACCCACCTTAAACCCCCCCCCACTTGTTTTCCCAAAAACCCCCCCCCTAATCCCCCCCCCCACCCTCCCCCCCATACCCCCCCTCCTAACTTCCTCCCCCCCCACTGTGGCCCCCCCCCCCTCTTTCTCCCACTCCCCCCCCATCCTCCCCCTTTCCCCCCCCCCCCCTTTATTATTTTCCCCCCGCTCCCCTGTTCCCCCCCCCCTATCCCCCTTTCTACTTCTTCCCCCCCCCCCCCCCCCTCTTTTTCTTTTCCCACTCCCCCCCCCTCCCCCCAATTTCCTTCCTTCCCCTCCCCCCCCCCTCCTATACCACCCTTTTCTTCCTCCCTCTTTTCCCATCTTCTGTCCCACCCCCCACTCCCCAGAACCCCCTACGCCCCCCGACCCTCCATCCCCAAGTCCCCCCCCCCCCACCAGTCCGCCCAATCCTCATCCCCCCACACCCACCTCACTGTCTCCTGTCCAGTCATTCTTTTCTTTCTTTTCCCCCCCTCCCCCTTTTCCCCTACTCCCCCTCCTCTTTCCCCCCCCCCCTCCATCCCCCTTCCCCCCCCCCTCCCCCCCCCCCCCCCCCCCTTCACCTTCCCCACCTTCCCCCACCCCCCCTTCCCCCTTTTTTTTCCATTCTGACTTGTCTGGTGTGTCACCATCTCCTCCTTATCCTATCTCTGTAAACCTATCTAGGTCTCTCATCTTTCTTTTTTTTTTTTTTCTGACCTGCTCTTTGGGGTGCGTCCTTTGGTGTCGGGGGTGCCCGTCATCCTCACCTCGACTGGCTGTCCCTCTCTCACACTCCTGTCCTAATCTTCCCATCTCCTTCTCTATAAACTCTACATCCTATCCCCCGTTCAGTTTCACCTGTTGCTGTATCTGGGTCTCACCAATCCTCCTTCCTATCTCTCACATCTCTCCATCCACCACACAATTCTTTCATTCCTTTCCCTCTTCCCTCCCCTACTATTTCCTTATCTTCTCCCTTCCTTTCCTATTCTCTATTCAATCTCCATTCACTCTTCCCATATCGTTCAGTCTGTTTCACCCCTCATCAGACCCTCTCTCTCATTCAAACCCCCTTCCTCTCCCCTATCTGAACTCTCCATCCAGCTCCGATCAAACTCGCACCGAAATCCTTCTCCAACTCAAAACAATTCATCGTAATTCCGTTTGCCGTGACGTCCCCACCCCCCCTCCCCCCCTTTCCCCGCCCCCCCTGGGGTGGGTCCAAGGTGTCCTCCTCTTTTCATTGTCTATCATCATATCTATATCCCCCCCCCCCCTTTCCCCCCTTTCTTTCTCCTTCTCTTTCTCTATGGTGCCTCTCTCTCTCTCTCTCCATTCCTCTGTTCCTGTCTTCTCTCCATCCTCTGTACGCTCTCCGCGTTCTCAAGTATCTCTCATGTGTCCTCTCTCTGGTCTGTGTCCTGTCTGTCTGTCTGTCTGGTCAGTCTCTTCTCTCTCTTTCTCTCACTCTCTTCCTCTCCATCTCTCTCATCTCTCCACTCTCTCATTCTCCTCTACTTCTCTCCTTCTTCTCCTCCTATCTACCTCTCTCCAGTCCATCCATCTGCTCTACGACCTCATCCTCCATCTCTCTCGACTCCATCTCTCTCTACCACATCCCCACATCCTCTCTTGCAGATTTTTAGACAAAGATTGATCATAGATTGTCATTGGCCAATGATAGGAACGATCATAAAATTTATTCCCCCCCCCCCCCTCACCACACTAGTTATAGATAAAGATAGAGAAACTTTAAGCCACAAGTTAATAAAGTTTTACGTGACATGACAGAAACAAATAACTAAAATTTTGAAATGGTAATTATGCATTTTAAAAGAATAATGGCTAAAAAGAATAAACATATCAACTGGGTATTTCAGATATTTAAATTTCATAAACTTAGATATAGAAAAGTAATAGTGAATAAGTCTGAATAAAATACTTTAGTTTCATCACCACATTTTCAAATGATAAAAACAAACCAATATGTAAATATAATTCTTTTTTAATAGTTTAGCTAGCAATTAGTTAGCTAGTTGTTTGTTTTATGTTTTTATATTATTCTTTTTTTTTTTAAACGATCCATGGTGCTAGCACCGAGGTTCACCAATGTGAGATTTTGCATAGTAACCACTGTTCTCCCCATAATTGTAGACACAACTTAACTGCTAAATTATTATAAATTTTACTTTTATACATCACCCTCGTTCTTAAAATATCCATTTCTTTTCCCCTTCATTAATCTTAAAAATCCTGCCCTTACAACCGGTGATGCTATTACATTATTTATATTAATAAACAAAAAAAAAATGAAAAATTACAAAAAAAAAAAATAAAAAATACGTCAACATTCAGCATTCTTAGCTATTCAAAAATAAGTCCATAAAGATCGTTGAAATGAATTCAATAAATCAATTTTTTTATGTCCTACAATTAGTGAGTATGTATAATGATTACGGGATGAACTGGGTTATGTGTTTCAATACGGGTGTACAAACTAACACAAATAAAGTAGACAAACGAATATCAATTTGCGCTTTCTTCCCCCCTTTTTTCTTTAAACTTCATTTTTTTATTATTTTGTCCAGATTTTGCTGTCGTTGCCCCCCGTTTCATAAAAAATAAAAATTTAGTGGTTTGTTTTGGGGTTTTTTTGTTTATTATATATTGGAAAAAAAATTCCCTAAAAAAAAACAAACTAAAAAAAAAAAATTACACATATTGGCATTTTGTCAAGAGATTACCCTTTTTTTCCTCCTAATATTTTCACAAAAACAACTCCCCCCCCTCCCCCCCCCCCCCTTCTTCTTTCCCAAAATTTGCCCCCCCAAAGTTTATCCCAACAAAAAAAAACAAACCCCCTTCCTTTCAAAAACCCTTTTTCCCAAAAAAAAAAAATCGTCTTCCCGAACACAGCAAACGGGGGAAAACCCAAAGTTTTTAAACCCCCCAGAAAAAACCCTCCAACCCCCTAACCCCTTCCCCCAAAATCCCAAACCCCCCCCCAAACCCCCTTTTTCCCCAAAAAAAACTGCAAAAAAAATTTCCCCTTTTTAAAACCAAAACACCCCCCCCACCCCCCTAATTCCGTCCAGACCCTGTGGGTTGGAAACCCTCACCAATCAAAAACCCCGGGCCCCCCCGGGGGGGGGGGCCACCAGAACCCCAAAATCTTAAAATTTAACCCCTCTTTGGGGAAAAGAAAACACCCGCGAGAGAGAGAAAAAAAGAGGGGAAAAGAGAGGAGAGAGAGAGGAAGAGAGAGAAAACAAAAGACAGACAGACAGACAGAAGACAGACGACAAGAAAGAGAAGAAACGGGGGGAATTTTTCTCTGCTTGGGACCCCCCCCCTTTCCCCTTGTTCCCCATCGTGAATCCTTGAGAGGGGGAGAGGGAGGGGGAGGGGGAGGAAGGAAACCCCGAGAGAGACAAAACAGAGAAAGAAACAGAGACAAAGGAAAAACAGAGACATACAGACAGACAAAACAGAGAGATACAGGAAAAAAACAGAGGGCCTACAGACAGGGCAGAGAACGAGACAACAGAAAAAAAACAGATACAGACACAAGAGAGACAGACAGACAGACAGACACTGACCCAAAAAAAGAGAGACAGAGAGAGATAAAAGATAAAAGAGGGGAGACAAAAGATAGAAAAGAAAAGACCCGACAGACAGAGACCCGAAAAGAGAAATAACAGAAGGGCAGAGAGAGAGAACTCTAAAAAAACCCAAAGAAATTTTTTTTCAAAAAAAAAAGGCCATTTTGGGCCAAAAACCCCCAAGGGGGGGTTTTTCCGAGCTGCTTTGTATTTTAA
>JAQIHA010001496.1:0-11187 GCA_028751875.1 Rapana venosa
GGAAAGCCCTGGTTGGTTTCAGTGCTCTTCTTGTATCGCAGAGGTCCAAGATGTCATTGGTAGTCCATGGCTGGTGTTTATTCCTCTGACGACCGAGTACTCCTCTGCTGTTTTTCTCGGACTGCCTCATTGAAGTTGTTGGTGAGGTCTTTGATGTCATTGTCAGGAGGGTTAATGCCGCAAACCTCCGCCAAGCTTAGCTTGGAAGACCTCCTCGACATCTGGATCTTCAGTTTGTCCACGTCAATTTGATACGTGGGTTTGCAGGCTGTTTGTTTTTCTTCAGCTTCATTTTGAATCCAGCAGCAAAAGGGTCGTGGTCGCTGCCTATGTCGCTCCAGGGTATGTTCTTGTTCTGGCTCTGTTGATGCTGGATTTGAAGCGCCGTGGTGTTAAGATAAAATCTATTTGGTTATGGACTTGCCGTTTGGCGCATGCCAGGTTTGTCCTCCTTGACTGCTTGTGGGATAGAGGGTATTGGCAATGGTAAGTCTGGGGGTTTGCAGGCAAACTCCAGCAGACTAGCCCCCTGTCGTTGGTCTCCCCAGTTCCAAACTGACCAACTGTTCCGGCCCATTGGTTGTAAGAGTCAGGACCTACTTTGGCGTTAAAATCCCTTGGATGATGATGATGTCCTTCTTGGGTATTTTCTTAATGGTCACTTCAAGATCTTCATAAAATTCTTCTACTTCTTCATCTGTATGGTAAAGATGATGGTGCGTAGATTTGTATGATGGTGTGTTCTTGGGCTTGGCCGACACCGGATGCTGATAATCCTGCTGGAACCCGGTGTACATGTTTAATGCACCCCACTACTTCCTTTCTGACAATAAATGCCACTCCATGTTGGTGATGTTTCTCTTGGCCACTGTACAGATCTTGTTGCCTTCTTCAGTCAATGTCTCACCAAATCCTGTCCCCTCACTTCTCCTAGTCCAATAATGTCCATTTATATCGGCTAAGCTCATACTCTAGTTCTTGATTTTTCCGCACTGGTAGAGTGTACGGACGTTCCCTGTACCAAAGGTGATTGTTCTTAAGGGAGCTTAAGTAATGTTTTAACTCCAGTAGCTGACTTGTCACTTCCACCCTGGTGTTGATCAATGGAAAGCGCGGGCGTTGGTAACCCGGGCCCCGACCCATCCGGTATCATTTCGGCTTTGCATTTGTCTTTCATGTTTTTTCTGTGGGCTTAGGATATTCCTTGGTGGCGCCAATCTCCTCTCCAAGTCTCCATATGTTTTGGGTTTTTTCTATTGGGGTTTCCTCCCCCACATGCGACAGGTTGTACTGGGTTACATGGATACCAATAGCAGTAGCAGAAAACTTCTCTGACTGACCTGACCCTGAAAAAATCCTTTAATAAAATTGAAAAAAAACCCACTGGCACAAACATGGGAAGATAGACAACACATCTCCTCCAAACTTTGGAGGATTAGAAGTTAGGGGTGATCCCATGGAGATCATAAATTCCTAACTACAATTTAAGTTATGGCCTTCTGATTTTTATGATATATCATCAAAGTAACAACTCCAAACTTTGAAGGTGTCTTTTTTATATCATTTTACAAACTCCAAAAAAAGTCATGTCTACTACAATAATTTAACTTCACCCATCAACTTGTTTCAGAGAGGTAAACAGCAATTTGTAAAATGTCATAAAAAAAAATGTTGCTTCATTTCTATCAGATGGGAGCTTTGATCGGAACTATGAAGCAGCTTCAAACAAAAAAAAGGGATGTAATTGTTTAAGATTCCTGTGAAGGAGAAGTAATACTGACTTGAAATAGCACACACGTCGTGTTTTGAAATCTAAACACAAGTAAACAAGGTTCATATGCAGTAAAATCATTCCCAGCTTGAGGACAGTGGTCACTTGCAAAGTTTCTGTAGAAACTGTCATCCTTAAAGCAAAACAGTTACACATGCAGGTGCAAACTAAATAAATGAAAATATAATGAAACGAACAATTTGGTCGCACTGCCTTTGTGGTGGCCTGCTAATTTCATTTCATGTTTGTTAACATTTATTCTTATTGTGGGGGATGTGGGTATCGTTTCGTAAATAAAATACTCTGGACACAATGAACGTTTTTGAGACACTAAAAATGAACGTCTTTAAGATAAAGACACAGTCAAAGAGGATGATGATTTTAGTTAATACGGTTAGCATTTCAGTCTTTATCAGGAACGCTTTTTATGCTTTTGTTTTTATTTTGGGGATTTGTTTTTGGAGTGGGGGGTTTTTCAGGTTTCATCCTCATTTCTATTGTCATTAATGGGGGTCTCCTATAACCCAGTTACCATCTTTGTTTGACCCTTATGGTTGGCTGCGGCGCTGATACCAGGAGCGACAGAAGAGCTGGTTTTAACCTCGTTTTAATCGTAAATAATTGCGTGGTTGTTTTTTTTCTACTAGAGCTCCCAGGTCCACCAATGGAAAGATTTTATGTATGCAGCCATTTACCCACCCTTAAGGTAGTATGAACATTCAGACTTAGGGGATGGATTTAATATGACATTTTAACATTTATAAGGTGATATGTCTAATTCGACTTCTGTGATCGGCAGGGCTTAAAATCTTGGGATTTACGCCATGGGGATGCGGGGAGGGGGGTGGGGGGAGAGCTGTCAGTATACATAGCATCTCCACCTTCTGGAAATTCTGTGCTAGGAATTCCCTCTTTTCTATCCTTCTCTTTGTTTCTGCCTTGTTCCTTTTCTTCTTGTCACCTCATTCTTGTCTTATTTTCTGCCTTCTTGGTCCATTCTCCTGCTTTTTTCCAGAAAGACTTTTACAATACCAAATCTCTCCCTGCCAAAGTCAGATTGTGCCAGGCCTGATTTGTCGCATTTTCGCTAATGTGCAAAACATACAGTATAGTCTTGCTGTCTCTAGCGTTCGATGACGAGAGAAGAATAAACCTTAGGATTTGATTGTAAAAGTGGATTTTGAGCAGCGAACTTGGTTGCCATATGACCTAGACAATAAACTGAAAAGGTGGAGGGTCTGCTTAGATTCAAAACCAATCCATACATTTTTATGATTGAACAGAAAACATTCATTCTAACTCCTTTATATCCCTCGATATTATATCTGTCTGTCTGTCTGTCTGTCTGTCTGTCTGTCTGTCGCTGTTGTCTGTCTGTCTTTGTCTCTTCTCTCTCTCTCTCTCTCTCTCTCTCTCTCTCTCTCCTTCGCTCTCTCTCTCTCTCTGTTTACCTGCATATAAACAACTAATTCTCTGTGTCTTAAAATCGTATCTGTACTCGTGCCCATCTATAAGTTCGTGTTGGGAGATGGCCGTGCGGTTTTTGCCATGTATGTGTTGAAGAGAATGTGTTTCATTCTGTGTGTGTGTTTGTTCGTGCGTGCGTGCGTGCGCATGCGTGCGAGTGTGCGCGTGCTGTGCACGTGTCCTGTTGCCGTGTGTTGTTGTGGTGTGGGTTGTGGTGGTGGTGTGTTCGTGTGGGTGTGTGTCTGTGTTGTGTGTCTGTGTGTGTGTTTTTTTCTGTGACATGGTTGTGTTTTATCTTTCCTATTTCTTGGGTCCATTGATCTGAAATGACCTTCTTCGCTCTCTTCAATGAATGCCCACTAATGACACTTTTAAATCCAGCCTCCAGACATACTTATTTCAAATCTAAGATTTCCCCTTCTGTTTCATTTCATATCTGTCCCTGCCTTCATCAGCAAAAATTCCTATCACTCGGCCAAAGTGTATAACCTTCATTGTGTGTGTGTGTGTGTGTGTGTGTGTTGTGTGTGTGTGTGTGTGTGTGTGTGTGTTGTGTGTGTGTGTGTGTGTGTGTTTGTGTGTATATATATGTATGTGTGTGTGTGTGTGAGAGAGAGAGTGAGAGAGAGAGAGTGAGAGAGAGGAGGAGAGAGAGAGAGAGAGAGAGAGAGAGGAGAGAGGAAGAGAGAGAGAGAGAGAGTGAGAGAGAGAGAGAGAGAGAGAGAGAATTTCAATTTGTAAAACTATTTGTGATTTGGTTGTATATATAAGAATAGGTTGAACACAAGCGCTTTGATATGTTCTTACAAGATAAAGCGCCATATAATTTACATATTATTATTATTATTATCATTGATATTATTATTTCATTTCGTGTTGTTTAAAGCCCTACTGACCATGAATGTCATATTTTGACTGTCACCTCACTTAGTTTCAATAACTGTAACAACTTCCACTTCCATTTATAATGAAGACCTCCTAATCCTCCTGAACTTTCCTCAAGGTGTAAGTTATTTTAGTGTGTTAAGTTATGCTACATATAAATGTTGCTCAACTGTATTTAGTGTTTTGAACACATTCTATGTGCGAAGTAAAGCCTTCACTGTATCTAATGGCAATATTTCCTCCCATACATAGGCTAACACAAACAGTTACATTCCTTTTCATTGTTTGACATTGCTCAGAAGTCCAGATAAAAAGTTTGTATCTGATGAAAATAAAGCAGCAATTTTTATATAGAATTGTAGACTCTGCTGTTTACCTGTCAGAAATGAGGACAGGGTGAAACTGAGTATTTAGAATAAGCATTTTTGCTATTTCCGAACTAATATAGGAAAAGACACCTTTACAGTTTGGAACTGTTAGTTTCAATAAAACGTTGTAAAACTATAAATGCAGCAAATTAGCTATGAGGTATAGAAATTTGTGATCTTTATGAGGATCACACATAACTTCTAATCCTCTGAAGTTTGGAGGAGATGTGTTGTCTGTCTTCTCGTGTTGGTGCTTTTTTAAATATTATATTTGGGAAGGGGTAGCTGGGGAAAGGAGGAAGGGGTAACGTGGTGGGGAGGAGAGGGAAATAGAGGAGGGAGGGTAGGTGGTGGGGAGGAAGGTAAGTTGGGAGGGAGTACAAGGGGAGGGGTAGCAGGAAAAGGCAATTGGGTGGGTGTAGGTATAGAGAGGGAGGGGTAGCTAAGGTCAGTTTGGGAGGCACAGATTCCTTGTGTCCAAGCAGTCACTCTGCACGTCAGAATTTAATCCTTGGCGGCTGTGCTAAACACACCATCGTTAACACCCCCCCCCCCCCCCCCCTACCAACAAGGTCTGTATTTGCTTTACACAATAATGTAATATCTCTTTCACTTCCAACAAATTTTAAACAAAAGCAAAGCCGAGCATTAGGGTTTTCAGAACAAAATTATAATGATTAAAATGTCAACGTCTTCCATTTACTGTCTATTATCCCTCAGTGATGTTAGAAATGTTAACGTGAAGATGGCATAGTGATGGATTTTCATGAAGTCCTTTGAATTGGCCTTCCTCTGAACAAATGTTTAAAAGAAAAATGTGGTTCATACCAGCTGACCTGACTTTAATATCATTTGATGTGTTACATCATACATTTTTTTTCATTTGCTTTGCTACAGCTCTAAGGTTCACCAATGGTTTTTGTTTGTTTGTTTGTTTTGCAAAGAACATGGTTTACACAAACTGACATCACTGACATTTGCAACGAATACAGAGAGCATGGTTTACACAAAATGACATCACGTATATTTGCCACGAGTGGAAAGAACATGGTTTTTACACACAAACTGACATCGCTCACATTCGCAACAAACACAAAATAACATGGTTTAGACACACAAGCTGACATCCCGAACATTATTAATTTTTGCAAGGAATGCAGAATATATTCTTCTTGTCATTCAGGGCTACACAACCATGTTAATAAATAGATTCTGGACATTTTCTTCTGCTTTTTACAAGCAGCCATGCAGTCTGGTTGGTCACGAGTGGAGATCAACAGATCCGATTTCCTGACTTTATCCTCACTTGTACTGGAGGCACAGTACAGGGGCAGAACCGGAGAAATTCTCAGCTGTTTGATCTTTTGTTTGTTTGTTTGTTTGTTTGTTTGTGTATCTACATGTAAATGTGAAAGATGCTGCCAGCAGCTTCAGCCTTTTTGTATGCATTTCGTTGCTCATTGTTTGTATAATTATTAGTCTGAAATCTGATCAGGAACTTTTGCCGTTTGTTTGAGATTATATTATAATCCCAGCGGAGTTATCCGATTCAGGGACTGTGGTGGCAATTCATCCCACTTGAGCGCTAAGGGCTAGCCTAAAAAATAGTACAAGTCTTGAAAGCAACTGTGCCAGACCCGCGCAAGCATGGGAGTGTTGCACGAACCTGAGTTAAGTAATATACTTTAAGTAATATAGTTTTCCCCTGCCTTCAACAGCCAAGATTCTATTGCCCTGCCAGGGTGTGTGTGTGTGTGTGTGTGTGTGTGTGTGTGTGTGTGTGTGTGTGTGTGTGTTTTGTGCATGCGTGTGTGCACATTTGGACTTGATGGAACTATTACTTGTCACTGGTTGTATGACTGTGTAAGAATGAGTTGAGTGCAAGCGCTTTGATTTGTCTCTGCAAGATATAGCGCTATATAAATTCCATTTATTATTATTATTATTATTATTATTATTATATACTATGGACCTTTTTGCTGCTTTCTTGATAACTTGTGACTGTCGTCTTTTAAAAATGCAGAGGAAGTGCCCTGCTGGCATGATATCTCGCCAAAAACTGGAACGGTTTCTGGTTTCTCCCTGCAACACGGCTCCTGAGAGAGGTGGGAAAGACGACATCTTTTTTTTCTTCTGTTTACAAAGTTCTTGAAGAAAGAGGACTTGTATTGCAGTCGTGGCTCTGAACCAGCAGGCAGCCAAAGACTGTTCGCCATTCCGTTACCTTGATTATCCCAGCAGTTCAAGATGATAGGTAATGCCGTTTCGTGGAGTTTGAGGAAAATTTCAAAGAAAGGGAAATAATTATTATGTGAGATGTTGGTGTGTGTGTGTGTGTGTCTCTCCTCTCTCTCTCTCTCTCTCTCTCTCATCTCTCTCTCTCTCTCTCTCTCTCTCTAATATATATATATATATATATATATATATATATATATAATATATATATATATATATATATATATATATATAATCTTAGAGACCAACAAATCTGATCAGAGGTGAGGTGACGTGGCTTGTCACGTAACATTTGTTGTGGCGGCCATAGAAGAAGTGAAAAGGACAGCACAGTGTGTCAGTGATTGGTGCAACCGTATACAAGAAGCTTGTTATTTTGTTTAGGGGAATCTGAAAGAACTTTTGTTTTCAGGTTCATGCGCAGTTTCCTTCAATATTGCAAGACCCAACCTAACTCTGTCAAATCAGACAGTCTTCTGCTTTTGCCGTTATCAGCTAAATTCAACAAGTTGCAGGTCAGATTTTAGGGGCTTAAAGAGACGAGACAGCTCAGTAGTCAGAGCACTCGCTTTCCCCAACGACACTGTTAAACAGCATCGAGCGCGGTTTCCATTTGGATGAATGGCCGTTTGCGCGTCTTGGCTTCAGTACGTTACCCCAGTTCACCCAGCTGTAAATGGGTACCCGCCCTCTTTAGGGTCAAGGAAGGTAAAGCAGCAAGGGAGAGGAGATGGGCTCCGCCCTCAATATGCTGGCGCATAGAGAAGCTGAGGCCTCTGACATCTCGGTCCCCTACGACCACATATGTTATGGGACACCTTTACCATTACCTTTTACTAGGGTTCTTCAATGGGTAGGTGCAGAGAGAGAGATAGACAGAGACAGAGAGACAGAAAGACAGAGAGAGAGAGAGAGAGAGAGAGAGAGAGAGAGAGAGAGAGAGAGAGAGAGGAGAGAATATATCAGAGCATTGAAATGGCTTCATGCAAGCTTGATTTAGGATTACAGTGACAGTCTTAAACTCCAAGAGCGCTATTGCTACTGTACATGTGTGTTTTATTGATTCAGAGAAAGAGGCATGAGGAAATTCTTCATGTTCCGTGAGAATCATTGAGGGAATCTTTTTCTTCCGACCGGAATCATACAGCTCAACAAGAAACAGGCAGGTGATAAACACTGCAGGGAAGAGTACGTGACTGATTTACCTCTGTGAAAACAGCCAGGAGAGTGCCACACAGGGGAGCTTATCTAGTGAGAGTCAAACAATACTCCTTTCTTCATGTCTTCACCTTCATCTATCCCGTAGTCCCCGTGGACCGTGGACCAGTGAAGATTTTGCAATCAGCTTCCTTCGCTACTCCGTGGTCCTCTACTTTCCGTAGAAACTCGTTCTGCTCAAGGTCAGTCCACTCTCTGATGTTGTCTTCCCCAGCGTTTTTTCTGTCTGCCTCTTGTCTCCCTCCCCGTACTGTTCCCTGTAGGACAGTCCATTATTGATAAACGAATAAAACATGTTGTTTCAGAAGACGTTTTTAAGGGCCTGCCGTAATTAAATGTGGTATAACTTGTTTTTTTGCCTTTCCAATGCCTGCATTGTCATTGTAAAGGTAAATTACAGGAAGGTCAGAGTCTGTGTGGACTATTGACATTTACATCAGGGTTTGATGCCAAGTCCTCTTAGATCATGAATTTCTGTTTGACCAGTTGAGCAAACCTACGTATTTATCAAACAATGGGAAACATTTCCAAAGATTGTTTCTGCCATTTTGGCTTTTAGAGTGCTATGGCTAACTTCAATTCAGCAGTGATGCTCCAGCTGCCCAGTCTCACAAACATGGAAGATGTGCATCACTTCGTGGATGATGTCACCACTGCAACTTCGTTGATAGTGCCAAATTTGCAATTTCATGGATGATATCACCATTGCAATTTCATGGATGACGTCACCATTGCAATTTCATGGAAGATGTCACATTTTCCTATATGACGTCACCATTGCAATTTTATGGATGATGTTACCATTTTCAATTTCATGGATGATGTCACATTTTCAATTTCATGGATGGTATCACATTTGTAATTTCATGGATGATGTCACCATTGCAATTTCATAGATGATGTCACCATTGCCATTTCATGGATGATGCCACCATTTGCAGCTTCATGGATGTCACCATTTGAAATGTCATGGTTGACGTCACCATTGAAACTTCATGGATGGTGTCACATTTGCAATTTCATGGATGATGTAGCCATCTGCAATTTGGTGGATGATGTCACATTTTCAGTTTGATGGGTGATGTCACCATTTGCAATTTAATGAATGATGCCATTTGCAGTTTCATGGATGATGTCACTATTTGAAATGTGATTGACGTCACCATTAAAATATGGATGGTGTGACATTTGCAACACCATTGCCATTTCACGGATGATGCCATCATTTGCAATATCATGGATGGTGTCACATTCTCAATTTCATGGATAATGTCACCGTTCGCAATTTGATGTCACATTTCCCAATTTCATGGATGGTGCCACCATTTGCATTTTCACGGATGATGTCACCATTTGCAATATCATGGTTCATTTTCACGGATGATGTCACTTTTGCCACCAAAACGTCAGAAAGGGCATGCATGCACCTTGAGGCTCTTCGAGCTGGTTTTTATTCAGACTGTTTAGAAGAGTCATCCTGTCTGTTACATCTTAAAAATGCTTTTTCTTGTTTAAGGTTTGAAAAGCGGCTGGAGATTGTAGAACGCGCTCTTAACCCATAGTGAGTTCATCCAACGGAGAACACTTTCAGCTCTCCGGTCAGTGGCTAGGAAGAAAGCGCGCTTATTCTGCAGGTCATTTGGACTACCACAGAAGGTTGTACCCATATGTTTTGGCTGTGATTAGTCTGGCGTATCATGTAAAAAGTGGAGATATTTGATCTGCCACAACTGTGTACATCTCGGCTAGGACAGCACATTATGAACAGGAAGGATGTAGCCTCTAAGAAAGAGGCTGTATACCTTTTCCATGCAGAGTGTATATAACGAGTAGATTTCAACCACCACCCAAGGAAACAGAGGGCTGCACAATTTGCAGGTGTGTCCCAAAATAGAAACACGTCGCTCTGATCGCATGGGAGGTAATCTACTTACCACACCATCACACTCTGAAGAATCATCCCGTCAGAGCCGATGCGCGAGTGTAGTGAGTGCCATCAAAATACTAATGTAGTATAATTATTCAATTCAATTCTTTATTGTTTCACAAACAGAGAAATTCATGTAGGTTACAAACCGTACATTAAAAAAATTGGATAAAAAGAATAACATACACGGCACAGTACAAAAATAATGATCACCTCGCACACATCACAAGATGATACCTATACCAACACCAATGCCAGCACTTTATCGTCTCAATTAAAAGAAGAACTCCATATGGTCACGAGCCATACCTACATAAAAATAACCTCAGAAACATTTATATAAACAAAAACATTTGTGTAATACAGCTACAGCTACTATCACAACAACAACAACAACAATAACAATACGACACTAACACCAAAATTACTACTACTACTGCTCGCTGCTGCTGCTGCTGCTTTTATTTTTTTATTTTTTTTTTTAATTCATTTTAAACCACTTTAAGTTACGCAGATTTCTCAACGGAGAACACTGCAGAGAAGACTTCCAGCTCTCGGGTCAGTAGCTAGGAAGGAAGCGCGCTTATTCTGCAGTAACCCGTTGACCTGCATTATACGGGATAAAACCATCGCACACATCCGACCCGGACTTTTTGTTTTCTATGCAAGTGCGTTACCTCTAGACCACCGATCAACTACTACTACTACTACTTCTACTACTACTACTACTACTACTACTGCTGCTGCTACTACTAACTACTACTTACTACTACTTCTACTTCTACTACTACTGCTGCTTCGGCTGCTGCTGCTGCTGCTGTAGCAGCAGTACCTCAACTTCCACCAACCCTACTTTGATTCTCCTCCATTTCCTCCTACAACTATGGGTAGGCTACTCGTACGACTTCAACATCCACTGCAATCGCACGTAAAAGATGAACTGAATTGTGTGTTCACTTTGTAAGATGTCAGTTCGAGTTCCATCATTTTATCAGGAGTGAACGGGAGCACACAAATTGTGCTGAAGAATAATCTTATAAGCTTTATTCAAATGTAGCCTTTTAATATGTGTGTCAGGTTGATTTAAGCAGTTGTATATGTTTTTGAACAGTCCCCACCCCCCCACCCCCCCAAATAAAAAGGGCTGGCTTTGTGTGTTATAGTTCAAGAAAGGTAATTAGTGCATATCTAATTCAATTCAATCACTGTATACATCACAGAGAAATTCATATGGGTCACAAGCTATACATAGAATGTAAATAGGAAAAAAACCTTCATCACAGTAGGCACTAAAGCCCACCCGCACAATCACAAAT
>JAQIHA010001497.1:0-11177 GCA_028751875.1 Rapana venosa
CCAAAACCCTTTTTAAATCCACCCAAGAAAAAATTTTATTCAACCAAGTTTTTTCCCCCCTCCTGTTTCTATCAAACTATCCCACCTTCACAAACCCATGCCTATCACCCTGCTAAAGTAATACCTGTGTGAGTGTGTGTGTTTTTTTTGTAAAACATTTCAAAATTAAAAATTTTATTTCATAATTTTTTTTCAAGCGCCATTTTTTGTAATATCTGTTTGTTTAAACTTTTGTTTATTTATCATTGATTGCGGGGATGGTAAGATTAGGTTGAATGGCATGCCTTTGATTTGTCTTTGCAAGATATGCGCTATATAAGTTCTATTTTATTATATTATTATTATTATTTATTAATATATTATATTTTATCTTGAAATGTTGGTAGAAACTTTTTTTAAACTCGACATCTGAATAAACATGAACATTGGACAGTTTTTCACCGCATATGCATTGTATATTTGACAAATCTTGTTCGAGGGGCTTTTAATTTTTCATGTTAGGGATTAAGAAAGAATTTTTCTAGACAGGATTTTCGAAAAGCCTCTGAGTACAAAAAATGTTTGTCATCTCCAGAACAGAACAAGTATGCTGGGATAGCCAGCCCCTTGCTGTTTCTGTTTGACTGTTTCCAAGCAAACATTTGGAAGCAAAGCTTGACCTTGATGAAGAAAAGGGGAATATCTAAAAGAGATGAACATGTGTGTGTGTGGTGTGTGTGGGGTTTGTGTGTGTGTGTGTGTTGGGTGATGGGGTGAATTAATGAGTGGTGAATTAATGATGATGAGTGAGTGAGTGAGTGAATTAATGAGTGAGTGAGGTTCGTTGAATCTGGTTCAAGGGGATTTTTCCTCGGGATTTTAACATCAGTGCTGACCCCACTCCCCCTTAAAAGTCCTCGGATGAGACGTAAACCGAGTCCCGTGTCCCAACGCACCCAGAACCACTTCGTTTTTCGAAGAGTAGGCCATTGTGTGCGGTAGGAACGGATGACAAAAATTTACCAACTGCTTGCACACCGGGACTGATGTAAAAAAGCACATGAATTTTATTCGATTGTCCCCGAAATAAAACTATTAATAATATTAATAATGATGATGATAAAATGTGCAAGTTGTTGTATTGTGTGCATAAGTATTGAATACTGTGGTCGTACGAGCTAGCGTGTGGGGTGTTGTGTGTGTGTTGTGTGTTGTGGTGTGTGTGTGTGGTGTGTGTGTGTGTGTGTGTTGTGTGTTGCAAGCGCGCGGCATGAAGGCTATGTGGGCAGTGTTCCCTGCACGCACATCAAGAACAACTTGCTCAAACTGAAACAGAGAGAGAGAGAAGAGAGAGAGAGAGAAAGAGAGAAGAGAGACAGACAGACAGACAGAACAGACAAAGAGAGACAGAGAGATAGACAGAGAAGAGAGAGAAGGGGGGGAGAGAGAGAGATATAGAGAGAGAGACAAGAGAGACCAGAGTGAGAGATGAATGACAATTACAAATTCGTTTATTGGAGGATAAAAGAATGGGTGGGTGTGTCCCGCGAGCGAGCGCGTGTGTTATGTGCTTGTGTGTGTGTGTTGTGTGTGTGTGTGTTTGGTGTGTGTGTAGGTGTGTGTGTGATGAAGAGTAGAAAATTGAGAGTGAAACAGAGATACTCGAGAGAGAAACTGAGAGAGAGACAGAGAGAGACTGGAGAAAGACTGAGATAGAGAGAAACTGAGAGAGGACAGAGAAACTGAGAGAGAGATGAACAGAGAGAGAGAGAAACTAGAGAGAGACTGAGATAACAGAAACTGAGAGAGAGAGAGAGGGAGAAACAGAGAGAGAGAGAGGGGAGAGAAACTGAGAGAGAGAATGAGATAGAGAGATAAACTGAGAGAGAGAGAGAGAGAGAGAGAGAGAGAGAGAGAGAGAGAGGAGAGAAGAGAAGAGAGAGAGAGAGAGAAACAGAGAGAGAGAACTGAGAGAAAGAGAGAAATGAGAGAGAGAGAAACTGAGAGAGAGAGAGAGAGAGAGAGGAGAGAGAGAAAAGGAGAGAGAGAGAGAGAGAGATCAACTGAGAGAGAGAAAGACAAACTGAGAGAGAGAGAGAGAGAGAGAGAGAGAGAGAGAGAGAGAGAGAGAGAGAGAGAGAGAGAGAGAGAGACTTAGAGAGAAACTGAGAGAGAGAAACTGAGAGAGAGAGAGACTGAGAGAGAGAAACACTGAGAGACAATGACAATGACAGTGACAAATTCTTTTATTTCGAGGATATTGAATAGTCAAGTCAAGTCAAGTCAAGTCAAAAACACTTTAATCATACCATGAAGGGCAATTACAATACTGACAGGCACATTGATGCCTATAATTATCTCACAAGACACAAGAAAAATACATTTCAGATTGTTATAAGCATTCCAAGATAGCTTAAAAAAATTATCATACACAAACACAAACCAAGGTGCGCGCGCGCGCGCACACACACACACACACACACACACACACACACACACACACACACACACACACACACACACACACACACACACACACACACACACCAATGTAGGAATAGAATGTTGTAAAAACCATTGATTGGAAAAGATATAAACTTTTTTTATGCGTGCACGCACGTGCGCATTCACACACACGCGCACACCCATACACACACACCAATATATGAACACAGTTTTATCACACATACACACAAACGTGCACCCGCGCACCATAATGACCATTGTCTAGTAAAGACATAAACACACACACACACACACACAATTTTGAAATCATTCTTGAAATCATTCTTGAAAGCCCTCATGTGCTTTTTTACATTCAGTCCCCGCCCGTAGGGATACATCTTAATAATAACCCAAGACTCATATTCTCACACAGTAGAAACAAAGGGGAAAAAATTAAAAACTTAAAAACTAAAGAAATAAAAGAAAAGGAAAAAAACTTTAAAAAGAAAACAAATAAAAGAAAACCTCCACCCCACCCCCAAAAACAACAACAACAAAACCAACCAAACTATAAAAAAACAACAACAAAAAGCTCCCACCAAAACAAAAAAACAAGGTAAAAAAAAGAGAAAATGTTAAAAAAGAAAAAAAATCCAAACTAAGGCATAAAAATGAACATCTACACATTGTAAAATGGTACACATAGTTGTTACACATAACAATAAGATATTGAAACAGGACATTCATTAGAATTCAAGTACAGTCAACAAGCCCAAAATAATATTGAAAATATAAAGTATGAATAGGTCCTTCATCAGAATACACAACTATAACTATAAGCAAAACAATAAAAGGAGGAGAGAGAGAGAGAGAGAGAGAGAGAGAGAGAGACACACACACACACACACACACACACACACACACACACACACACACAGGGGGGGGGGGGGGGGGGAGGGCGGGATAGCCTAGTGGTTAGAACATTGCCTGGCAATCTGACCACCCCGGTTCGATTCCCGTTCAAGGGGATATATTCCCCTGGAGTTTACATCAGTGCAGACTCCACTCTCCCCAAAAGTCCTTCGGATGAGACTATAAACCGAGGCCCCGTGTGAGAACGCACGCAGAACACCTTGCGCACACGTTAAACCCTGTTCCGCTTTTCGTAAGAGTAGGCCATTGTGTGCCGGTGGGAACAGATGGCAAAATTTACAAAACTGCATACACACGGGGACAGTATGTAAAAAAGCACATAAGTGCTTATTCCATTATCCTCGATATAAAAGAATAAAATAAATAATCACCTATGTGTGTGTCGAGTCAAGTCAAGTCAAATTTTTATTTCCAGATGGTACATTGAATAAGCAATGCATTTGCTTTTTTCATCAAGCCATCTATCTAAGAACACATTTCTTAATGATAATACTGAAATACTACATTATTGCAATCTTTACCAATAAATTGAACCAGTAAAAAGAGGAAAACTGAAAAAATAATACATTAGAAAATACAAATTACACACACAGGCACACACACACTCATACACACCTGCCCACATGCTCGCACTGGAGTCACTTAGGTAAAAAAAAAGTTTTAAGAATTAAAAATCATAAAAATCATAAAACTTCAAACAAATGACTTCACCTACTATACCATCCATTCTCTCACGTTCATACTTTAGAAAATAAAAAGGTACAGGAACAAAACGTTAGAAAAATACTAGGCATTCATTGCGTCATTACTGACACTATTGCCTGCAATGACCTCCCTCCTCTCCTCCTCCACACAGCAAACGTGTGCTCATACGCGCTCATACTCTTCAAGTAGCGCTTTTGGAATATAGTGTGTGTGTGTGTGTGTGTAGTTCAGTGGTCTGAGAACTCGCTTTCTCCCAGCTAATGTGTGTGTGTGTGTGTGTGTGTGTGTGTGTGATGGGGGGGGGGGGGGGGGGTGGCGGTAATTAGCATATCTCCCGTGCGGTCAGTCAGAGCGAGGCGGGTTATTATTTCAGACACACGTGCACATTGCCGCTGCTCCGTTTGGTTGGGTGGCAGTTGAACGCCGTGCATTGCATACACTTTGCCTTGGCGGGAAACTGGAGAATGTATGCAGCCCCTAACAGAGAGAGAGAGAGAGAGGGGGGGGGGAGAGAGAGAGGGGGGGGGGGGAGAGAGAGGGAGAGAGAGAGAGGGGGGTGGAGAGAGAGAGGGGGAGAGAGAGAGGGGGGAGAGAGAGGGGGGGAGAGGGGGAGAGAGAGAGGGGGGAGAGAGGGGGAGAGAGAGAGGGGGGAGAGAGAGGGGGAGAGGGGGGAGAGAGAGGAGGGAGAGAGAGGGTGGAGAGAGAGAGAGGGGGAGAGAGAGAGAGGGAGAGAGAGGGGGGGAGAGAGAGGGAGAGAGAGGGGGGCGAGAGAGAGGGGGGAGAGAGAGAGGGGGGAGGGGGAGAGAGAGAGGGGGGGAGAGAGGGAGAGAGAGGGGGGCGAGAGAGAGGGGGGAGAGAGAGGGGGGGGGAGAGAGAGGTGGAGAGAGAGAGAGGGGGGGTGGAGAGAGTGAGGGGGGAGAGGGAGAGAGGGGAGGAGAGAGGGGGGTGGAGAGAGAGAGAGGGGGGAGAGGAGAGGGGGTGAGAGGAGGGGGGGAGATGAGAGAGAGGAGAGAGAGAGAGGGATAGTGAGAGGGGGAGAGAGAGGGGATGACGAGAGGAGAGGGGGGAAGGAGTGAGGGTGGGAGAGAGAGAGGGGAGAGAGAGAGGGATAGAGAGAGAGAGAGGGAGAGAGAGGGGAGGGGAGATGCGAGATGATTGGGGGAGAGAGGGACATGAATGATATAGAGAGGATTTTTTTTTGTTCTGCCTCATCTTCTGTGAAGTCCCCCGTCCTGCTGTTCCCACGCCGCTCATTCCAATCTCCCCGCCACAGCCATACCCAGATTTGTCATGTCTCATCCTCAGTGTCAGAAGTCCACAGGGAGCCCATCACTATCAGGCCGCCGATGGGCCACCAGCCAGAGGGGCCCTGCACTGCTGCTGGGTCACTTTGGTGGTGTTCAGTGGTGCCTGTTCTGAGCTAACATACGCAGGACACCACCTACTAAGCCCCCTACTAACGACAGTATTAGCTCAGTCGCGGAGCCAGACTGAGTGAGTTGCCCACCCCAGGTGGCAACCACCACAACGTCCCTCCAACGACCGTCCCCCGCAAACCTCCAACCCCAAAGGCTTTGACACAAACTCACCACAGACACAGAAGTGTATGGGCAAACCGAATCTGAGGTCACCATGAGACCAGAGCAACTGGGACCACTGAATCAGAGACTTTTAAAAAAATTGCATGATGATCAATGACAATGAGGATGACATAATGATGCTGCTGTGGAAGTGCATATGCTTTGAGACAACTTGACAGGGTTGTACTCTACGCTTACTATCATAATATATCCCGTGACACGGGCAAGAGATACAGACACCTGCAGTGTTGGTCAGGTAATTTGAGCAACACTCTCAAACTCGCATCCGTTAAGTGGATGAAGCTCGACTGTGTGGTCCCAGTCTTCCCACTGAGCCCACAGCACACTCACTCTGGGTAGGAGCCGGCCAGAGTCCGAAAAATCCCTATGACTCTTATGGGAATCGAACCCGCGACCTTTCAGTCGGTAACCCAAGGCGCTGACCACTGCGCCATGGCGGCTGGTTACTGCACAGTGCAGTTGGTTAACCCCAACACTAGTTCTGTTCTTGCACGTGACAATCCCCCCCTCCCCCACCCCCAACACAGTGGTCTAAATATAGACATGTGTCCCCCCCCCTCCCCTCCCCCTGTGTTCAGCTGTCAGTTGCTCTGCACTTTTCTGGCTGTCTGTCTCTGCTGCAGTCAGGGACACAGGCACATGATGCCATTCCACTCTGTCCTCCGCTTTGAAAGATGGACACAGAGTGTTGGAACAGGTTTGGTTTGGAGCACAACAATAATCAGTGACCCTAGACCCCGCCTGTGATATGAGCCATACAGTTCCTTCTGCGTCAAGAAAATGACATCCAGTTAATATAGAGCAGTCCAAGATTTAATAAAGAGCACTCCAACATTTAATATAGAGCAGTCAGACATTTAATATAGAGCAGTCCAACATTTAATATAGAGCAGTTCAACATTTAATATAGAGCAGTCCAACATTTAATATAGAGCAGTCAGACATTTAATATAGAGCAGTCAGACATTTAATATAGAGCAGTCCAACATTTAATATAGAGCAGTCAGACATTTAATATAGAGCAGTCAGACATTTAATATAGAGCAGTCCAACATTTAATATAGAGCAGTCCAACATTTAATATAGAGCAGTCAGACATTTAATATAGAGCAGTCCAACATTTAATATAGAGCAGTCAGACATTTAATATAGTGCAGTCCGACATTTAATATAGAACAGTCCAACATTTAATATAGAGCAGTCCATCATTTAATATAGAGCAGTCCAACATTTAATATAGTGCAGTCCATCATTTAATATAGAGCAGTCCAACATTGAATATAGAGCAGTCCAACATTGAATATAGAGCAGTCCAACATTGAATATAGAACAGTCCAACATTTAATATAGTGCAGTCCGACATTTAATATAGAGCAGTCAGACATTTAATATAGAGCAGTCCAACATTTAATATAGAGCAGTCAGACATTTAATATAGAGCAGTCAGACATTTAATATAGAGCAGTCCAACATTTAATATAGAGCAGTCCAACATTTAATATAGAGCGTCAGACATTTAATATAGAGCAGTCCAACATTTAATATAGAGCAGTCAGACATTTAATATAGTGCAGTCCGACATTTAATATAGAACAGTCCAACATTTAATATAGAGCAGGTCCATCATTTAAATATAGAGCGTCAAACATTTAATATAGTGCAGTCCATCATTTAATATAGAGCAGTCCAACATTGAATATAGAGCAGTCCAACATGAATATAGAACAGTCCAACATTTAATATAGTGCAGTCCGACATTTAATATAGAGCAGTCCGACATTTAATATAGAGCAGTCCAACATTTAATATAGAGCAGTCCATCATTTAATATAGAGCAGTCCAACATTTAATACAGAGCAGTCCAACATTTAATATAGAGCAGTCAAACATTTAATATAGAGCAGTCCAACATTTGATTTAGAGCAGTCCAACATTTAATATAGAGCAGTCCAACATTTAATATAGAGCAGTCAGACATTTAATATAGAGCAGTCAAACATTTAATATAGAGCAGTCAGACATTAATTTTAATATAGAGCAGTCAGACATTTAATATAGAGCAGTCCAACATTTAATATAGAACAGTCAGACATTTAATATAGAGCAGTCCAACATTTAATATAGAGCAGTCAGACATTTAATATAGAGCAGTCAAACATTTCATATAGAGCAGTCCAACATTTAATATAGAGCAGTCCAACATTTATTATAGAGCAGTCCGACATTTAATATAGAGCAGTCGAACATTTATTATAGAGCAGTCAGACATTTGATATAGAGCAGTCCAACATTTAATATAGAGCAGTCCAACATTTAATATAGAGCAGTCCAACATTTAATATAGAGCAGTCAGACATTAATTTTAATATAGAGCAGTCAGACATTTAATATAGAGCAGTCCAACATTTAATATAGAGCAGTCCAACATGTAATATAGAGCAGTCCAACATTTATTATAGAGCAGTCCAACATTTAATATAGAGCAGTCGAACATTTAATATAGAGCAGTCAGACATTTAATATAGAGCAGTCCAACATTTGATATAGAGCAGTCCAACATTTAATATAGAGCAGTCGAACATTTAATATAGAGCAGTCGAACATTTATTATAGAGCAGTCAGACATTTAATATAGAGCAGTCCAACATTTAATATAGAGCAATCAAACATAGAGCAGTCGAACATTTAATATAGAGCAGTCCAACATTTAAAATAGAGCAGTCGAACATTTAATATAGAGCAGTCCAACATTTAATATATAGAGCAGTCCAACATTTATTATAGAGCAGTCCGACATTTAATATAGAGCAGTCCAACATTTAATATAGAGCAGTCCAACATTTAATATAGAGCAGTCAGACATTTAATATAGAGCAGTCCAACATTTAATATAGAGCAGTCAAACATTTAATATAGAGCAGTCCAACATTTAATATAGAACAATCCAACATTTAATATAGAGCAGTCAGACATTTAATATAGAGCAGTCAGACATTTAATATAGAGCAGTCCAACATTTAATATAGAGCAGTCCAACGTTTAATATAGAGCAGTCCAACATTTAATATACAGTCCAACATTTAATATAGAGCAGTCCAACATTTAATATAGGGCAGTCCAACATTTAATATAGAGGAGTCCGACATTTAATATAGAGCAGTCCAACATTTAATATAGAGCAGTCAGACATTTAATATAGAGCAGTCCAACATTTAATATAGAGCAGTCAGACATTTAATATAGAGCAGTCCAACATTTAATATAGAGCAGTCAGACATTTAATATAGAGCAGTCAGACATTTAATATAGAGCAGTCCAACATTTAATATAGAGCAGTCCAACATTTAATATAGAGCAGTCCAACATTTAATATAGAGCAGTCAGACATTTAATATAGAGCAGTCAGACATTTAATATAGAGCAGTCCGACATTTAATATAGAACAGTCCAACATTTAATATAGAGCAGTCCAACATTTGATATAGAGCAGTCCGACATTTAATATAGAGCAGTTCAACATTTAATGTAGAGCAATTAAACATTTCATATAGAGCAGTCCAACATAGAGCAGTCAGACATTTAATATAGAGCAGTCCATCATTTAATATAGAGCAGTAAAAAATTTCGCGAACATCCAACAGTTTTCTACCAAACACATTGATGACTAAATCACCTGATGATCTTTCAACAATCGTTTGGCTGTTATGAGGTATGCTGTCCTTTATACACAGAGTGTTCCTATCCCCAGTGCCAGCATGAAAATCCCCACACAGAAGAATATAACACTCCTCTATCCTTTTCCCCACACATCAGCCAAACATTGTTCAATCAGATCAACACCATCGTGAAAATCAGAAATGTCATAAAATGGGGAATGGTATGGAGGCACAGAACTGATGTGGACAACAGGAGGACATCTGTGTCTGTTTGGAGAAGGTGTGTGTTGCCTTTCAGAATGAGGGTTTGCTCATACTGGATATCTCTCTGTGGAATACAGCAGCTGAGGTGTTGACTACTTCAATGAATAGTGAGGGTTTGCTCATACTGAGTATCTCTCTGTGGAATACAGCAGCTGAGGTGTTGACTACTTCAATGAATAGTGAGGGTTTGCTCATACTGAATATCTCTCTGTGGAATACAGCAGCTGAGGTGTTGACTACTTCAATTAATAGTGAGGGTTTGCTCATACTGAGTATCTCTCTGTGGAATACAGCAGCTGAGGTGTTGACTACTTCAATTAATAGTGAGGGTTTGCTCATACTGAGTATCTCTCTGTGGAATACAGCAGCTGAGGTGTGGACTACTTCAATGAATAGTGAGGGTGCATAACGCGCCTAAAGCTTATCCTCAACAAATCATCATCTTTAACAGTTGCTGACCATTCAGATATTAACATTCTTCCCCTTAAGTCCAAGCTTCTCTTCAATAAAGGAGTTTTGATGCATAAGATCTTGCATGGACATGCCCCATCTTTATTACAAACCATCTTCACAGTAAATGATTTTAGACACTCTCATTGGATCAATCTACCTCTACCTAAGATAACACTATTCAAATCAAGTCTAGCATATTCTGGGGGCTGGCTGTGGAATAGGCTTCCCTCCCAACTAAAAAATGAAACTAATCTGAAAAAATTTAAAACAATGTATCAAGATCTTTTGATGAAACAATGTGATACAACATATCTCCTTCCCAAGATGTATTAATACAACATTTATATCCAGTTTCCATACTTCTTGTTCCTCTCTCTGTCTCTGTCTCAGACTGTCTGTCTGTCTGTTCTGTCTGTCTGTTTATCTATCTATATGTATGTCTGTCTGTCTGTCTGTCTGTCTGTCTCTCCCCCCCCTCAAACAGTGTACTAACACACAACACACAGTGACAGTGGTGGCGAGTGCTGAGCAGGAGTTACATCATCTTCGGGACCTGATCCAGTCTTACATGGGCTGACTTCGCTGGCTGTAGACTGGAAAAGGAAAGGCTGGTTTGAAAATTGAGACACTTGAGACACAGACAATAATGTATCGAATCTTGATGTACATACCACTACTGCCATGGTTTCCATGTCATTGTAATCGCGTCGCGTTCGATATCGTTGTTACCGCGGGCAGTGCTATATGGCTTGATTGCTAAATAGCAATAAAATTGTGTCAATTGTGTGTCTCTCCCCCCCTCTCTCTCTCTCCCTCATGCATCTGTTGATATCCATGTGTGTGTATTTTCAGATGTATCATAATTATGCTTTTGTTTTTCTTGCAGCTTTTTCTTTTCTTTTCATGTTGACGGCTGGATGGGGAAAAAAGTCTTGTTACTTAATCTATTACCCTCGTGAAATAAATTGCCTTTGCGTTGTGCCTCTAACCCAAAAAATGCACCCCCCCCCCAATTTTTAAAACCCCCCCCCTCCCCTTTGAGCCCTTTTACCTCCAAATTTCCCCAAACCACCCTTCCCCCTCCCCTTTTCGGGCCATCGACCTGGTTCCTTCTTTTGAAAAAAAAAACCTAAAAACCCTA
>JAQIHA010001498.1:0-10000 GCA_028751875.1 Rapana venosa
TGTTTTTTTGTGGTGTGTGTGTGTGTGTGTGTGTGTGTGTGTGTGTGTGTGTGTGTGTGTGTGTGTTTTTTGTCTTTTCTAGATAATGGTCATTATGGTGCGCGGGCGGGCGCACGTGTGTGTGTATGTGTGATAAAACTGTGTATTACAGTGTATTGAAGTGTTTTACAATGAATTACATTGTATTACAGTGTATTACAGTGTAATTCAGTGAAATACAGTGTAATACAGTATATTTCAGTTGTATTACAGTGAATTACAGTGTATTACAAGTAATACAGTGTATTTCAGTGTATTGCAGTGTAGTACAATGTATTGCAGTTTATTACAATGTATTTAATGTATTACAATGCATTACAATGTATTACAGTGTATTGCAGCGTTTTACAATGTATTAAAGTGTACTACCATGAATTACAATGTACTACATTGTATTACAGTGTATTAAAGTGTATTGTATTATGTGAAATACAGTGTAATACAGTATATTGCAGTTGTATTACAGTGAATTACAGTGTATTACAATGCATTGCAGTGTATTACAATGTAATACAGTGCATTACAATGTATTACGGTGTATTACAGTGTATTACAGTGTATTACAGTGTATTGCAGTGTTTTACAATGAATTTAAGTGTATTACAGTGAATTACAGTGTATTACATGGTATTACAGTATATTACAGTGCATTGCAGTGTAGTGTACTGTGGGACAGAGCATTGTATTACAGTGTATTGCAGTGAATTACAGTGTATTAAAGTGTATTGCTGTGTTTTACAATGTAATACAGTGCATTAAAATGTAAATGTACAGTGTATTACAGTGTATTACAATGTATGAAAGTGTAGTACAGCGTATTACAGCGAAATACAGTGTATTACAATGTATTACAGTGTATTACAGTGAATTGCAGTGTAGTGTTATGTGGTAAAGTGCATTTTTTGACAGTGTATTACAGTGCATTACAGTGTATTACAGTGTAACACAAAGTGTTACAGTGTATAACAATGTAATACAGTGTATTGCAGTGTATCACAATGTATTACAGTGTATTACAGTGTATTGCAGTGTATTACAGTGTTTTGCAGTGTAATGAAGTGTTGTACAGTGCATTGTATTACAGTGTATTACAGTGTAGTGTACTGCGGCAGAGTGCGGCGTTGTAAAGTTTTTAACAATGTTATGTACAACAGTACACTGCAGTGTATTTCACTTTAGTGCAGTGTATTACAATGTAGTGTACTGGAGTACAGTGAAGTGTACTGCGGTACAGTGTGAGGAATTACATGTAGTGTAGTGCACTGCATCACAGTGCAGTGTATTACAGTGCAATACAGTGTAATACAGTGTAATACAGTGTAATGCAGTGTATTACAGTTTATTCAGTAAATTACAGTGTAATACAGTGTATTGCAGTTATTAAAAATGTATTGCATGTATTAACAAAGATTAAAAGTGTATTAGGTGTAATACGTGTATTAAAGTGAATTACAATGTTATTACAGTGTATTACCAGTGTATTACAGTGCATTGCAGTGTAGTGTACTGTGGTTTCAGTGCAATTTTATTAACAGTGTATTTCGTGTATTACAGTGTATTGCAGTGTTTTACAGTGTTTTAATATGTATTACAGTGCAATACAGTGTACTACAGTGTAATACAGTGTAATGCCCGAGTATTACATGAATTACAGGTGTATTGCAGTGTATTGCAGTGTATTACAATTATTACATGATTACAGTATATGCAGGATAAAATATTCAGTGGTTACAGTGTTGAGTGTTTTTGTTTGCAAGGTTCATGTTTACAGTGTGGTGTAGTTATGGAGGGGTTTTGTATGTGGTATTGGGGTTGGGCGTAGTGTGTTTTTAAAGGGGTTAACAGAATGTAAGATTACAGTGCAATTGCAGTGAGTGTATTACTGTAGTGTATGAACAGTTTAAGTGCTCGGCAGTGTAGGAATTTCATGTAGTGTATACTGCGGCAAATGCAGTTATTAGTAATCAGTGTTAATCAGGGAATACAGTGTAATGCAGTGTTTCAGTTTATTACAGTGGGTTTCGTTTATCAGTGATTGCAGTAACATGAATGTTTCAATGACAGGTGATTGAGGTATTAAGTGATAAGTGAATTACATGTATTAAAGTGTAATAGTGTTTTTCAGGATTGATGATTGGGAGTGTAGTGGGATGGGGGGTAGGGGATGTTTTATTTCAGTGAAATTTCAGTGTATGCAGTTGTTTACAGTGTTAAAATTTTATTACGTGGTACAGGTGGGGACTTAAAGTGTAATACAAGTGTAATGAGAGTATTACAGTGGAAATTTCAGTGTATGCAGTGTATTGCAGTGTATTACATGGTTTTCTTTATTTCAGTGTATGCAGTGTATTACAATGATTCAGTGTATACAGTGTATTTCAGTGTTTTAAGTGTATTCAATGTATTACAATGTATTTACAGTGCATTGCAGGTGTAGTGTACGTGGTAAGTCATTGTATTACAGTGATTACAGTTGTTAAATTTCGGGTATTTCGTGTTTAAAGTGTAACAAATTTTAATGATACAGAGTACTTTCAGTGTATTCAGTTCATGCAGTGTATTACAGTGTTTCGGAGCAGTGAATGTATGGGTAATTCAATGTATTACATTTTGTGTATGACATGCACAAGTGCAGTTTGCAGTGAAAACAGTGTATTCAGTGTATTTCAGTGTAATGCATGTATTAAGTTATTACAGTGGTTCAGTGTACGTGTATTGAGTGTATTCATTATTCAGTGTATTACATAGTAACAGGTATGAGTGTATTACAGTGTTAAAATGAATTACAAAGGTTTTCAGTGTTTCGTGATTCAGTATCAGTGAGTGTATGTGGTACAGTGTCAAGTATTACATGTCAGTGTTAGTGTATGCAGCACAGTGTTTAAAAGTATTACAGTGCAATACAGTTAATACGTGTATCATGTATCAAATGTAATTTCAGGTATTACAGTGAAATTACAGTGTAATACAGTGTATTGCAGTGTATTACAATGTATTAATTTATACGTGTAATTCAGTGTATTACAAGCAATTACGTTTATACGTGTATTCAGTGTAAATTTTGTGTATTTCAATGTATTACAACGTTTACAGTGCATTTAGTGTAGTGTTTCTGAGGTACAGTTCAATGTATTAAGTGTATTACAGTGTTTTTAAACGCGGTATGCGGGGTTTAAAGTGTTTAAAATGTATTACAAATACAGTGCAGTTAACCAGTGTAAATTACAGTGTATGCGGAGTATAAATGAAATTACGGTTAATTCATGTATTCTGTAGTGTATTAAAAAAATGTATTCATTGTTACAATGTATTCAGTGTATTACATGCATTCATTACAGTGTTTATACGTGTATTGCAGGTTTTAAAATTTTTAGTTATTGGCATTTTATTACAAATGTATTACAGTGGAATTTTAGTGGTAAATGTATAAGGTACAGTGTATTGTAATTACAGTGGGATTACAGTGTATAATTCGGCGTATCGGTGTTTTTAAAAATGTATTAAAATGAATGTACAAATTACAAGGTTTATACCGTGAATTACAGTGTAGTGTATTAGTCATTTAAGTGTTGGCAGTGTATATTACATGTATTGAGTGCAATGCATAAGAAAAAGGGGAGTGTATTACAGTTATTACAGTTTATTACAGTGTATAAAGTGCATTCTAAGTGTATTGCAGTGTTATACAGGTGTTCAGTGTATTTCATGGGTTTTCAGTTATTTAATGTATTACAGTGAAATTTCAGTGAAATTCAGTGTAATACAGTGAATAAGTGAATTCAGGTATTTTGGGCAGTTTTATTAAGTGATTACAGTGTATTACAGTGTAATTCAGTTAAATTTCAGTGTAAAAAGGTTTAAAGTTTATTACAGTGAAGCAGTGATTCTGTATACAGTTTAATGTATCTGTGTGTATTACAGTGTTGCAGTGTTTACATGTATTACAGTGCATTGCAGTGTTTTGTACAGTGCATGTATTACAGTGTATTAAGTGTAGTAACTGCGGCAGGTGGGTGTTGAAAGTGTTTAAAAATATAATGTAAAGTAACAGTGGGGTTTTCAGTTTTGTGCAGTTACAGTGTAGTGTAATGGGTCAGTGAAGTTATGGGTTAAATTTATGTATACAGGTGTAAGTGATGCGTGGAGTTGTTTACAGTGTAATACATTGTATACAGGTATACGTGTATTAGAGTGTATTACAGGTATTACAGGGGTTTACGTTATTACGTGGTTGCATGTTACAATTATGTTAAGTTAAAGTGTATTGGTGTATTACATGTTTTTACAGTGCTTGCATGTAGTGTAGTGGTACAATGCAATGTTTACAGTGTATGCAGTGTTTTTAAAGGTGTATCAGTGTATTTTAGTGTACCAGTTTTTTTTTACAGTGATTGATGTTTACGTTGGTAAATGCATGTATTTCTTGTTTCAGTTATTACAGTGTATTTACAGTGTTATTATCAGTGTCTTGCAGTGTATTACAGTGTATTGCAGTGTATTACAATTAATTTCAGAGATTGCAGTGTAGTGATGTGGTACAGTGCATTGTATTTCGTGTATTCAGTGTATTAAATGGCAAGATTTCAGGGGTATTACAATGTTTTACAGGTATTCAGTTTTTTAAAGTTATTACAGTATCAGTTTTATTCAGGTATTCAATGTCAATTTTTACAGTGTATTACTGGATTACAGTTTATTAAGTGTAATTGCAGGTTTACAGTGGGATTGCAGTGTATTACAATGATAAGTGCATTGCAGTGATGACTGTGGTCAGTGTATTACATGTAATTTCAGTGCATTAATGATTTACAGTGTATTACAATGTATTACAGGTATTACAGTGTATTACAGTGTATACAGTGTATTAAATGTATTACAATGTATTACAGTGTAAATTTCAGTGTATTACGGTATTACAGTGTATAAAAGTGTATTCAGGGTATTAATGTTTTTTGGTACAGTGTATGCAATGTAATACAGTGTATTCAGTGTATTACAGTGTATTACAGTGCATTGCAGTGTTGTATGTGGTTCACGTGATTGTATTACAGTGATACAGTGTATAACAGTGTATTACATTTTATACGTGTTACAGTGTTTGAGTGTATTCAAGATTGGTGATTTACAATGTATTACAGTGTTTACAGTGATTGCAGTGTATTGCAGTGTTTTTACATGTTAGGGTATTAAGTGTATTTATAGTGATACGTGTCTTAAAGTTTTAGTGAAGTACAGTGTTACAGTGGTATTTGCGTTTTATTACGTGATTTCAGTGTAGTGTACTGTGGTACAGTGCTTGTATTACAGTGATTACATGTATTACAGTGTATTTCAGTGTATTCCCGTGTGATTTCAAAGTATTAAAAGTGTATTGCAGTTTTTTTACAATGTATTACAGTGCATTTGCAGGTTGTATTGGCAGTTTTATTACATCATTACAAAGGGATTACAGTGTTTACGTGTATTTCGGGGTATTACAGTGTATTACAGTGTATTACAGTAGTATTTAGTGTTTTTACAGTGTATTCCCGTGTTTACAGGTATGTGTTTGTGTTACAGTGCATTCTGTAGTGTTTAATTGATACAGTTTTGTATTACAGTGCAATTCAGTGTATTACAGTGTATTACAGTGTATTGCAGTGTACTGTGTAAGTGTATTACAATGTATTAAAGTGTTTCAGTTATTAAAGGTTAATACAGTGAAATTTCAGTGTTTTAAGTGGTTGACAGGTATACAGTTACATTCCCGTGTAACTGATTAATGGTATTAAGTTATTTTATTATGTGTAATAAAGTGTATTACAATTTTATTTAAAATTATTAAAATGTATTACATGTATTTACCAGTGTATATACAGTTTATTGTGTTACACATGATTAATGTATTTTTTATTATCAGTGATTACCGGGGTATTAAGTGTATACAGTGTTAATAACAGTGTATTAAAATGATTTTTATTTTACATGTATTACGTGTAAATTACAAAGGATTACAGTGTATTAATGGATCAGTTTTTTCTTTAATATTACATATTTAATAATTTCTGATTACGTGTGTATTCGTGTATTACGTGTATATTTGTATTACAGTGTATTTAAGTGTATACAGTTATTAAAGGTATTCAGGATTAAAGTGTTATTTACAGTGTATTTACAGTGTTACAGTGCAATTCAGTGGTTTTTTACTAGTGTTTTCAGTGATTTGTATTAAAAGTGTATTACAGTGTATTACAGTGTAACGTTTTATTTACAGTGTATTAAGTGTATTATCATTAAGGTAATTAAGGTATGTTTATTACAGTGTCATTACAATGTATTACGTGCATTGCAGGTAGTGACTTTTGGTACAGTGCAATGTATTAACAGTGTATTACAGTGTTATTACAATGATTATTACAGGTATTGTTACAGGTTTAAGTGTAACAGTGTATAAATGTATTACAGTACAGTATTTCAGTGATTACAGTGTATACAGTGTATTTACAGTGTATTTCAGTATTAGTGTATTAACGTGATTTAGTGTATTTCAGTGTATACAGTTTATTACGTATTACAGTGATTACAGTGTATTACAGTGTATTACGTTATTCAGTGTACTTCACAGGTTCATGTATTATACAGTGTATTACAGTGTTTTTACCATGTATTAAAGGATTACAGTGTATTACAGGTATTACAGTGTTTCAGTTGTACAATTGCCCTGATAACAATTGTAATTGCAGTGTATTACATGTATTTCAAATTTGTTTTTACAGTATTAAAAAGTATTACAGTGGGGATGCAGTGTTATTCAGTGTTTAAATTTAAAGTGTATTTTACATGTATTACAGTGATATTATTAAAGGTAATACAGTTTATTCAGTGTATTCAGTGAAGTGTACAGTGTATTACTGTATTACAGTTATTACAGTGATTAAGTATTACAGTTTTAATTTTACAGTGTATTGCAGTGTATTACAGTGTTATTAAGTGTATTAAAATGATTACAGTTTAAATTTTTTCAGTGTATTACAGTGTAATATTAATGTTTATACAGTAATTAGTTTTATTACGTATTACAGTGTATTACAGTGTATTACAGTGTATTTCAGTTTTCTGTGTATTGGTAAATGATTAATGTATTAAGTGTATTAGCATTGTATAAGTTATTGAGGTTTTTACATGAATTACAGTGTATTACTATATGTTTACTTACATTGTATTACAGTGATTCATGTATGTGTACTGTATCAGTAATTGCAGTTGTATTACAGGTAATTACAGTGTTACATGTATTCAAAAGTGTATTTTACAGTGTAATACAAGATTTCATTACAATTATTACTGTATTACAATATTACAATGTATACGTGTAAATTTCAGGTTTTAAAAGATTAAGTGTATTACGTGAATTACATGTATACATTTTTACAGTATTTTAAAATGCATTGATGTAGTGTACTGTGAACAGTTAATGCTTGTATTACAGTGTAAATTTCAGTGTATTCAATGTATTCAGTGTATTCTTTATACAGTGATACAGTTTTGGGGATTACAAAATTTTGTACAGTGTATTACAGTGTTTTAAAATGAAATTTACAGTGTATTACAGGAATTACAGTGTATTACATGGTTTTTACAGTTATTACAGTTGCGTTATGTATTGGACGAGCATGTTTCAGTTGTATTCAGTGAAATTTAAATTATAAATTACGTGTTTACAAGTATACAGTGTTAAATAAGCAGTGTATTACAGTAAAATTTTATGTAGAACAGTGTATTACAGTGAATTACAGTGTATTTCAATGTATTACAGTGTAGTTTTGCAGTGTAGTGTAGTGTAATTGCATTTATACAGTGTATTACAGTGTTAAGTGTTCAGTTGTAAACAAGTTTTTAAAAAGTTAAAACAAGTAATCAGTGTATTATTTTCAGTGTATACAATGTTTTAAATGTATTACAAATGTATTGCAGTGTTTTTACAGTGTTTTCCGGAGTTGTTTACCGTGCAATTTTACAGTGTTATTACAGTGTATATGCGCGAATGCAGTTGTATTCAAGTTTTTAAAAGTAGTTACAGTAATCAGTGTTTTTTCATTATTAAAATTTTATTTATTACAATGTTTGTGTTTTAAGTGAGTTACCGTAAAGTGTGTAGAATTACATGTATTAAGTGATGATTACAGTGCAGTTTTATTACGTCATACAGTGGGAATCATGGTAATACAGTGTAATGCAGTGTATTACAGTTTATTACAGTGAGTTACAGTGTAATACAGTGTATTGCAGTGTATTACAATGTATTGCAGTGTATTACAATGTATTACAGTGTATTAGAGTGTATTACAGTGTATTAAAGTGAATTACAATGTATTACAGTGTATGTGTGTGCGTGCGTGCATGTGTGCATGATTGTCGTACCAACATGGGTCTGGTTTTAGTTCGATTTTGTTAAAACTCTGAATAATTGTTATGTTGTAGTTTTAACATTAGTTGTTCCATTTTGTTTAAGATCTGAATAATAATTATGTCGTTCATGCTGGTTGTAGTATTAGATCAGTTATTTTGCTAAAAATCTGAATGATGTATTGCTGTAGACGTGACATCAAACATTTTGTTCAAAATCTGAATGAAATGTTGAAGTATAGTGTATATATTTTGTGTTTCACTTAAATTGTTTGCTGTTCACGCCCGTTCTAAAGGAGCATTGGCCTTACTGAAATAAAATCTCCCTCCTTCTCTCTCTCTCTCTCTCTCTCTCTCTCTCTCTCTCTCTCTCTCTCTCTCTCTCTCTCTCTCTCTCTCTCTCTCTCTCTCTCTCTCTCATCAGTGTACCAGTTTTCATGTTAATGTTCGATCCATTTGAGAACTATGCATTTATTGAACGCATATTTCTTTTCTCAACAAAAATATAATCTATGTATCTCTTGAAAATAATGTTCAGGTCAGTTGGGGTTTATGTATTGTTAAATATACACTTATTCTTTTTAAATCATGTTGTCATTGTTGTAGTAGGGGTTTTTTTCCCCTGTTTTGTTGATGGTCCCTAATCAACGCAAGGGCCGGATGAAAGAAAAAGTATGCGTATGCTTATTCTGTTACCCTTGAAAAATAAAGATTCATTCAATAATAAAAGGGTTCATTCTCTGTCTCTGTCTCTGTATGTCTGTCTGTCTGTCTGTCTGTCTCATCTCCTCTTCCTCCCACCCTTCTCGCTTTACACAGGCTAACAATATCACTTTTCCCCCTCTCCCTCTTGTTTATCCATATGAAAACATCGGTAACACGTCATTTCAGCGCCAACATTTCAGCGCCAACATTTCAGCACCGTACATTTCAGCGCCGTACATTTCAGCGCCGTACAGTTCAGCGCCGTACATTTCAGCGCCGTACAGTTCAGCGCCGTACAGTTCAGCGCCGTACAGTTCAGTTTGTGTGTGTATCTCTTTGTGTGTGTGTGTGTGTGTATGTGTGTGTGTGTGTGTGTGTGTGTGTGTGTGTGTGTGGTGTGTGTGTGTGTGTGTGGGGTGTTGTGTGTTGTTTGTGTGTGTGTGTGTGTGTGTGTGTGAGGGGGGGGCAGTTGGAGGAGGGGGTTTGTGCGCTTGAATGTTTTTGTTTGTTTGTGTGTGTGTGTGGGGTGTGTAAGTGTGTGTGTGTGATGTTTTTGTTTTTGTTTGTTTGTGTGTGTCGTGTAAGTGTGTTTTGTGAGTGTGCTCTCTCTCTCTCTCTCTCTCTCCTTTTCTTTTCCTCTTCTCCTCCTCTTCACCCTCTCTCTCTCTTCTCTCTCTCTCTCTCTCTCTCTCTTCCTGTATGTGCGTTTGTGTTTGTGTGTGTGTCTCTTTGTGTGTGTGTGTTTTGTGTGTGTGTGTGTGTGTGTGTGTTTTGTGTGTGTGTGTGTGAGTGATGTGTGTGCTCTCTCTTTTCTCTTCTCTCTCTTCTCTCTCTTTTTCTCTCTCTCTCTCTCTCTCTCTCTCTCTCTCCT
>JAQIHA010001499.1:5000-11171 GCA_028751875.1 Rapana venosa
GAGAAGAGAAAGAGAGGTGGAGGAAGAGAGAGAGAGGGGTTGAGAAAGGAAGAGGGTGTTAAAAAGACGAGGTAGGGGGGTGAGAAGAGAGGAGAAAAAGGGGGGTAGGAGACGAGCTGTTGGGAGGAATAGAGGCGAGAGAGAGGGGGGTGGTGGAGAAGAGGACGAGAGGGAGAGTGGAGAGAGGGAGAGAGAGGGGTGGAGAAGAGAGATGAGTGTGGAGAAGCGAGGACGAGAGAGAGGTGGACGAAGAGAGAGAGAGAGAGGGTGGCGGAAAAGATGTGAGAGGGGGTGGGAGAAGAGAGGTATAGGGTGGAGAAGAAGACACGGAGTGAAGAAGAGAGAGCGAGGAAGAGAGGGTGTGGAGAAGGATAAGAGAGGTAGCGGAGACGAGGAGAGAGAGATAGAGGGAGAGAGTGCAGGACGAGAGAGTGAGAGGGTGGCGAAGAGAGAGAGGAGGGTGGAGAAGACGACAGAGGCGAAGGAAAGAGGGAGATGAGAGAGAGAGAGAGGTGGGAGAGAGAGAGATGAGAGAGTGAGGGAAGGGAGAGAGAAGTGAGTGGAGGACGAGAGAGCGAGAGAGAGAGAGCGTGCAGGAGAGAGAGAGGAGAGGGTTTGAAAAGAGAAGATGGAGGTAGAGGAGAAGAGTGTGTGGAGAAAAGAGAGGATGAGAGAGTCGAGGAGAGAGAGATAGGGTGGAGGAGATGTAGAGCGAGGAGAGGGAGTGAGAGAGAGTGAGGAGAGAGAGTGGGTGGAAGAAAGAGGAGAGAGAGTGGAGGTTGAGAACAGGGGTGGAGAAGAGAGAGAGAGACGAGATTGAGGGGAGTGGGGGAGGAGAGGAGAGTTGATGAGGGGGGAGAGGGGAGAGAGAGAGAGTGAGAGTGGAAGAGAGATATAATAATTATAATAATTCATAATAATAATATTATGAATGATGATGAATGATGATTATGTGATTGATGATGAGATGATGATGATGATGATGATGATGATAATAATAATAATAATAATAATAATAATAAAAGAGAGAGGATGAGAAAGAGGGTGGACAAGAGAGAGAGATGGTGGAAAAGAGAGAGACAGAGAGTGCAGGTGATAGAGAGAGGGTGAAGAAGAGAGAGAGAGAGTAGAGGAGAGAGAGGGTGGAGAAGAGAGAAAGAGTGGAGGATAGAGAGAGTGGAGGAGAGAGAGATAGAGAGAGAAGATGTTAGAAGAGAGAGATGGGGGGAGAAGAGAGAGAGAGGGTGGGAGGAGGAGAGATGAGATGAGGGGGGAGAAGAGCGAGAGGAGAAGAGAGAGAGAGTGAGGAGATGAGAGAAGAGGAGAGGGTCGGAGGAAGAGAGGGGAGAGGGTGGACAAGGAGAGTGATGGTGGAAAAGAGAGAGACAGAGCGTGCAGGTGAGAGAGAGCGTGTGAAGAAGGAGGGAGGTGAGGAGAGGAGGAGAGGGGTGGAGAAGAGGAGAGAGAGTGGAGGATAGAGAGAGTGGAGGACTGAGAGAGATAGAGAGAGAGGATGGAGAAGAGAGAGAGAGAGAGGGTGGAGATGAGAGAGTGAGAGAGGGTGGAGAAGAGAGAGAGAGGGTGGAGAAGAGAGATAGCGAGGAGGTGCTAGGAGAGAGAGAGAGAGAGGGGAGGTGGTTGAAAAGAAATGAGAGGGTGGAGGAAGACAGACATGAGGGTTGAAAGAGAGAGAGGGAGAGAGAGAGGAGAGAGAGAGCGAGGAGGGGGGATGGGTGAGAGAGTGAGTGGACACGAAGCGGAGAGCAGAGAGAGAGAGTGCAGGAGAGAGAGGAGAGGGTTGAGGAAGAGAGCGAGAGGAGGTGGAGGAGAGAGAGAGTGTGGAGGGAAAAGATGAGAGAGATGGAGAGAGAGATAGAGAGAAGAGAGAGTGGATGAGGAGTGGAGGAGAGAGAGAGAGGAGTGGTGCGAAGGGAGATGAGAGAGAGGGAGAAAGAGAGGTGGAGAGAGAGAGTGGGTGGAGAAGAGAGAGAGAGAGTGGAGGTGAGAAGACAGGGTGTATGAGAAAAAGAGAGAGAGAGGGGTGGAGAAGAGAGAGAGGGGAGATTGGAGAAGAGAGAGAGAGACTGGAGAAGGAGAGACGAGAGGGGTGGAGGAAGAGGTTTGTAGAAGAGAGAGGGGGGGGTGGAGAAGAGAGAGGAGAGGGGGGTAGAAGAAGAGACTGTTGGAAGAGAAGAAGAGAGAGAGGGGGGGATGGTGGAGAAGAAGAGAGAGGGTAGAGAGAGAAGAGAGAGGCGAGGAGAGAGGAGAGAGAGATTGGAGAAGGAGGAGAGAGATGGGATGGAGAGGAGAGAGGGTGGAGAAGAGAGAGTAGGAGAGAGAGAGAGTGAGGGGGGGAGGAGGAGGAGGGAGTGAGGGAGGTGGTAGTTGGATGAAGCGAGAGAGAGAGAGGAGAGAGATGAGAGAGAGGAAGAGAGAGAGAGAGAGGGTGGTGGTGGAGAAGAGGAGAGAGAGGGTGGAGAAGAGGGAAGGAGAGTAGCGGAGAGAAAAGCGAGAGAGATAGAGAGGTGCAGGAGAGGAGAGGTGAAGAAGAGAGGAGAAGAGAGGGTGTGGAGAAGAGAGAGAGAGTAGAGTAGAGAGAGAGAGAGAGGTGGAGAAGAGAGAGGGAGAGAGGTGGAGAAGGAAGAGAGAGAGTGGAGGAGAGACAGAGGGTGGAGAAGGGAGAGAGAGAGGGAGAGTCTCTCTCTCCTGCACCCTCTCTCTCTCGCTCTCTCGTCTCCACTTACTCTCTCTCCCTTCTCCACTCTCTCTCTCTCTCTCTCTCTCCCTCTCTCTTTCACCCTCTGTCTGTCTTCTCCACCCTCTTCTAGAATCCACAACACTTTGTTTGTTAGGATTATGTTTTCTTACAACGTCACTGTAGGAATGTGTACCAGGGGCAACAGGTACAGGCACATTCCTGTTTTGTTTACCAAACCTGGAGTGGATCAGGTCTCTAGGTTCGTGTTCCTGCTCTGGAACTGCCGCTATGGTTGATCTCTCACTGACTGCCTGTTACCCTTTGCATATGTCCAGTGCCTATACGGCTGTGTGAAAATGGTCCTTGCTGTGGACTCGGTTTCTGTGCCACAGCATCCTTGTCCTCTCTGCATTGTCATGTTGCGATGCCTTTTCCCAATGATGTGCATATGGGGAAACGCTTGGTGCCACTTGATTGAATGCTATTATTTTCATCCATGTAGTGGCTCTTCCTTGCTGCTGGCTTGAGCTTGGGACCACCCGTCTGTGTGCTGGGCTGCTCTTGATGCCCAGGTGTCCGTCCTACATGCAGCTTTCCCCCGGGAAGTAGGAATTTGCCCTCCCCCCGGTGGAAATTTTCCAGCTTTCCCTCTGTGCATGGTAAGGTCGGCGCAAACGGAACGCTAGCCCTCAGGGTTCTCTCTAGGTTTTTGGTCCCCCCAGAACTGCCTTTTTGTCCAGCCAACGGGCAGAACTGAAAAAAGGATTGGGGGGTTCATCTTGTATGAAGGGGTCTGCCAAGGGAAAAGGCCCTGGCATGCATCTTTGCCTTTGGGGTAAAGAGGAATGGTGTTAGGATACCCACAACAACCTGCGTGGTGTGTGTTCACCCTCCCCCCATTTCACAACCCCAAATGAATCAGGTTGGGGCCCTTTGCATTCTGTCAGTAGATTCCAGCTTTCTCTCCAGCTGCCCAAACCTGTCCATCATTGATCTTTTCTCTTCCCTCTTTTTTGAATATCTTTGTATTCCCCACAACACTTTCCTTCAGCTGGCTAAAATTCTGAAAGGGAAAGTGGGATAAAAACTTCCTTCTAGATCTGGAACTTTCATCCATGGGGGTCTTTATCCCTTTTACATGCTTTTGTGGCTGTGTGTTTGGTGAAAGCCAGTCAAGAAATAAAAAAAAGTTATGGGGAAATGAAGACATGTTTGTGACATTATTTCTTGTCCCTTTTTTTGTTGCCCTTGACCTTGTCTTTTTCAGTGCACCCACTAGCCTTCCAACCAGTTTCATTTTCGGGACAAACAAAACATGATGTTAACTTGCACGTGCACCCCCTTTAACATGTCCTACCCTTTAAAAAACACGTGCACAAGTCCCATTTGCCAAAAACCGGAATTGGTATGTTTGATTTTTTTCTAAAAACTACACAGAAAATGTTTTTTTTTCTTTTTGTTTTTAATGTTGTACTGTTATAATGTCTAAGCACGACCCTTTTTAACAGTTGACAAAACCAATGCTGACACTTCCCCCTCACAACCCAACCAAAAAAAATGAAAAAAGTTCACTATACTGTATAAATTTGACCAAAAACACAGAGCGATTTTGACACGCCAGTCACTTGCTGATCAAGAGGAGAGAGAGAGAGTGGAGGAGAGAGAGAGGTGGGTTGGGGAAAAAGAGAGAGGGGGAAAGAGAGAGGGAGGGGAGAGAGAGGGGGGGAGAAGGAGAGAGAGAGTGGAGGTGAGGAAGGGTGGAGAAAGAGAGGAGAGAGATAGGAGGGAGGGAGAGTAAAAATAATAAAAAAAATAAAAAATTAAAATAATAAATAATAATATGTGTGATGATGATGGATGAGGGTGTAATAAAAAAAAAAAAAAAAAAAAAAAAATATAATAATAATAAAAATATAATAAGAGAGAGAAAAGGATGAGGTAGAGGGTGGAGAAGGGAGAGATAATAGAGGAAGAGAGAGGGTGGAGAAAGAAAAGGGAGAAGGGGAGGAGAGAGAGAAGGAGAGAAAAAATGTGGAGAAGAGAGAGAGAGTAGAGGTGAGAGAGGTAGAGAGAGGGGTGGGGATGAGAGCGAGAGAGAGAGAGGGTGGAGAAGAGAGAAAGAGAGAGGGGGCGGAAAAGAGAGAGAGAGTGTAGCAGAGAGAACACTGAACACTGAACACTGAAAAGGTTTTATTGTACTTCGGCCTTGGGCCACTATACAAAACATGTTTGGGGAAGGGGGGAAGACATAGCAGAAAACATTAACCCCATTTCATTTTCCATTTCTGCAAGCATAAGGATTTCCAATATCTTCTAAGTCATCATCATCCCCATCATCATCTTAAGCATTTACATAATCATCACCATCAGCATCTCATTACCTATAGCGCAGCTGCACCCAGTTTCAACATAACCATCATTCCCTTTCATCTTCTCCCTTCATCATTATCAACATCATCATCTTCATCATCTACGCTCACCATCTTCTAAAAACTGTATAGTCATTTTCGTCACGATTATCTTTTTCAATCTTGCATCATGGTCTAATCATCATCTTCATCATCGTTTCCATTGTTATCTTAAATATATATATCATTGTCATCATCTTCATCTTTGACATCTCCATCATAGTTACCGCCACCACTATCACCTTCAACAACCACGCCATCGGTACCTCCCACCATCGTCCCTCAGCATCTACATTACCTTCAACACTTCCATTCATCATCGCCATCCTCCTCCTAAACATCTACATCATAATCGTCCTTTCAAAAATTAAATAGATAAATAATAGAAAAAAAAAAATCTTTTTTCATTTTCATTTTTTCACACACGCACACACCCCACACACACACAAAACCACACACACACCACACACAAAAAACACAACACCACACCACACACATTCTCGTCTTCCCATCTGTAACATCATCACCATTTTAATCAACTACATCACATCAACCCCATCAATACTTACATAATTGTCCCCCATCATAACCCTTAACCTCTACTTCACCATCTTCAACATCCATATCATCATCACTATATTCAAAATCTACCTAATCATCATCAACATTATTGACATCATCATCAATATCCATCATCGTCAGGGCCACCCTGCAATCTCTGCATCATCCCTCAGAGAGAGAGAACTTTGAAGCGATTTAATGGTTTCTTCGGCCCTAGTCTCAATATAATCAGCTGGGGAAAAAGGGTTAAAAGTACTACAGGAACATGTTGCTAAATTTTTAAACATAAAACGATCCAAACTTAGAAACAGAAAAAATTGGCATGGAACATTGAAACCAAAAATTACATTGAAAATAAACTAACATCGTGCAAACATAAACCTGTGCTTGACCCAGGATGTAAATTCAAGACATCTCGAGTGCACTATCAGAAGGGAAAAATAATAATCAATCAGCCAAGTCACCAAAAAAACCTCAATAACATATGTTTTAAAATTTTATAAT
>JAQIHA010000150.1:0-14987 GCA_028751875.1 Rapana venosa
ATCCCGTCCCCCCTTGCTGGGTATGTTCGTGTTTCCATAACCCACCAAAAACGCTGACATGCATTCCTGGATCTTTACCGCATGCATATTTGATCGTCCGCATGTGAATAAACAGGAAGAGAATGAAGGCACTGGCAGGTCTGCACTTGAGGTTGACCTGGGAGATGGTTAAAAAAAATAAATCCTTGCCCCGGATTAACCAGACGCCGCCGAGATTCGAACCCACGACTTCTAGAACCCATGGGACTGAAGTGGAAGTGTTCTAACCACTCCGCCATAGCTGCAGTCACATAGTTAAAAAGCCCAAAGGCCTTTATCTTATTTTATTTATTTATTTATTCTTTTCAATCGAGGATAATGGAATAAGCACTTATGTGCTTTTTTTACATCCAGTCCCCGTGTGTACGCAGTTTTGTAAACTTGGTCATCCGTTCCCACCGGCACACAATGGCCTACTCTTACGAAAAGCGGAACAGGATTTAGCGTGTGCGCAAGATGTTCTTCGTGCGTTCGCGCACGGGGCCTCGGTTTCTAGTCTCATCCGAAAGACATTTTGGGGGAGAGTGAAGTCTGCACTGATGTTAACTCCAGAGGAAAATATCCCCCTTGAACGGGAATCGAACCCGGGTCGTCAGATTGCGAGCGCAATGTTCTAACCACTAGGCTATCCCGCCCCCCCCCCCCCCTCCCCCCTTAGTCAGTCAACAGCAAACAAGAAAAAACAAGCCCCAACTCAGTACAGACAGGAACAGAAACCATCCCACACTCACACACATGGATTATGCACATGCATGCGAGTCAGATTATTCGCTCTGAATCAATGGCAGCTTCTCTCCCCCCACCCCCACCCCTAAAACTTAGTAACAGTCTTTGTAGAATGCCATTGTTATAAAATTGTAAGGCTACTTACACTTCATACTGTTTGTCTAATCTATTGTTCATCGATTTGAAATTCAAAAGTAAAATGAGGTTTTTTTCTGTGTCTTTTTTTCTGAGTTGTTTGTGAGAACAGTTACCAGTAGCTGCTGGTAAGTTCTGAGAACCAACACTGTCCAATAATCATAGAGGAATTTTTTTTTTCATTTCTTGATTTGTTTCATTGGAAAAAAAATCAAGTTTTCTTTGAGTGTTATTTTTGTCGAGACTTACTTAAGTCTACCACAACTTTCAATAACTGAAACTTATCCCAAATGATTCTCTCAGGAGCAGAACTAACAATCCTAGCCAAAAAAAGACACACAGATTTAGACCTAAAATTTCCCTTGTCATCAGAAAACTCGAAAGAAGAAAGAACAAATATAGGGACACCACCACTGCTGCAACCTTTTATGCCAGAATCAGCAACAAAAAAAGAGAACAAGTCCGAAAGAGAATCCCTAAGGAAAACTGAATCATAAGGATGCTGAGAGCAAACGGTTTATGTACTGGTCTGGCTAAGACCTCAATGAACAACCACCAGACATGCATAGCGCTATTTGTGAAACATTTTCAAGGAAAGCGCCAAAAAAGAAAAAAAAAACAATGAAGATTGTGCAACCAGCTTCCTCCAATCCACTCCACTCCACGCGCTCCTCCGCTTTCTATAGCCAAAAAAAGGTTCAACTCAAGGCCAGTCAGTACAGTCCACTCTCTGATGTTGTCTTCCCATCGTGTTCTCTTGTCTGCCTCTTCGTTCGTCCCCCTTCCTTGTACTTTTCCCTGTAGGACAGTCTTGGCCAGTCCAGATGTGTAACGACTAGAAAAGAGGGCTTGATGTAAAAAAAAAAGTCATTGTACTTAATCTATTACCCTCTTTAAATAAAATTTCGTATTTCGTATTTCGTAAAGAGGCACTGCGTTGCATGGCCTTAGAATTGCATTGCATTGAATTTTTGCAGGAACCGGACTGTATTACGCTTTATTTACTGATGTGTTTTTGCATTGGACTGTTTCGCCCGAAGAAGAGCATTGTGCAGCGTTCCCGTGTTCTGTCTGTTCTTTTGGTTACTCATGTTAGATCATCGGTTTGTCATAAGCCTTTTCAGAATCATTAATCCTGTCTCTGTCCAAATGAGGAGCAAAGTGATGTGCACGTTCTCCTCCCACCCCCCACCCTCACCCCCATCCCCACTCACACACCCACACTTACTCCTTGTCTCGACGTCATTTTACGGCGGCTGTCTGTGTCCGTTTATGTTCCAGTGGGGACATTACCTGAACAGGTTGCGTTGCTGCTGGGAGCACAGTAGGTCAGTAAGTATCTATAGACTTTTTTTCTTTTACAAATTCATTAAAGTCAGCAGACGCTATTAAAACTGGTCTGATTCAAAGCGCCCTGGCGCGCAGTCAGACACACACATATGCACGTATGCACGCACGCACGCACACACACACACACACACACACACTCCACGCACATATAGATAGACAGAAAGACATACACACACACACGCACTACACACAGAGAGGGACAGACAAAAAGAGAGAGAGAGAGGGGGGGGGAGAGAGGAGGAGGAGGAGGAGGAGGAGAGGAGGAAGAGAGAGAGAGAGAGAGAGAGAGAGAGAGAGAGAGAGAGAGAGAGAGAGAGAGAGAGAGAGAGAGACAAACAGACAGACAGACAGATATACAGACAGACAGAGACAAAGACACAGAGACAGTCAGAGACAGACAGACAGAAAGACACAAAGACACGGAGACACAGAGACACACAGACACACAGAGACAGACAGACAGACAAAGACAAAGACACACAAAGACAGACACGCAGACACAGAAACAGAAGACCCAAAGTGCCAAGACGTAGTCTGAGCTGGCTGGTATTGTTCTCAAAGGAATCCAGCTTGAAAAAGCCACACAGGCTTTGTCACTGTATCGACGTTGAAACTGTGCCTGTATGATCCTAGGTCCACAGTTTGGACTCTCGTCTGTTTTCGTTGTTGCTATTTGGAAAGCTGACCTTTTTAATGGCGTCATATCACAGTACCAGACATGACAGGGAATATTGATGAAAAAAAGGGAAAGTAGCATTTTGAGAGGGGGGTGGGGGTGGTTGGGGGTGCTAGATTTTAACATCTTTACACACTTAGTCATACTTCTATTTCATAAAGTATTCTGTGGGCGAACTGCATTATTTTGTTTTCGGATTTTTGTTTTTTAAGGTAAAAAAAGGCTCAAGGACAAGCAAGCGTCATTGGGTTAAAAACGAAGCGTTTGTTTTTAGGCCTCTGTATGACTATTTTTACTAACTTTTTGCGTTTTCAAAAGCTACCATTTTTTTGGTAAAGACTGTGGATTATAAAGATTATTTCATCTTCCTTTTTTGTGTTTGTTTGCTAGAAAAAAAGAGAGAAAAATAGTGGCGCTGCTCTTGTGGCGACGCGCTCTCCCCGGGGAGAGCAGCCCGAATTTCACGCACAGAAATCTCGTGACTTAAAGTGGTATAAAATAAAATAAAAATAAAATAAAGTTCTTCCGAGGTTCACCAATGGTGAGATTTTGCGTAAGTGACTGTTTGTTGGCTCACCATGCCCACAATGAAGGAAGCCATATTCCGACTTCGGGTATGCTTATTTATTTTTATTCATTTATTTTATTTTATTCTTTTATATCGAGGATAATGGAATAAGCACTTATGTACTTTTTTTTTACATCCAATCCCCGTGTATGCGGTTTTGTAAATTCTGTCATCTGTTCCCACCGGCACACAATGGCCTACTCCTACGAAAAGCGGAACAGGATTTAACGTGTGCGCAAGATGTTCTGCATGCGTTCGCTCACAGGGCCTTGGGTTATAGTCTTATCCGAAAAACTATTGGGGAGAATGGAGTCTGCACTGATGTTAACTCCAGGGGAAAATATCCCATTGAACGGGAATCGAACCCCGGTCGTCAGATTGCGAGCGCAATGTTCTAACCACTAGGCTATCCTGTCCTCCCTCTCCCCCCCCCCCCTCCCCCCCCCCCTCCCCCAGTCAGTCAACAGCAAGCAAGAGAAAACAAAACGAACTCAGTACAGACAGGATCAGAAACCATCCCGACACACACACATGCATTATGCACATACTTGCGAGTCAGATTATTCGCTCTGAATCAATGGCAGCTTCTCTTCCCCCCCCCCCCCCTCCCCCCGCTAAAACTTAGTAACAGTCTTTGTAGAATGCCATTGTTATAAAATTGTAAGGCTACTTACACTTCATACTGTTTGTCTTATCTATTGGTCATCAATTTGAAATTCAAAAGTAAAATGAGATTTTTTTCTGTGTCTGTTTTTCTGAGTGGTTTGTGGGGACAGTTACCAGTAGTTGTTGGTAAAGTTCTGAGATCCAACACTGTCCAATAATCATAGAGGAATTTTTTTTTCATTTCTTGATTTGTTTCATTGGAAAAAAAATCAAGTTTTCTTTGAGTATTATTTTTGTCGAGACTTACTTAAGTCTACCACAACTTTCAATAACTGAAACTTATCCCAAATGATTCTCTCAGGAGCAGAACTAACAATCCTAGCCAAAAGAAAACACCAGACAGATTTAGATCTGAAAATTCCCTTGTCATCAGAAAACTCGAACGAAAGAACAAATATAGGGACGCCATCACTGCTGCAACCTTTTATGCCAAAATCAGCACACACAAAAAGAAAGAACAAGCCCGAAAGAGAATCCCTAAGGAAAACTGAATCATAAGGATGCTGAGTGCAAACGATTTAAATGCTGGTCTGGCTAAGGCCTCAATGAATAACCACCAGACATGCATAGCGCTATTTGTGAAACATTTTCAAGGAAAGCGCCAAAAAAGAACGGGTCTCAGTGTGTGTACCCTTGGGGAATACTTTATTCTGAAGAGCGTGAGTGCAAAAGGATTCACGATGACAGACAGTCTTTTTCAGAGACAGCAGCAGACCCCAGAGAGCTGTGCCAGATTTGGAGAGAGAGAGAGGGAGAGGGAGAGAGGGAGAGAGAGGGAGAGGGAGGGAGAGAGAGAACATTTATCAACAGCATATTGTGACTTTATGAGAACAAACAAACAGACCAACCAACCAGCCAACAAACAAACACACCGACACACCCACACCCACACACCCACCCACACCCACACCCACCCACCCACACACACACAAACACACACACACACACACACACAAACACACAAACACACACACACACACACACACACACACACGGGCGCGCACTTGAGCGCTTGCTTAAACAAATATGTTATATAAGATGTCTTCATGATGAAAAAAGACAAAAATCGAGTATCTTGCCCTTTCGGTGTACCATATGGAAATAAGTATTCGACGCTGACTTCGACTTCTTTGACAATTTGCAGAGTATTTTTGATCGATTGGAAAAGAAGCTCACAGAAAACAGATTACGTACATTCGTTAGGAGTCGTCTGGTGTGGATAGCAGGGGAAGAAAAATAGCATTTTTGTTCGTACTGCTTTGTAGGCCTCTACCTATAAAACCTGGATTGCATCAACGCATGTAGTTCTGCATCTAAACTGGTTCCATTATCACAGTCCACGAATCATGCAAACACTTGTTGAACACTATAGCCGAGTGGTTAAGACAGTTCGACTTCAGTTACACGAGTTCATGAACTCGTGGGTTCGAATCTCATCCGCGTCTGGTAAATTCAGTGTGAAGAGTTTTTTCGATCTCCCAGGTCAACTTCAAGTGCAGATTTGCCAGTGCCTTAACTCATGCGTGTATGTACATGCAGAAGTTCAAATATGCACGGTAAAGATATCATAGTTCATGTCAGCGTTCGGTGAGGTACAGAAACTCGAAAATACCCAATATACATCCCCGAAGTCGGAATGCGGGTACCTTCACGGCGGGCGAAAATGGTGGCATACGCACAATCTCACCTTTAGTGAACTTCGGAGCTCTAGCCGAGGAACTAATATACAAGCACTTAGCTATTTTTAATTGTTTTATTCTTTTTTATTTGTAATTCGAGGATAATGGAATAAGCACTTACGTGCTTTTCTACATCCAGTCCCTGTGTGCATGCAGTTTTCATAAATGTTACATCCATTCCCACTGGCACACAATAGCCTACTCTTCCAAAAAAGCGGAACAGAATTTTATGTGTGCGCAAGATGTTCTGCGTGCGTTCGCTCACGGGGCTTCGGTTTCTAGTCTCATCCGAAAGACTTTCGGGGAGAGTGGAGTGTGCACTGATGTTAACTCCAGGGAAAAATATCCCCTTGAACGGGAATCGAACCCGGGTCGTCAGATTGCGAGCGCAATGTTCTAACCACTACCTCCCCCCCCCCCCCCCCCCCCCCCCAGTCAGTCAACAGCAAGCAAGAGAAAACAAACCCCAACTCGGTACAGACGGGAACAGAAACCATCCCGACACACACACATGCATTATGCACATGCTTGCGAGGCATATTATTCGCTCTGAATCGATGGCAGCTACCACCCCCCCCCCCCCCTAAAGCTAGTAACAGTCTTTGTAGAATGCCAGTGTTATAAAATTGTAAGACTACTTACGATTCATATTGTTTGTTTAATCTATTGTTCATCAATTTAAAATTCAAAAGTAAAATACTTTTTCTGTGTTTTTTTTCTGAGTGGTTTTCGGGGACATAGCAGGCACCGTGGTCGAGTGGTTTAGGCGGTCAACTCATGATCCAGAGGTCGCGGGTTCGATCCCCGCTCGGCTCGGTGTTGTGTCCTAGGGAAAGACACTTTACTCCTATTTTCCTCACTCCACCCAGGTGTACAAGTGGGTACCAGCTCTGCTGGGGAAGTATCTGGCGACAGACTAGCGTCCTGTCACAGGGTTGTAAAAAACCATCAGTTCGCTTAACGCTACAGAAACCGGGATAAGCTCCGGCTCTATGGGCCTTCTGGCTCGAAAGAACATACTTTTGTGGGGACAGTTACCAGTAGCTGTTGGTAAGTTCTGAGATCCAACACTGTCCAATAATCATAAAGGAAATTTTTTTTCAGTTCTTGATTTGTTTTATTGGAAAAAATCTTGTTTTCTTTGAGTATTATTTTTGTCGAGGCTTACTTAAGTCTACCACAACTTTCAATAACTGAAACTTATCCCAAATGATTCTCTGAGAAGCAGAAATAACAATCCTAGCCAAAAAAACCACCAAACAGATTTAGACCTGAAAATGCCCTGGTCATCAGAAAACTCAGAAAAAGAAAGAACAAATATAGGGACACCACCACTGCTGCAAATTTTATTCCAAAATCAGCAAAAAAAAGAAAGAACAAGCCCGAAAGAGAATCCCTAAGGAAAACTGAATCATAAGGATGCTGAGAGCAAACGGTTTACATGCTGGTCTGGCTAAGGCCGCATTGAACAACCACCAGACATGCATAGCGCTATTTGTGAAACATTTTCAAGGAAAGCGCCAAAAAAACCCACAGGTCTAAGTGTGTGTACCCTTGGGGAACACTATATTCTGAAGAGCTCGAGGGCAAAAGGATTCACGATGACAAACAGTCTTTTTCAGAGACAGCAGACCCCAGAGAGCTGTGCCAGATTTGGAGAGAGAGAGAGAGAGAGAGAGAGAGAGAGAGAAAACAGAGAGAGAGAAACAGAGAGAGAGAGAGAGAGAGAGAGAGAGAGAGAGAGAGAGAGAGAGAGAGAGAGACAGACAGAGAGAGAGGAGAGAGAGAGAGAGAGAGAGAGAGAGAGAGAGGGAGAGGGAGGGAGAGAGAAACTTTACCCAACAGCATATTGTGACTTTAGGAACAAAGAAAAAAACAAAAACAACCAAAAAAACAACCTCCCCCCCCCCCCACAAAAACCCGGGGCCCCCCCCGCGCTTAACGCTTGCTTAAACAAATATTTAAATGGGGAAGGCTTAATGAAACAAAACAAAAAAAACAAAGTATTTTGCCCTTTTGGGAAATAACCATAGGGAAAAATAAATATTCAACGCTAAATTTTTGACTTTTTTGACAATTTGCAGAGTATTTTTGATTTTTTGGAAAAAAACCCCCACAGAAAAACCAGTTTAACGAACATTCGAAAAGGAACCCCGTCGGGGTGTGATAGGGGGGGGAAGGAAAATGGCTTTTTGTTCGTACTGTTTTGTGGGCCCTCTCCATATAGAACCTGGTTTGGGAAATCAACGCATGTAGTTCCCCCATCTAACTGGACCATTACCACAGCCCCACGAATCAGAAAAACACTTGAGGGAAACCCCTATAGCCGATGGTTAAAAACATTTTTTCGACTTCAGTTACACAGTTCATGAACTCGGGGGGGTTCGAATCCCCGCCGGGGCCCGGGAAATTCGGGGTGAAAATTTTTTTTCGATCTCCCAGGTCATTTTCAAGTGAAATTTCGCCAGTGCCTTAACTCATGCGTGTAGGGAACATGCAAAATTTTCAAAATGCAGGGTAAAGATATCATATTCATGTCACCGTTGGGGTGAGGAACAAAAACCTCGAAAAAAAACCCAAATTTAACATCCCCGAATTGGGAATGCGGGTACCTTCACGGGGGGCAAAAAATGGTGGCAAAACGAAACAATCCACCTTTAGTGAACTTCGGAGCTCTACCGGGGAACAAAAATATACAAGCCCCTTAGTTTATTTTTTTTGTTTTATTCATTTTTTTTGAAATTTCCCGGGGATAATGGAAAAACCCATTTAACGTGTTTTTATCAAACACCCAGCCCTGTGGTCATGCAGTTTTCATAAATGTTGAAAATCCTTTCCCCAACCGGCACCCCAATGGCCACTTTTTCCAAAAAAAAAGCGGAAAAATTTTTTAAAACGTGTGCGCAAGATGTTGGGGGAAGGGGGAATCAAACCCCGGTTCTAAATTTGCGACCCGCAATGTTTGACCCAAGGCAACCCTCCCCCTGTTACGCTTTAAGACGGGGAGAGGGGAATACCTTTTGGGGGTTTAACCTTTGTGAAATTCCCGCGGGGGAAACTGCTGCCCCGGGGTTTTTCGAACCCTTTTGAGTGGAAAATTTTTCCCGGAGTTAACCTCAGCCCCGACCCCCATTCCCCTCAAAAAGCCCTTTGGGGGTTTGAAAACTTAAATCAAGGACCCGTGGCGAAACCCCACCCCAGAACACTTGCCACACTAAAATCCGACCCCCGCCTTTCGTAAGAATAGGCCTTTGTTTCCAGTGGGAACAAAATGACAGAATTTACAAAACCGTATACACACGGGACTGGATGTAAAACAGCGCATAAGTGCTTTTTCCATCAACCCCCGATATAAAAGAAAAAGAAAAACAACAACCAAAACACATTTACCGAAGTGAAAAAAAAACCCCCCAAAAAAGCCATTTTTGGGGGGTTTAGAAAGGCGAGTTTTTTTATTATTCGTGCTAAATGCAATGCAAAGAAAAAAACCAAAATTTTTCATTTATTTTTTAAAAAAATTTTATTTTTTTTATTCTCAATGTAAGAAAAGGAAACGGGGCATGCCCAACTTATCTCACTTTTCCCTTTCCCCCAAAAAAAAACACACAAGAAAAAAGCCAAAAAAGTGAACCCCAAAAATTTTTTTTTAAATGCCAATATTCCTGATAGTGCTGCTTGCTCCCCTGCTTGTTCAGTTTTCATTTTGACAGGGTTTAAATTTTTTTTTTTAAGCACGCTGTCTGGTCACTGTAGATAGAAAAGGGGCCCTTTAAAAGTCACAGGCTTTTTAACTTGATAAATTCCCGTACGTACATCCGCATGAAAAAGAAAGTGGTCTTCAGGGCAAAGTATGCATTTTTTTTTTTGTTTCCCTCATCTGCATACAGGATTAGAGAAATTTTTTGGAAAAGAGATAACGAAGAGAAAAAAAAAAATAACAGAGAGATAGAGAGAGAGAGAAGAGAGAGAAAAAGAGAGAAGAGAGAGAGAGAGACGCTTTGGGCGCTTTTTAAAAATTTAAAAAGTCATTGCCCAATTGGGCCCATTTACAAGGGGGGTTTTTACACGACTTTTTTCTGTAAAAAACAAATAAAAACAATAAAAAACACAAAAATCATTTAAAGTAAAGAAAAAAAAAAAAAAACCAACAACCCCAAAAAACCTCTATGAGCGGGCACACTTTAAGCTCCGAACCCTAAACTCAGTTTCAAACTGAAAAGGAGAAGAGAGAAGAGATAGAGAGAGAGAGAGAGAGAGAAAAGGGGAAAAGAGAGAGAGAGAAAGGGAAGAGAGAGAGAGAATGCACACACACCCCCACACTCACCCCACACACACACACACACACACACACACCCACCCAACAACACCACACACACATTTTCGACATTACTGTCGGCACCAACCCTTTTCCCGACGTAACCCGACATTTGCTTGCGTTTTTTCCCGCACTTCCATACGAAATTTTCCAATGCCAGGGGTCCGCTAACCTTAACATACGTCCCCACCAAAAACTAAATAAAAAAAATGAGGCCCCTTTTGGGTTTGAACACGTAAGGCATCAATTTAAAGGGTGCACTTTCTGCGGGGAAAACGTAGCCCGCAGCTCCTTAAAAGGGCACAAACGAACCAGAAAAGCCGCGCGGGATCACGAAAGGGGAAAAGGTTCTGCCTCAAAAATGAAAAATAATTAAAAACAAAGGGGAATCCTAACTTTTTCTAACACATATCTTCCATAAATTTTTTCTTTTCTGGATGAACCTGCCAGACCAAATTTTTAACTCACTGCCTGATGAGTTTTTGGGGAAAAATTGTGCCTCGAAAGTCTTCAGGGAATATCTTGATAATAAGGTTTTTCCCTAATCTCTACCGAAAAAATACGAATTTTAGGGCACTACGAATCATTTTTTCCCCTTTTAAAAAAATGGGTAAAAGGGTTAGAATAAAAGCGAAAAGAAAGGAGAGGTAGGGGCCAAAAGATTTAATTTAACTGAGAATCAAAAAAAAAAAAGGGAAAGAGAGAGAGAGAGAGAGAGAGAAGAGAGAGAGAGAGAAAAAGAAGAGAGAAGGGGAGGAAGAGAGAGAGAGAGAGAGAGAGGGCAAGACAGAAAATAGAGGCGAAAAAGAGAGAGAGAGAGAGGAGAGAGAGAAAAGAGAAGAGAGAGAAAAGGGGAATGCAAATAGGGTATTTCAGATTTTAGGTCAAGCTCAATTTAAAAATTTTTGAAAGAGGGTTCACAAAATCATGAAAAACAAAAGAGAGAAAGATAGGATGTTGTAGGGGAAGAGAGAAGAGAGAGAGAGAGAGAGAGAGAGAGAGAAGAGGAGAGAGAGAGAGGAGAGAGAGAGAGGTGGCAAAAAGGGCATCGATAGAGAAACAAAACAGTGACATAGATTTTAAAAAACAAGAGAAAACACCGCTAGCTATCCAGGGACTAAAGGGAGGGAGACCAAAAAGAAAAATTTTCAGCATTTCCCTGCTGTGGGTTTTTTTAAAAAAAAAATATAGACAGAAAGGCCCCAACACAAACGGACCTTTGAGAGAAGAATAAACTGTAAAATGAGGTTTCTTTTCCCAAGACTCTTTGGGATCTTTTGTACAAAAAACCAAACATGAATAAAAAAGTCCCAAGGGGACGCATCCCCAATGAAAACGGCCCTACCTGAAACCCTTCCAAAAAACCGTCAGACAACGAAAACTAAAATGGTTTGGCAAAATCACACGCCCCTCTGGTCTTGCAAAAAAAATCCTAAAAAGGCACAGTGAGGGGAGGAAAAAGAAGAGGCAGAAAAAAGGAAGAGAAAGGGGGACAACATTCGAAAAGTGGACAGTACAGACATGGGCCCGAGAGACCCCCCTGAGGGCGGGGTGAGAGACGAAAGGACTGGGGGAAAGGTAAATTTGGCCCAAAGGGTTTGAAGGGACCACAAAGGATTCGGAATCCCGAGGGATCGGTGAAGGTGACGGAGACAGATAAGAAGCAATGATGGGACGCATTCACAAAAAAAGCTAAACTGTCATCTGAACTATCAAAACAATGCTGGGCCCCTTTTCCGTAATTATGTATTTTTTTTTCCCTTTTTGCAAACCAAATAAAAAATAGGATTTAAAAAAAAATCAGCTTTAAAAGTTTAAATGCCCTGTAAGATCCCACTGATGTAGCCTAGCATCAACTTGAATTGTTTTGTGCTTGAAATCATCGCCGATGTCACTATCCACGAACTGTAAAACATCTTGTTTTAATGCGCACAAAGTGTAATTTTGGGGGGGGTTCGATTCTTGATAAGAGCTCCAAGGTTCACCAATGGTGAGATTTTGTGTATGCGACTGTTTTTACCCACCTTGAAGGAAGCCGCATTCCGACTTCGGGAATATATACTGGGTATGTTCGAGTTTCCTCAGCCCCTCAAAATCTGACATGAATTACGTGATCTTTAAATTAACGTGCATATTTGATCCTCTGCATGCGTCTATACAAGAAATGAATGAAGGAACTGGCAGTGCCTGCACTTGTAGTTGACCTTGCAAGATCGTAAAAAATCCCCCATCCTTGAATTCACCAGACCCTGTCGAGATTCAAACCCACGACTTCATGGACCTATGGGGTTGAAGTCGAGCGACCTTTGATTTGTTTTTTGGCAAGATATAGCGCTATATAAATTCCATTCATTTTTACTTTCATCATCATCATCATCATCATCATCATCATCATCATCATCATCATCATCATCATCATCATCATCATCATCATCATCGTTGTCGTCGTCGTCGTCGTCGTCGTCGTCGTCGTCGTCGTCGTCGTCATCACCATCGTCATCATCATCATTATTGTTGTTATTATTATTATCATTATTATTATTACTATTCGTCTGTCAAAGTGTTCACATAAACATTGAAGCCCATTATAGGCTGAACATAATTATGAGTCCCTTTAGAATTATACTCAATACAAAGACATGTCAACAATTGTGTCAATAATATAAATAAAAAATCGGGGTCATGCGCCACTAACTAACTTAATGTCAAAATCCCCTGCTTTCATAACAAAATACTTTAAATGCAAGAAGTGAATCTCAAACTTGTTAAAAAAAATTCCAGTCAAACTCTAATCCCTGGTATTGTATATTGCTCACTGCTTGTGCATGTGAAGGACCAGGGGCAGCCAGTTTGAATGAGCACGCTTGTCTGAAGAACTGCAGACACGAGGTGTGCCATGACAGCCTTGAGGAGACAAGCTGATAAACTGCCCACATCCTCACGATGAGAAGGGAAAGGGATCTGTCTGGTCACGTCTGTCTGTCTGTCTGTCTGTCTGCATTTATCTCTCCATCTGCTTGCGCACATGTTTAGAGCATTACAGTGATAGGGACAGGCTGAGGTAGAGATATAAAGGAAGGAGGAGTGAGGAGAGAGAGAGAGAGAGGGGGGGGATGGGATAGGGAGAGAGGGGATAGAGAGAGAGTGAGGGAAAAAAGAGGAAAAGAGAGAGAAAGAGAGGGGGGGAGAGAGGAAGGGAGAGAGAGGAGAGATATAGAGAGAGAGACAGGGAGAGAGAGAGGGTGAGAAAGAGAGAGAGAGAGCAGGGAAGAGAGAGAGAGAGAGAGAGGGAGGAAAGAGGGGGAGAAAAGAGAGAGACAGACAGAGAGACAGAGACAGAGAGGGAGAGAGAGACGGAGAGAGACGAGAGGCAGAGAGGGGACACACCAACAGAGACAGAGTCAGAGACACAGAGAGAGACAGAGTCACAGAGACGAAGAGAGGCAGAGGCAAAGAGAGGGGATAAAATCAAATAAAATAAAACCAAAATCAAATCAAAATTCTTTCATTACGAGGATCATTGATCGTTGATTGGTTGATTATTTCAATTTCATTGTCAAAAGGTGGTGAGGGAATAAGCTTGATAACTGTTTTTCGTTTCCATCCAGCTTTCTAAAACAGTAAAAACTAGTAAAAATAACTTAATAACAGAGGTAAAGGTAAAGGTAAAGGAGTCCCATAACCTATAAGGTCGTAGGGGAGCAAGGCGTCAGAGACCTCACTTCTCTAGGGCCAGCATATTGAGGGCGGCGCCCATCTCCTCTCCCTCGCTGCTTTACCTTCCCTGACCCTAAAGAGGGGAGGTACCCATTTACAGCTGGGTGAACTGGGGGAACTGTACTGAAGCCAAGGCGCGCAAACGGTCACCCATCCAACTGGTAACCTCGCTCGACGCTGCTTAACTTGGCTGGGGGAAAGCGAGTGCTCCGACCACTGAGCTATCCCGTCCCCCTTAATAACAGAAAATATTGAAAAAAAGCCACAAGCATCATTCCGTGTGCATAATCAAATAAAGTATGGAACACAATGTTTTTACCTAACTCTTCGTAACTTTATGAGGATATGAGGAGAGAAGAGAGAGAGAGAGAGAGAAGAAAAGAGAGAGAGAGAGAGAGAGATGAGAGAGAGAGAGAGAGACAGAGACAGAGAGAGAGGGACAGAGAGAGACAGAGAGGCAGAGAGAAAGAGACAGAGTCAAGAGACGGAGAGAAACAGAGACCCGAGACCCCAGAGACAAAGTCAGAGACACAGAGAGAGACAGAGTCAGAGGACGGAGAAGGACAGAGAGGCCCGAGAGAGATAGAGACAGAGACACAAGGACAGAATCAGAGACAGAGAGAGAGAGACACACAAGAGAGGGGCGAGACAGAGTCAGAGACACAAAGAGAGACAGAATCAGAGTCAGAGAGCGAGAGAGAGAGAGAGAGAGAGAAGAGAGAGAGAGAGGAGAGAGGGGAGAGGAGAGAGACCTAGACAGAGAGAGAGAGGAAAAACAAAAAGCAGACAACTAGAATCAAGAAAAAGGCAATTGAACACAAACCACGCCAGAACCCCCAGACAGGAAAAAAAAGCACTCCCAACCTTGCAACCCCACCGCCCCACCCTTCTCCCATCAAAAGGAGACAAAAAAAGCAACAAACGAACCCCAAAAAAACAGACAAACGAACAAACAAACAGCAAACCCAATCCCCAGACAAAAAAAAAAAAAAGAAAGCGAACAACAAAAGACAACACCCCCCTCCCCCTCCCCCTAAAAAAAAAAAAAAAAAAAAAAAAAAAAAAATTCTTTTTTTTCTCTAAAAACCCCCTCCCCCTTTTCCCCCCCCCCCCCCC
>JAQIHA010001500.1:0-11181 GCA_028751875.1 Rapana venosa
GGCATTAACCCTCCTGGACAATGACATCAATGACCTCACCAACAACTTCAATGAGGCAGTCCGAGAAACAGCAGAGGAGGTACTCGGTCGTAAGAGGAATAAACACCAGCCATGGACTACCAATGACATCTTGGACCTCTGCGATACAAGAAGAGCACTGAAACCAACCAGGTCTTCCAACCCTAAAGAATACCGGGAGGCCAACAATCTCGTGAAGAAGTCAATGTTAAAGGCCAGAGAGAAGTGGATCAGTGATCAATGTGATGAGATCGAAAAAAACATGAAAGTGGGCAACAGTAAAAAGGCATACGACACCCTGAAGAAACTCACAAAACCACTTCAAACCAAATCATCAGTCATTGAAGACAGCTCCGGAAACCTCCTCACAGAAAGCTCAGCTGCATTGAACAGGTGGTCTGAATATTGTCAAGAACTGTACAACTACCCAATACAACCTGACAAGAGCATAATAGAAGAGAAAGCAGCAACATCAAGAGCACCCTCGCCATTACCTATACTGAGGGAAGAAGTGGAAGAAGCCATCCGCAGCTTACCAGTAGGAAAGTCCCCAGGAGCAGAAAATATACCAGCAGAGCTGCTCAAGCATGGTGGCGAAACAGTCATCACATATGTTACAGCTATCTGTCAGAAGATTTGGGAGACAAAACAGTGGCCAACAGACTGGACACAATCACTCATCATACCCCTGCCCAAGAAGGGGAATTTACGCCAATGCCAAAACTATAGAACAATCAGCCTCATCAGCCACGCCAGCAAGATCATGCTCAAAGTTATTTTGAATCGACTCAAAGAAGGAGCAGAAGAACACCTTGCAGAGGAACAAGCTGGGTTCAGGGCAGGCAGGAGCACAATCGAACAGATTTTTAACTGCCACATCATGATGGAAAAACATCTTCAACATCAGAGAGACCTGTTCCACAACTTCATCAACTTCAAGAAGGCTTTTGACAGAGTATGGCACGAAGGCCTGTGGCAGGTCCTCAGAATGTTTGGCATTGAAGAAGGACTTGTGCAAACCATTCAAGCACTATACAACACTGCAAGCAGTGCAGTCCTGAACAATCAGGTCGGAGACTACTTCAAAACCACAGTTGGGGTCCGACAAGGATGCCTGTTATCTCCAGTCCTGTTCAATCTGTTCTTGGAAAACATCATGAGAGAGACCCTCCATGACTTCCACCCTACCATCTCCATTGGCGGCAGACCCCTCAACAACTTACGGTTTGCCGATGACATTGACCTCATGGGCGGAAGTAACACAGAGCTGCAAGATCTTACGACCAGACTTGAGAACAGAGCTGGAGCATATGGGATGGAGGTGAGCTCGGAGAAAAGTAAAGTACTTGTGAACAGCACAAGCAATGCCACCGCTAAAATTTACATGAACGGCCAACAACTGGAGGAGGTAGACGCTTTTAAATACCTCGGCGCTACACTCACAAAGGACGGGCGATCGACGACAGAAATCAAAGTCAGAATAGCCATGGCAACATCTTCCATGACAAAACTCACCACCATATGGAAAAGTAAAGAGATCAGTTTCCCAATCAAACTAAAGCTCTACAAAGCCCTAATTCAGTCGATCCTGCTGTACGGAAGTGAAACCTGGACATTGACTGCTGAAACAGCAAAGCGAATCCAGTCATTCGAAACAAAATGCCATAGAAAACTACTGGGCATATCCTGGAGAGAACGAAAGACCAATGAATTTGTCAAGAGTCAAATAACACGGCTGGCAGGTCCACAGGAACCCCTTCTCACCATCGTCAAGAAGAAAAAGCTGACATGGTTCGGCCACGTCACCCGCCACAACACTCTGCCCAAAACAGTACTGCAGGGAACACTCGAAGGTGGCAGAAGGAGGGGAAGACAGAACAAGTCATGGATGGACAACATCAGAGAATGGACCAGGATGAATGACTCGGCACTACTGCGCAGAGCCGAGGACCGAGATGGATGGAGGAGGCTTACCACGGCATCATCTTTCATGTCTCCCCCACGACCGCCAAGGTCACGGGTCTGATGATGATGATGATGAATTCTCTTTTGGCTGGCCTACCAGCATCATCTATCCACTCTCTTCAACGCATACAAAACTCTGCAGCTCGACTGGTCCTAAGAAAGAAAAAATCTGAACACATCACTCCTCTTCTGCGATCTCTTCACTGGCTGCCTGTCTCACAAAGACTGGAGTATAAAATCAATACCCTCTGTTTCAAATGTCTCCACAAATCTGTACCCTCTTATCTCTGTAACTGTCTTCACCTGTACACTCCATCCCGTTCCCTTCATTCAGCCGCAGATACTTTGTGCTTTCGAACACCCAGATTCAAACAAACCACTGTTGGCCGTCGCTCCTTCTCTGTTTCTGGTCCATCCACCTGGAATGACCTCCCTCTTTCACTTCACCAAAAGCCTTCACTTGATACCTTCAAATCCAGCCTCAAAACACACTTATTTCCTACCTGAGACTTTCCCCCCAAATATCTGTCCCTAATTTTCAACAGCATCTTTCACCTTCTAAGTGTTGTTCCAAGTGTGTATGTGTGCGTGAGTGTGTGTGTGTGTGTGTGTGCGTGTGCGTGCATACGTGCGCGCGCATGGTTTTGAAATCTGTTGTTCATTATGTTTAAGGAGAGTTGCATGCCTGTAAATGATTGAGTGCAAGCGCTTCGATTTGTTTGTTTATTTACAAGATTCAGCGCTATATAAATTCCATATAATATTATTATTATTATTTTTGTTTTGTTTATCTTTAAACCCCAATTAGAACAGTATTCTTGCAGTTTATTCAGTTTAGTTTGAAGCTATTTTGGTTGTTGATAGTAATGCTAGGTCATCAGCATAGAGTAAACAAGGAATTCTGTCTTTTGTGGTTATAGATGGTGAATCTTTCCTCACAATATGTTGAACTTGTCATTGACATATACATTAAATAATGTAGAACTTAATGTAAATTTTTCCCGATGTGCCCCCTTTTTGACTATGATTTCGTCTGTGTGCTTGGCTCGTATTTTTTAAAATATTGTTGCATTGGAATACATGTTTTTAATGACATTAAAAGTTTTTCCTGTTATTCCTATTTTGTTTACCTTTATAAGAAGACCTTCGTGCCACACATTATCGAAAGCTTTCTGAAAATCTACAAAGCAGCAATAAAGTCTTTTAGTTTTTACTTTTAGTGCACTACTTTTAAATTTTTAAGTAGGAAGTATGGTCTTGTCTGCAGTTTTTTAAAACCCAGCTTTTCTCTGAAATACTATTGTTTTTTTTCTAATATTAGAAATTCTATGTTCGATTTGAAAAAAAGTTTTCCAATAGGTTTGTCAAGTTATTCCCCTGTAGTTTTTGGGTTGTATCCAACCGTTTTTATAGACTGGAACATTCACCCCTATTTCCAGTCACAGGGAATATCCCTTTTAATAATAAATTGAAAAATTTTCTGCTTGTCTCTATAACTTTAGCGAAAGATTTGACTTTCGTTTGTAATTCCACTTTTCCAGGCATTTGTTTTTTTTAGCCTTTTGATTTTTTTGAAATTTTCCCACTGTTGTAATTTGCTTATCGGGAAAGGGTTTTGATACTTTTTTAAATCATTGGCCTCTTTGTACTTGCTTTTTGCGGTCGGGATTTTTTGCGGTTTTTTTCCAAAAAGTGTTTTTAAAAAAAACTCTGCGCTCGACTGGCCCTAAGAAAGAAAAAATTGAACCATCACCCCTTTTCTGGATCTCTTCACGGGTTGCCGGTCCCAAAAAAGACTGGGTATAAAAATAAATTCCCTTTTTCAATGTCTCCAAAAATCTCTCCCTTTATCTCTGAACTGTTTCACCTGTACACTTTTCCTTTCCCCCTTCTTCAGCGCGAAATTTGTTTTTTCGAACCCCCAGATTCAAAAAAACCCACTTTGGCCTCGCCCTTTTGTTTCGGGTCCACCCCCCCGGGAATGCCTCCCTCTTTCATTCGTCAAAACCCCTCATTTAATTCTTCAAATCCAGCTAAAACACACTTATTTCCTACCTGGCTTTCCCCCCCACATTTGCCCCTAATTTTCAAACGCTTTTTTTCATTTTCAAAGTTTTTGTTCCGGCGCGCCGCGGGGTCCCGGGTTGGTTGTGTGGGGGTGGCTGCCTGAAATGATTGAGTGCAAGCGCTTCGTTTTGTTTGTTTTTTAAAAGTTCAGCGCTTATAAATTCATTTTTTTTTATTATTTTTAAAGGTTAGTCCTTTACTGACAAAATATGATTAGGTGCTTAATCCCCCATCTTCGTTTTCTTTTTTTTTTTAAAGTTTCCAAATTACCGGATTTTCGTAATGGATCATGTGTTGTGATCCAGTAAATTTTTCAGATTTTCTTTTTCTTTTTTATAAAAAATTATACTGTTTTTTTTAGAAAAATTTTTGTCAAAGTTCGGGTTTTTACGATTTCTATTTATTGCATTTTTTTAAAGACTTTTTTTACTGTTACATTCTGATCAAACCATTTTTTATTGTTTTTTAATTCTTTTAAAAGGTTTTGATTCGGTCTTCAAAGCTTAATTTGATTTTGAGAAAGATATCAGAAGTTGTCGGGAAAATTCATTGACTACTTTCGTTGAATCAGGTGCTTTTATTTTGTTTTAATCTGTTTTTTTTTGAGTTTTTATTTGTGCTATGTGTGTTTGTTTTTGATTGGTGTAAACGGTCTTTTGAAATTGTTTTTGGAATTGTTTTTCCCCATACAAAAATGTTTGTTGGGTAAATTTTTTAGTAATACACTCTGTGTGTTTTTATATTTTGAAGACTTCGAAAATGTTTTTGGTTTTTGGGTTATTTTTATCTAATCAAGTGGAAAATGATAGAGTTTTCCCCTTAAATCTCTAACTTTCATAGCTTCCCCCTTTTTCATAAATGATTTTGTACAAAAAAAAATCCCAAACTAAAACTTGGGGTTAAAAAGCATGTAAATCTCCCCTGTAAATCTCCAAATGTTCGGCCTTTAATATATACAATTGATTGTCTAACAAAATTAGCAATAGCTACTATTTTTGTACAATTCTACCCATTGAGCACCTTTGATAATTATCTTTTCATTTTTTCGGGTAATTGATAATTTTGGTTCGGGATCTATTTCATAAAGTCAGTCTCTTCCTGATCGCGCATTTAGATCGACGTATTATCTGACCCCTTTTTAACAAAATTTCTAGTCTTGTTCTAAATTTTCCCTATTTTCTTGATGAACTTTTCAAAAAAAAAAATTAGGGGGAATATTGAAAATCCCCATGAAAATATTTTGTTGTGTTTTGCACCCCACAATATTGAACTATTTTGCGGTAAAAAAATTTTTTACTTTTTCGATATCTTCCTTAATGAAAATGAAATACCTCCTGAAGCATGACAGATCTATTTCTCTTTTGGGTTGCAGTAATGACAGACATTTCCTGGTAGAGTTTCATCTTCTACAGTTTTTTAAAACAAAAAGTTTCTTGTAAAATTATTACATCGTATAATATCAACTTCTTTTAGGTACGTATTTAGTTGTTTTTGTTTAAAATTTCCTTCCCCTTTTCCATAGATACTTTTAATATTCCATGAAAAATTTTTCATGTTTTTTATTTTTTGGGTATTATGTGAACACAGAATTTTCCAATTGGTAAAAAAATATTGCATATATTTTAATGAAAATTTTAGCTGGGGGGGTTTTCCCCTTTTAATCCTTTAAATATTTAAATGCTTTTCATTCTTTTTAAAGTTTAACTGTTATGATTTCCAAAACAATAACGGCAACAAAAATTTATTTTCATTAAAAATTTTCATCATCAAGAAAAAATTTTTACATTAGATTGTATTCAAATTTTAAAATTAATTAACAAACTTTACAAACTTATCCTTTAACAAAAAAACAAAAATTAAAAATAGTAAATGATACTGTTTCAAAGATTTAAGGGGACAGACTTTCTTTGTGTTGATTTCATTTCATGGTCTGGGTGTGTGTGTGTGCGCGTTGTGCGTGAACCTACATACTTTTATTTTCACCATCTCTTGGGTTTGTTTTTTGTTTTGGGGGGTGTGTGTGGAAAGGTTTCAAGCTGATTAGGAGAGAGGAGTGTGGCACCGTGTCAAATCAGGGGCCCGACTTTGTCGGGTCTTCCCATTCTATTTGTTGCTATTCAGTCATTCTCTTCAAATTGAAACCCTTTTTATCAGCTGAAATAGAATGCTATGTACACCAAACTCAAGGTAAACAAAAATTGTTTCTCTGTGCTAATGACTTTTTTCTGCCAGGCCCCAAAAATTGACAATGCATTGGCACAGAATGCAGGAAGACGATGAGTATGGAGAATCCCTTTTTTTGAGAACACCCCTTTATCTCACTTTCTCTGCGTGGTGATCAGTACTGGAAACCCGCAGCCTGCAGACGTTAAAATGCGTTTTCCTAGTGATTTTTTTTACATGTTTTTAAAAACCTAATTTTAGCTAAGTTCTGGGGGAAAAAAAAAATGGTTTGGGAGTAGTATCTAAATGCCCTACAAAAATTAATTTTCTGTTCCTATTTGAACTTGTTATTGCATAAACAAATAATGCAAGAGATTTTCCCAAAACAAACGATTTTAAAAAGTGAATAGTTTATCAAAAGAAAAATATGACACAAAGTTAATTAAAAACAATTTTGTCAATAAGACAGATGTCCCCACCAAAAAAAACTGAAAATTGCCAAAAAGGAATTCCATTTATAAGTGGAAGGGAAAAACGGATGAAATCTAAAATGCAAGAGGAAAAAAAAAAGAAACCCCCTGGCTACAGTGCTTACCATTTCTCTCTTCTGTGTGATCAGAAGGCCCTGACTTTGGAGGAGAAAGGGAACAGCCAGGAGAGGGTTGGGGGCCTCTGACCCCAGAAAGGAATATTGAGTTGGGGCCACTAGTTGGGTGTCACTGGAAGTCTTCACGATGGGAGTGAGATACATTGATGCAAAAAGTCCAAAAGGCTGTGTTTGGGTGCCTGGAAAGAACAAAAGACAAAGGAACAAAAACTACAAACCTAAACAGTCCATTCTGTCCTTTATTCCACGCTACTAAAACAAAAAAGGGGGGGTCTTTCATTTTCCCCAACTGCAAAATTTTCTCAGCGATGTACAATCCACTTTGGGTTTATAAATAGGAATGTCAGAAGGGGAGGGGGGGGGGGACAAATTGAAGAGAAAAGAAAACAGGGTAGTTTTAATTTCTACCCCCTTCACTAAAAAAAAACAAATAACTAACCGACCCTGTTACGCGTCTGCTGCCCCTCTTCTCTTCTGTACTCCCCATTCCCTGAAGGCGCCTTCACACTGCCAAACACCCCCTACTGCACAGAAGGCAACAATGTGACTGGGACACCCCCAAACCCCCCCTTTTTTCTATTGCCCTGTGAAGGTCTTACCTGCCACAGACACCACACACTCACCAACCTCCCCCGCAAAACAAGCCGTGTTCTTTCTCCCGTCAGCCGGTGGTTCAGGAAAAAAAAAAGGGAGTGGAAGGGGCTATTTTTTCCTCCCTGAAATCTCCCGGGGTTCACCCTGATCTTTTTGGACCCCGTTTTTGACATAAAACCTTTTGAATGCTCCATTTCCCTTTCAAGAAATGAAAAATGCTTTTGTTTGTCCTCGGTCCACGATGCCTCCAAAACAGAGAGGAGGCGCTGCTGTTTTGGAAACTGGGCAAAAATTTTTTATGTGGGGTCCTTTTCCCCGACATCCCCCCTCCGGGCCCAAATTCCCAAAAGGGCAGTCAGCTTGGAGATGTTCCAAGGCAACCCCCCCGGGCGGACATAAGGACTTGGAGTCAAAAATCCCCAGTCAGGATCTACGTCACAAAGATAACTGTAAATGGATTCCCGAGGGGAAAACCATTTCCTCCTAACAACCCAAAAAAAATCAGTTTGGGTTGGCTGTCTCCATGAAATGATCAACATGACCAACCAATGGGTCAAACCCCTATAGTTTCATCAGTTGGGGAGAGTGGCAGTTTACCCAAAATTGGAAACGTCCCTATTGTCCCTTTTTTTAAAAAGGTAAACCAAACACTGTAAAATAGTTACAGCCCTTATCACTAATTCATGTCGAAACTGTGGAAAAAAAGGTTTTGAACGACTGGTTTTTTACGTGAAAGAAGAAATCATTCCTGTACCAAAGAGGCTTCAGAAAGAAAGGTCGTCCATCCATATCTTTTAAATGACCACTCAAATTAAGGTATCAGTTTGCCGACGAACTGTCTTTTGGCAACCTGTTTTGATGTGACCAAACCCTACGCCAGTATGGCCCCTACAATTGTTGTATAAAATAAAAACTTTGAGTATGATCAGGGGAGATCATTTATATCAGTTATAATATATATATGTATATATATTATATATATATATATATTTATATATTAATATATAATAATATTTAATAATAATAATGTATGAAATTTATATAGCGCTGAATCTTGTAAAGCAACAAAATCAAAGCGCTCGATTTATTTCATACACTTTAAGTCACGGCAGATTTCTCCCGTGAAATTCGGCTGCTCTCCCGGGTGGCGGGGAGAACGCTGTCGCCACTTAGCACTGCGCCACCCTTTCACCCTTTTTTTTTTCTGCATATATATATATATATATATATATATATATATATATATAACACTTGATAACAGATTTTCTGGGAAACAGACAAATTAGAACTAGAGTAGGGACTACATATCCATCTATAAAGTCTCTTCAAATGGGCATTCCACAGGGGTCAGTTATTGCTCCTTTATTATTCAACATCTTAATGCATGACTTGCCAAGCACATTATCTAAGCATGTCGAATTAGCTCAAGACGCCGATGATGTATGTATGTGGATGAAGGTAGCAATGAAAAAGAATACACCTATGAGATCCTTGAATTACATCAAAAAGTTGTATCAAAATGAACTGAATATGGTATCAAACTATATGAATGAAAATGGTTTATTGCTATCAAGTGATAAAACACGCATGATGCTTTTTAATAATGGATCAAATCCAACATCAATGCCCAGTTTTCGAATAGATAATGGAATTTTAGAATACAAGCAAACAGTCAACTTTCTTGGGAGTTTTTCTTACAACAAAACTGACATAGAACCACCACATTGAGTACATTCTAAATAAAGCAAGGACAATGTTAAACATTCTGAAAGTTATTGGCAAACAGTCATGGGGTCAGGATATGCTGACCTTACTGCACCTTTCAACATCTTTAGTTCCTTCAAAAGTGACGTATGCCAAGAAATTTTTTTAATGCTCCAGATATCTTTCAAGAAAACTTCAAAGTATAGACTGTAGAGCATACAAACTGGCTCTAGGTCTACCAGTTCATGCCTCCTGTATCAAAACATATAGCACATGTGGAATTTTACCATTAGAAAATCACCCAAGGATTGCTTGTAAATTTGTCCTAAGAAGTATGACTGTTAAAAATGATTTGCAGCCGGCAATAAATCTGAAGTCTGATAGAGATTTTCTGAAAAGAGCAGGAATGATATCCTCTAACACCACACTGGGTACATACACGTCTCAAACTTGTATAAATGCTGGATTGAATCCATATATACAAATATTGCTAAAAGAGATGAAGTATCCCCCACCCCATGACATCAACTATATTGACTTCATAAAGAATTGTAAGATAAAGTCTTCTAAAGCAAAAATTCATTTGGAAGAACATTATTCACACCATTTAAAAGTGTTTACAGATGGATCAGTCTTAAACAATAATGCTGGTGCTGCATACACTATACCAGATTTAAATCCCAAAAATCGTTTCATCTTGGGGAGAATATTTCCATTTTTACAGCAGAACTCGTAGATATACTAATGGAACTTCATTTTTTAATCGATTTGCCAAAAGCTTTTTTCGAATACTTTTTTGTGTTGATTCAAAATCAGTAATTCAAGCCATCAGCTCTATGCAAACAAAAGTTAGATCTGAACTTGTCATAGAGATTTGTCATTTCATTCATCTCCTCACCTTAAAAGGCACAGATATAACTTTGTGTTGGGTTCCATCTCACTGTGGTGTATATCACAATGAAAAGGTTTCAAGACCTTTTAGCAAAAAAAGGGGCCAAACAATTAACAGATATGGCAACATTAAAACTCCACTTGTCACTACACCAATCAATGATATCAAATCGTGCAAAAAGCACAGCAAAAGTTATTCCAGTGTGAAAAAAAGAGACTTGGTTGTCTAAATGTATATGAAGAGATGGTAAAATATGAGCGTTTTGTTAAAATATATGAAACCGATTTTTATCATGTAAAACAAATGGTTTCTCTGGCTTGTAGATGGGAACTGAATTGTTTTAAGACAAAATATGTTGAACATGTTTCAGGCATATGTGGCCATAGTATAACTTTTGATCCTATCTTGATATGCAGTATGCTGAAAAGTTACATACCTGTTCCTACCTCAGCATCGTCATCAGCTATATTCAGTGATCTTTTACTGAAGTATAATTTTTCCAAATCATTATTGCATAGTCAAATTGGTTCATTGTTAATATTAATAATAATAATAATAATGAATAGCACTTATATAGCACATTTCTCAAAGCAATGACTCAATGCGCTTTCATACCATGCACATTTATACACATGCACACACAGCACATAATAACAACAACAACAACAATGATAATGAGCATTTCTAAAGCGCAAATAAATTTACCAGAGATACCTATCGCACTGTAGAGGCACACACTTGCGTCGGGCACACACTAGCAGGGCAATTAACAGTACACTCAGAGAAAAGGCACTAGCAATAACATAACTAACAAAAAACATAACCAACAGCCAGGCATGCACATGAAGTAGCCTACAGTGTGACAAACGGCGACCGTCAAGACAAGCACAATATATTAACTAGCTAAGAAATACATTAAAGAGATGTGTCTTCAATGAAGACTCAAACTGGGATAAAGTGGGAGCATGTCTGACGGCTGGTGGCAGAGAGTTCCAGATCGATCTACGACCTGCGGTTTTGAGGTTGTAGTGGGGTACAACAAGTAAGTTATCATTCGAAGACCGCAGGGTTCTAGTTGTGGTGCGTGTTTTCAAGGCAGCTGACAGAGATGGAGCAAGCGAGCCTTCAGAGTGGGCGGTATGCCAAGCCCAATTTTTACTGGGGCCCAAAA
>JAQIHA010001501.1:0-11175 GCA_028751875.1 Rapana venosa
CTGTTGAAGCTGGGGTTATTTATTTCTCTAGGGTGAGTATGAGTCAGTGTTGACGGCAATTTTTTTCAGTCTGTGAGAAGGTATTATGAAATATTTTAAAAAAAACATGTAAGTTTAGCACAGGAGAGATACAAGTTAACGTTTTCATTATCTCAGGATATTTCTTTGGATATTAACTGATATAACCGAAAACAAAAACCGCTGACAACTTTTTCCACATCTTGCCCTCGTCATATATAATTATACAAACAGGTCGAGCTTCTGGAGGTTACCAACCGTACAGTAGCAGCAGCAGCAGCAGCAGCAGGCAGCACACAGAATCACAGAAAGCAGCAGCAGCAGCAGCAGCAATAGTAGAAGAAGAGAGGGATGTACCAGAGGTTCACATGGCTTACGGGGACAGAGTAGACACCGTGCTGAAAAACGCTGTCCACTTTGTACAGAGGGAATGTCAACTTGTTCTGGTGGAGTCTCCCAATATCCACAGGTCCACACCTCTGCTGGTCTTCTGCAAGAATGACACCAAGCTTCAGGAGGACATCCGCCACGCCACTGAAAACACCCGAGGTACTGCTGGCCTCGTGTGTTAAACTGTGCTGTTTGGTTTATGTGGTGGTTGACTGCTGGCCTCTTGTGTTTAACTGTGCTGTTTGGTTTATGTGGTGGTTGACTGCTGGCCTCGTGTGTTAAACTGTGCTGTTTGGTTTATGTGGTGGTTGACTGCTGGCCTGTTGTGTTTAACTGTGCTGTTTGGTTTATGTGGTTGTTGACTGCTGGCCTGTTGTGTTTAACTGTGCTGTTTGGTTTATGTGGTGGTTGACTGCTGGCCTGTTGTGTTTAACTGTGCTGTTTGGTTTATGTGGTGGTTGACTGCTGGCCTGTTGTGTTTAACTGTGCTGTTTGGTTTATGTGGTGGTTGACTGCTGGCCTGTTGTGTTTAACTGTGCTTTTTGGTTTATGTGGTGGTTGACTGCTGGCCTGTTGTGTTTAACTGTTCTGTTTGGTTTATGTGGTGGTTCACTTCTGGCCTCTTGTGTTAAACTGTGCTGTTTGGTTTATGTGGTGGTTCACTTCTGGCCTCTTGTGTTTAACTGTGCTGTTTGGTTTATGTGGTGGTTGACTGCTGGCCTCTTGTGTTTAACTGTGCTGTTTGGTTTATGTGGTGGTTGACTGCTGGCCTCTTGTGTTTAACTGTGCTGTTTGGTTTATGTGGTGGTTGACTGCTGGTTGGTTTATGTGGTGGTTGACTGCTGGCCTCGTGTGTTAAACTGTGCTGTTTTGTTTATGTGGTGGTTGACCGCTGGCCTGTTGTGTTTAACTGTGCTGTTTGGTTTATGTGGTGGTTGACTGCTGGCCTGTTGTGTTTAACTGTGCTGTTTGGTTTATGTGGTGGTTGACCGCTGGCCTGTTGTGTTTAACTGTGCTGTTTGGTTTATGTGGTGGTTGACTGCTGGCCTGTTGTGTTTAACTGTGCTGTTTGGTTTATGTGGTGGTTGACTGCTGGCCTGTTGTGTTTAACTGTGCTGTTTGATTTATGTGGTGGTTGACTGCTGGCCTGTTGTGTTTAACTGTGCTGTTTGATTTATGTGGTGGTTGACTGCTGGCCTGTTGTGTTTAACTGTGCTGTTTGATTTATGTGGTGGTGGTTGACTGCTGGCCTCTTGTGTTTAACTGTGCTGTTTGATTTATGTGGTTGTTGACTGCTGGCCTTATGTGTTGAACTGTGCTGTTTGGTTTATGTTGTGGTTGACTGCCCAACGGGGTAGAGAACTAAGGGATTAGTTCGAAAAGGAAATAGCCAATATGTCAAACAATTTTTACAGAAATATAGCTTTTAGACAAGAGAGAGAGATACAGAGAGACGAGAGAGAGATAGAGAGGCAGTGTGTGTGTATTAGGCGTTTTGCTTCTTTGATTCATACGAAAAGTATGTTACAAACACAAGAGGGAAAGAATATGACAAACAGGCAACACATAGTCAAAGAACGCAGCTTATTGGGATACCTTAAGACGTGTAGGTATACCGTCATTTGCAGGTGGCAAAGACGTCATGCTTCTCATCCTGACGGACAGGAGAGAGCTGGTCCTCACAGACACGCATGCCACTCAGAACTTCGGCGCCAAAGGCTGTCTACTGTTTGATCAGATTCGCCAGAAGTTTGGATATTCTGACAACCTGAAGGTCCTGAGATGGATCAAACATTTTCTAGCCAGATATCACATTGACGTCAGTCTCCGGATGCGCAGCAGTTCGTCACTCAGAAACTCTCTGACCAGGATCGGGAAGAGTCCAGAATCAGGTGAGCTACTTAACTGTTCTTTGTGTCTGTACTTCTTTGACTGTTTGTCCTTTGTGTCTGTACATCTTTGACTGTTTGTCCATTGTGTCTGTACATCTTTGACTGTTTGTCCTTTGTGACTGTACTTCTTTGACTGTTTGTCCATTGTGTCTGTACATCTTTGACTGTTTGTCCTTTGTGACTGTACTTCTTTGACTGTTTGTCCATTGTGTCTGTACATCTTTGACTGTTTGTCCATTGTGTCTGTACATCTTTGACTGTTTGTCCTTTGTGACTGTACTTCTTTGACTGTTTGTCCATTGTGTCTGTACATCTTTGACTGTTTGTCCATTGTGTCAGTACATCTTTGACTGTTTGTCCTTTGTGACTGTACTTCTTTGACTGTTTGTCCATTGTGTCTGTACATCTTTGACTGTTTGTCCTTTGTGTATGTACATCTTTGACTGTTTGTCCTATGTGACTGTACTTCTTTGACTGTTTGTCCTTTGCGACTGTACTTCTTTCACTGTTTGTCCTTTGCGTCTGTACATCTTTGACTGTTTGTCCTTTGTGTCTCGTACTTCTTTGACTGTTTGTCCTTTGTGACTGTACTTCTTTCACTGTTTGTCCTTTGCGTCAGTACATCTTTGACTGTTTGTCCTTTGCGTCTGTACATCTATGACTGTTTGACCTTTGCGTCTGTACACCTATGACTGTTTGTCCTTTGCGTCTGTACACCTATGACTGTTTGTCCTTTGTGTCTGTACATCTATGACTGTTTGTCCTTTGCGTCTGTACATCTATGACTGTTTGTCCTTTGCGTCTGTACACCTATGACTGTTTGTCCTTTGCGTCTGTACACCTATGACTGTTTGTCCTTTGTGTCTGTACATCTATGACTGTTTGTCCTTTGCGTCTGTACATCTATGACTGTTTGACCTTTGCGTATGTTTGTCCTTTGCGTCTGTACATCTATGACTATTTGTCCTTTGTGTATGTTTGCCCTTTGTGTCTGTACATCTATGACTGTTTGCCTTTTGTTTTTGTACATCTACGACTGTTTGCCCTTTGTGTTTGTACATCTACGACTGTTTGTCCTTTGTGTCTGCACATCTTTGACTGTTTGTCCTTTGTGTTTGTACATCTACGACTGTTTGCCTTTTGTGTTTGTTCATCTACGACTGTTTGTCCGTTGTGTCTGCACATCTTTGACTGTTTGTCCTTTGTGTCTGTACATCTTTGACTGTTTTTCTTTTGTGTCTGCACATCTTTGACTGTTTGTCCTATGTGTTTGTACATCTATGGCTGTTTGTCCTTTGTGTATGTTTGTCATTTGTGTCTGCACATCTTTGACTGTTTGTCCTTTGTGTCTGTACATACTTCTTTGACTGTCCTTGTGCTTGTACGTACTTCTTTGACTGTCCTTTGTGTCTGTACAGATATACGTCTTTGACTGTCCTTTGTGTTTGTACAGATATACTTCTTTGACTGTTCTTTGTGTTTGTACATACTTCTTTGACTGTCCTTTAAGTTTGTACATACTTCTTTGACTGTCCTTTGTGTATGTACATACTTCTTTGACTGTTCTTTGTGTATGTACTTCTTTGACTGTTCTTTGTGTATGTACATACTTCTTTGACTGTTTGTCCTTTGTGTTTGTACATACTTCTTTGACTGTCCTTTAAGTTTGTACATACTTCTTTGACTGTCCCTTGTGTATGTACATACTTCTTTGACTATTTTTTGTGTCTGTACAGATATACTTCTTTGACTGTTTGTCCTTTGTGTTTGTACATACTTCTTTGACTGTCCTTTGTGTCTATCTATCTTTGACTGTTTGTCCTATGTGTCTGTACATCTTTGACTGTTTGTCCTATGTCTGTACAGACATACTACTTCTAATGTTTGTCCTTTGTGTTTGTACATACATACTTCTTTGACTTTTTTTGTCCATTGTGTCTGTACATACTCCTTTGACTGTTTGTTCTTTGTGTCTGTACATCTTTGACTGTTTGGCCTTTGTGTCTAAACATCTTTGTTGGTCCTTTGTGTCTGTACAGACATACTTCTCTGACTGTTTTTTCTTTGTGTCTGTACTTCTTTAACTGTTTGTCCTTTGTGTCTGTACATCTACGACTGTTTGTCTTTTGTGTCTGTACAGACATACTTCTCTGACTGTTTGTCCTTTGTGTCTGTACTTCTTTAACTGTTTGTCCTTTGTGTCTGTACATCTATGCCTGTTTGTCCTTTGCGTCTGTACATCTTTGACTGTTTGTCCTTTGTGTCCGCACTTTTTTGACTGCTTGTCCTTTGTGTCTGTACTTCTTTGACTGCTTGTCCTTTACGTCTGTACTTCTTTTACTGTTTGTCCTTTGCGTCTGTACTTCTTTGACCGTTTGTCCTTTGCGTCTGCACAACTTTGACTGTTTGTCCTTTGTGTATGTTTATCCTTTGTGTCTGTACATCTTTGACTGTTTGTCCTTTGTGTCTGTACATCTATGACGGTTTGTCCTTTGTGTATGTTTATCCTTTGTGACTGTACATCTGTGACTGTTTGTCCTTTCTGTTTGCACATAGATGACTGTTTGTCCTTTGTGTCTGCACATCTTTGACTGTCATTTGTGTTTGTACATCTATGACTGTTTGTCCGTTGTGTCTGTACATCTATGACTGTTTGTCCTCTGTGTTTGTACATCTATGACTGTTTGCCTTTGTGTTTGTACATATATGACTGTCCGTTGTGTCTGTACATCTATGACTGTTTGTTCTTTGTGTCTGTACATCTATGACGGTTTGTCCTTTGTGTATGTTTATCCTTTGTGACTGTACATCTGTGACTGTTTGTCCTTTCTGTTTGCACATATATGACTGTTTGTCCTTTGTGTCTGCACATCTTTGACTGTCATTTGTGTTTGTACATCTATGACTGTTTGTCCGTTGTGTCTGTACATCTATGACTGTTTGTCCTCTGTGTTTGTACATCTATGACTGTTTGCCTTTGTGTTTGTACATATATGACTGTCCGTTGTGTCTGTACATCTATGACTGTTTGTTCTTTGTGTCTGTACATCTATGACTGTTTGTTCTTTGTGTCTGTACATCTATGACTGTTTGTTCTTTGTGTCTGTACATCTATGACTGTTTGTTCTTTGTGTCTGTACATCTATGACTGTCCGTTGTGTCTGTACATCTTTTACTGTTTGTCCTTTGTGTCTGCACATCTTTGACTGTTTGTCCTTTGTGTTTGTACATCTATGGCTGTTTGTCCATTGTGTATGTTTGTCATTTGTGTCTGTACATCTTTGACTGTTTGTCCATTGTGTCTGTACATACTTCTTTGACTGTCCTGTTTGTCCATTGTGTCTGTACATACTTCTTTGACTGTCCTTTGTGTTTGTACATATATACTTCTTTGACTGTCCTTTGTGTTTGTACATACTCCTTTGACTGTTCTTTGTGTCTGTACAGATATACTTCTTCGACTGTTTGTACTTTGTGTTTGTACATACTTCTTTGACTGTCCTTTGTGTCTATACATCTTTGACTGTTTGTCCTTTGTGTCTGTACATCTTTGACTGTTTGTCCTATATGTCTGTACATACATACTACTTTGACTGTTTGCCCTTTGTGTTTGTACAGACATACTTCTTTAACTGTTTGTCCTTTGTGTCTGTACATACATACTTCTTTGACTGTTTGTCCTTTGTGTCTGTACAGACATACTTCTTTGACTGTTTGTTCTTTGTGTCTGTACAGACATACTTCTTTGACTGTTTGTCCTTTGTGTCTGTACTTTTTTTTAACTGTTTGTCGTTTGTTTCTGTACAGACATACTTCTTTGACTCTTTGTCCTTTGTGTCTGTACAGACATACTTCTTTGACTGTTTGCCCTTTGTGTCTGTACATTTTTGACTGTCTTTGTGTCTGTACATCTTTGACTGTTTGTCCTTTGTGTCTGTACATCTTTGACTGTTTGTCCTTTGTGTCTGTACATAGTTCTTTGACTGTCATTTTTGTAAGTACATAGTTTTTTTAATGTAATTTGTGTAAGTACATAGTTCTTTGACTGTTTGTCCTTTGTTTTTGTACAATTTTTATCATGTTGCGAGTGCTGTAATAGGTTCGTTCGTAGCTAATATCTTTGGAGTAATGTTTGTTTTTCACTTTCTTATGAAGAATGGTTGTCAGGATCTGTGTCTGCTTGTTTCTGTAAGGCACACGAAAGGGATTGCATAAAATCTGAGATGTAGAAGTGATAGCTGAACTGTGACCTCACAGGAAATCGTTAAATTTTGTTAAACCAACTTAGAACGTTAACTTAGTTGTTTGCCTAGATCGACAACGAAAGTGGACAATTTCAAGCTTTTGTCATCGGATATGTATATAAAACAAGTAGTTATTTCCAGTATAATCCGGTATCCGTGTAAAACAGAAAGGCAAACCAATAATTAATTTAGGCTTAAAGGATTCGGCATAAACAATGGCACTGGGATGCTGGAAACAAAAAAAGTCAGCAAAAACTGAGAGAATGTCATGAGCATCGTCACGAAAACATCAAGCCTAAGTCATAATTCCACACTGTAAACTGAAAAGATCAGCACACTTTATTATAGATGCTTTTAAACTAATGAAGGGATAGCCATGTCTTGGTCCAAATATGAATAGAACGGAACTATTGACACCACCAGAAAATAGTCATATTGTTTATAGCCCCACCAACCACAGAAGCATCTGGGACTTTTCACTACGATAAAATTCAAATCTTCTCTTGAAAACAATGCAACCCTGATTATGAGGAAACAGCAAAAGAACTCCTCCATGTTTCTCTGTCAGGCTACTATCTGGTGCTGGGTGAGCTGAGTGAGGAGCGCGTGAAGCACATCGTCTTGTTCTTTGATGACCTCAACGTCAACCTCATAGAAACTCCCCGTGGGCAGAGCGTGACACCTCTGATCCTCATCTGTGCCGCCTGTCACAACACTGACCAGCTTCTTCACACCTACCGCCAGTCCCACCACGGTACTGAACTTGTACACCCTTTTTCCTCTCCTCATTTTACCGTCTTTAGATTATATATATATAATATTATATAATATATATAATATATATATATATAATATATATACTATATATATACATACATACATACACACATACATACACACACATACACAGAAAGAGATGCATACATACATACATACATACATACATACGTACGTACGTACGTACGTACGTACATACATACATACTTACCTACTTACCTACCTACCTACTCTCCTACCTACCTACACGCATACAGACATACATACATACATACATACATACATACATACATACATACATACATACATACATACAGATACACATCCATACAGACAGACAGGTACTATATTGTATACCTACCATGCGTACATGTTACATAAAAGAAATACATGATTTGTAGGGCCAGAAGAAAGGCTAAACTGTGCCCATTTGTTTCTTTCTGCAATGAAAAGTAGAACTTTAGGATCACTTTAAGCTGAAATGAAAAATCTCTGTTGTTTTCCGTCTGTCTCATAAATACTCACTTACATATGTGTGTGTATATGTGTGTGTGTGTGTGCGTGCGTGCGTGCGTGCGTGTGTGTGTGTGCGTGTGTGTTGTTTGCCTGCCTGACTTCCAATGTGAGTTATCGAGTGAACATTTTTGCAATCTCTCCCACATGGGAAAGCATTTTTTTCTTCTAAATATGCACTCTATTAGCAAAGAAAAGAACAGACCACTTATATCTGGGATGTTTCTTTGTTTGAAGATTTCCAGAACGTATTTACAGTGATCGTCCAATGGAATTCTGAAGAGCCGTCAGACTTGAGAACGTTCAGCCATGACCACTACGGCAGATTAGCCATCAAAGACAAATCAGTCACCGTTTTAAGAAATGCTCAAAACAAAAGACTAGTAGACGCCGTCAGGAAATTCTTGAGGAGACACACAGCGCCGTCCCAAAGAAGGTCCATCTCGCTGTCTGAAAAACTCGCCAACAAACCAGAATCTTCTGAAAGTGGTAATCCTAGCTCTCTGTACCCTTCAACATATACCGGACACTCAGACCATGGCGGTTCAGAGGTACACACTGAGAAAACGCGTGATATGTGCATGCTGTTTGAACACACTGACATCCTAGAGGCTGGCCATTCTTCACACTCTTCTAATTTACAACGGATGCAGATACCGCAACATTCTGAACAGGAATGTATACCAAAAGCCGTCGCACAACTTGTTGCTCTGTTTGAACCTCCCACAAGCTCACTGTCTACACAAAACGATCCCAGTGATACCAGACCCTCCAAAGAAGACTGTTGCATGGGGTCACTTTTGACACATCACCTACCCAGCCCTGATCTGTCCTTCAGCCAGTTGGCTCAGTCTGTGCGGAGCCAGACGTCTGCGATACGTTCGTTTCCAGAAAGACCCAACAGCCAGGAAGACTCTTGGCCAACTTTCAAAGATGCGGAGTTTCTGGGCACTGCTGAACGGTCTGAAGTCCCTGTCCAGGCGACCACCAGAGATTCCTGGGCGCGAAGGCGGAGAAGGCAGAGGAGGCCAGCCCTTCCACAGCTCAGCCAGGCCGGGCAAGGAAGCAGCTGGACGCCAGCATTGGCAGCAGGTAGTACGGAGACCTAGTGCCTCCACCCTTTGGCTCGTGGAGTTCTTCCCCGCAGATAACCATTTCTTGTGTGTGTGTGTGTGTGTGTGTGTGTGTGTGTGTGCGTGCGTGCGTGCGTGCGTGCGTGCGTGCGTGCGTGCGTGCGTGCGTGCGTGCGTGCGTGCGTGCGTGCGTGCGTGTGTGTAAATTAAACACACTGTGATAAATTACTTTCGGAGAACGTTTTAATTTTATAGCAACCCGCCTACACTAACTCACTCTCTCTTACACACACACAAACACACACACACACACACACACACACACACACATACTCATACGCACACACACACACACACACACACACACACACACACACACACACACACACACACACACACACACACACACACACACATACAAACAGGGCACAGGGCACAGAGCAGTACAACACAGCACAGTGCAGCACAAGGGTATGGTTTATGAGCTTACATGCCCGTATAAATAAACATATATCTACATATAGATATATAGATATATATGTATAGATAGTTATATATATGAGAGACTTAAGACTTCAGACTTTTACTGTACATCGGCCATAGGCCACAATACAAAGGAATGATGGGCGTACGGAGTGGGCATATGACATGTGATGACATTCGGATGAGACTATAAACCGAGGCCCCGTGTGCGAACGCATGCAGAACACTTGCGCATACGTTAAATCCTGCTCCGCTGTTCGAAAGAGTAGGCCATTGTGTGCCGGTGGGAACAGATGACAAAATTTTAAAAAACGCATACACACGCATAAATGAAATTTTAAAAAATAATTAAAAAATTAAAAAAATTCATCTGAGCGCTTTGATTTGTTGCTTTACAAGATTCAGCGCTATATAAATTCCATATATTATTATTATTATTATTATTATTGTTACATGAGTGTTATAAACACATTACTATCAATGTATATAGATATGAAATGATATATCAGCAATAATAAAGAAATTGCATCTCCTATTTCTTGAATATTCATCACAAATCAATTCACGTTCTTCATAATCGACAATGTTTTGAATGTAGTATTCATCAAAATAAGGATCCATTTCTATAAAGTTATCTTACTTCTTCTTGGAATGGCCTCCATATCTCTCTTCGCCAAAGGCCTTCTTGTGACACTTTTAAATCCGGCCTCAAGACTTTGTTTCAAGCTAAGATTTTTCTCTCTTGTTTCATTTCATAGCTGTCCCTGCTTTTCAACAGCCAAAAATTTCATCACCCTGCCAAAGTGTATAAAGTGTGTGTGTGTGTGTGTGTGTGTGTGTGTGTGTGTGTGTGTGTGTGTGTGTGTGTGTGTGTGTGTGTGTGTGTGCATTTGGACTTGTTAGAACTATTACTTGCTATTGGTTGCATGACTGTGTAAGAATGAGTTGAGTGCAAGCACTTTGATTTGTCTGTGCAAGATACAGCACTATATAAATTCCAATTATTATTATTATTATTATTATTTATTATATCATCATCATCATCATCATCATCATTATTATTATTATTATGGTTGCATGAAAAATAAATCGTGATAAATTATGTCTATCAGTAGATATTATAGGTTTGAGTAGCACGTGCAAAGGAAGTCTCTTCGCATCTTTAGGAAACTTATGTCTCGCATCTTCATAGACAGGACAATTAAATAAAAAGTGTTCTTCATTCTCTATTTGGTCTTTACAAACAGGGCACTGCTTATCTTCATTTGAACTACTATAGCGATGTGTATTATTGTTTAGTGGTAGTGCATTCAATCGTAGTTGAGTAGCTGCAACGCGAAAACAATATGCATTCATTTCACTAATATACTTCTCTCTTTCAAAAACAATCTTAAAGTTTCTGTAACTATCATATCTACTGCGATCTCTGATGGTGCCAGTCCATTCCTGGGTAAACCAATCTACAAGTCTTTGTTTAAAGGCACATAAGAACATGTTTATGTCTCCTACTCCTTGGTTTAACTAAACGATATTAAACCCAGTTATGCAGAGTGTTTCCCTGATTTTAGAGACCCAACATTGTTTGCCCTTTAAAAAAAAATCTAATTCTAACAACATACAATAAGCTTTGTGTGGCAATCTTTCAGAATCCATATGTAATAATTTAAACCAAAATCTTACTCATGCAACATACGTATTTACATACAATGGGTACCTGCCCAAGATCTCCATACACCATTTTATTTGGTGTCTTGACAGACACCTAAAAATCTTTTACAAGCTATT
>JAQIHA010001503.1:0-2500 GCA_028751875.1 Rapana venosa
CAGAGACTGAGAGAGACAGAGAAAGAGACGAGGAGAAGGAAGACGAGAGGGCCAAGATGAGAGGGGACGAGAGAGAGAGAAGACAGGGAGCAATAGAGGGAGAGAGAGGACAGGGAGAAATAGAGGGAGAGAGAGACAGAGGTATGAGAGTCCGGGGAGAGTGACAATGCTGCAGAGATGAGAGAGAGGAGAAGAGAAAGAGAGTCAGAGAGAAGGAGAGAAGATAGAGAGGGAGAGAGAGATAGAGAGAAGGAGAGGGAGATAGAGAGGGGAAGGGGGGGGTAGTGAGGGGGGAGAGAAAGAGAGAGGGAGAGAGAGAGGGGGAGAGAGAGAGGGTGAGATAGAGAGGGAAAAGAGAGAGAGGGGGAGAGGGAGATGGAGAGAGAGTGTTGGGTGAGATGAGAGAGAGAGAGGGAGAAAGGACGAGAGAGAGAGAGAAAGAGAGAGTGGGAGAGAGAGAGAGAGAGTGAGAGAATGGGGAGGAGAGACAGAGAGAAAGAGGGTATAGGGTCAGAAAGAAGGTGAGGGTGACAATGCTTAGAGACTGAGAGGAGACAGAGAGAGAAGGAGAGGGAGATAAAGGGAGAGAGAGAGAGAGACAGAGAGAGAGGAGAGAGAGAGGAGAGAAAGAGAGAGAGAGGGAGAGAGAGGAGAGAGAGAAGAATGAGGGAGAGAGAGACGAGAAAGAGGTATAGGGTCAGAGAAGTGAGGAGTGACAATGCTTAGAGACTGAGAGAGACTGAGAGAGAAGGAGAGGAGAGAAAGGAGAGAGAGAGGGGAGAGAGAGAGAGAGAGAGAGGGAGCGAGGGTGAGAGAGAGAGACGGAGGGGGAGAGAGGGGAGAGAGAGAGAGAGGGGGAGAGAGTGAGAGGGGGTAGGGGTCAAGGAGGGTTGAGGGGGACGATGCTGTTGAGACACACACAGAAAGAAAGAAAGAGAGAGAGGGAGGAGATAAAGAGAGAGAGAGGGAGAGGGATAAAGAGAGAGAGAGGGAGAGAGATAAGAGAGAGAGAGGGGAGAGATAAAGAGAGAGAGAGGGAGAGGGATAAAGAGAGAGAAAAGAGACGGAGGGGGATAAAGAGAGAGATAAAGAGGATAGAGAGAGAGAGAGATAACGAGAGAGATAAGAAAGAAGAGAAGATAAGAGAGAATAAAGGAAGAGAGATGAAGAAATTGATAGGAGATAAAGAGTGCGATAAAGAAAAGAGAGAGATATAAAGATGAGAGAGAGGGAGAGAGTAAAGAGAGCGAGAGGGAGAGGGTAAAGAGCTGAAGAACTATGAACAGTATGTGACCTGCCCTACACGAAGAAAGAAACAAGACCTTAGACTTGTGTATGGGGACCCTGTAGCAGGCGCCTATTAGATCGTTGCCTTGCTCCCTGGGCCTTCCCCCCCCCCCCCCCCTTGAGGATCATCTGACACAACTGCGTTCTTCTTGCACCCATTGTACCAAGTCAGTGTTTCGTCGGCCTTCAACCCATATTCAGAGACCGCCAAAAAATGGGACTGCATGATAGTATAGCTAGTCTGCAGCTGCTTTGATTTCACTGACTGGGATATGTTTTTATGATGTGTGTTCAGATCTGAATGAGCTCACTGATGTTTATTTGTTCTTATATTTCATTTTGAGTAGTGTGTCATTCCAATAAGGAGATAACCATTTACCAATAACAAAGCCTTGGGTTACAAAGGATCTGAAACGTGTTTTAACAAAATGAAAGTAGTATTTTACACTGGCACAGAAACAACAAGAAGGAAGTAAACAAAGAGTTCAAAGCTGCTGTTGCACGGGCAGACGTATATATAAAATAAAGATAGAGACAAGTTTGCGGGAACAATTTCGTTCTGCATGGAGGGTATCAAAAAATATGTCGGCAGTAAATATGGTAGGTGCCACATAGGTCAATGATCAGTTTGCTGGAGTAATGTGATAACACTTACCCGACCTTCTAAACGCATTTTTTACTCGCTTGAGAAGCTTGATTTTCAGAGAATTAAAATGATCTGAAGCAATCCCTAGTTTCTGAGAATAGCGGCATTGTTGATGAAGAAAATTATCTGTAAGCACTTAAAGGCAATTAATATTAACAAATCCCCCGGACCAGATTGTATATGTGGGAAGAACCCTGATAATTCAGCGCTAACTGAGCTGCAGTGTCCTTCAACACCCTGTTCCAGGCCTCCGGATACTTGTCAGATTCCTGTTATTTGGAGTAACTTCCAATGTAATACCTTTCCAAAGAAGACCCAACCTTCTCGGGCCTAAACGTTTTTAGACCTATAGCTTCAATCCTCTTGTGATGAGACGTTGGAAAAGATCGTTAAATTCTCTCCTTCTTTCTGCTCAGAGAAAGAACCTTGACCCACTGCGATTTGCATTACAGGTCTCGAAAGGGGTGTCGAAGATGCCAAACTCTTCATTTTGAAACAAGTTGTATAGCCACTGGAAACCTGACTTCTCATGCAGATATTGTTCGCCTGATTTGTTCAGCTTTCAAT
>JAQIHA010001504.1:0-11156 GCA_028751875.1 Rapana venosa
GGCTAATGATGATGATGTTGTTCAGAAACTGCATTTGATTTTCAAGCCATAGAGGGTTCTGCTGCTATTCCGGCTTCAGGAGACAGCAGTCTAATACGACATATTATGTGTGCATGCTGTTTTTTGTTGGTTGTTTTTTTTTTATATAAATGTTGTCAATCCTTTCATACCAGCACAAAATGACCTAGTCTTCCAAAAGGTGGACGGGTTTTTCACGTGTGCGCGCTCAAGATGTTCTGCTGCGTGCGTTCGCACACAGGGTCTCGGTTTTATAGTCTCATCCCAAGGACTTTGTGGGAGAGTGGAGTCGGCACTGATGTTATTAACTCCAGGGAGGTAAGATCCCCTGGAAACAGACGCCTGGGTGGTGGCTCGATCCCGGGCCGTCAGATCAGGAGCGCAGCGCTCTAACCACTAGGCTGTCCCCACCAGGCGTGCATTAACAAACCAACCATCCAGTGCTTGCAGGATAGCCAGGCGGTTAGAGCGTGGTGTGATGAGGTACTCGTGATGTGGCAGCAACAGAGGAAGAGAGTTCCAGTCTTCACCGAGGTGTCCGTCCATTCGGAGGGTAATTTTCCCCGGAGTCAAGAGTAGTACTGACTCCATTCCGCCAACAGTTCTTCGGTTGAGACCTAAAGTCGAGGCCCCGTGTGCTAACGTACTCAGAATATAAATATATACGCACACGTCAAAGCCCGTTCCGCCTTTCGGAAGAGCAGGCCATTTGTCCTGGTAAGAAAGGATGACAAGAAATAAACAACAAAAAACAAAAACAACAAACAACAACATCAACAAACAACCAGCAAACAAACAACCAACAAACAACCAACAAACAACCAACCAACAAACAAACAACAAACAAACAACAAACAAACTGCCGCATGACGCTAGTGTCGTGTTTAAACATCATCCCCGAAGTCGGAATGCAGCTGCATTAATGATGGACCAAAAACGGTCGCACAAGCAAAAATCTCACCATTGGTGAACCTGGGGAGAGAGTGATAGAGAGAGAAAGAGAGAGAGAGTGAGAGAGTGAGAGAGAGAGAGAGAGAGAGAGAAAAGAGAGAGAGAGTGAAGAGAGAGAGAGTGAGAGAGAGAAGAGAGAGAGAGAAAGAGAGAGAGTGAGAAGAGTGAGAGAGAGGAGGAGAGAGAAGAAAGAGAGAGAGAGTGAGAGAGAGAAGGAGAGAGAGAGAGAGAGAGAGAGAGAGAGAGAGTGAGGAGAGAGAGAGAGGAGAAGAGAGAGAAGAGGAGAGAGAAAGGAGAGAGAGAGAGATGAGAGAGAGAGAGAGAGAGAGAGAGAGAGAAAGAGAGAGAGTGAAGAGAGAGAAAGAGTGAAGAGAGAGAAGAGAAGAGAGAGTGAGAGAGAGAGAAAGAGAGAGAGAGGAGAGAGAGAGAGAGTGAGAGAGAGAAGAGAAAGAGAGAAGAGAGAGAGAGAAGAGAGAAGAGATGAGAGAGAGAAAGTAGAGAGAGAGAGAAAGAGAGAGAGAAAGAAAGAAGAGGAGAGAAAAGAGAGAGAGGGGAGAGAGAGAGAGAGAGAGAGAGAGAGGAGAGAGAGAGAGAGAGAGAGAGAGAGAGAGAGAAAGAAAAGAGCCGTAAACAGAGAAACGCAACCGTTAACCTCTACACACTTGAAGAAAAGTAATGAATGTATTGATCAACCTTAGTCAATTCACTATGATACTTGACAAGACACTTAGGATACGCGACGTATTCAATTCATCATATCAATTCAACATACTCAATTCATCATTCAATATTCACCATATTCAATATTCATCATATTCAATATTCATCATATTCAATATTCATTATATTGAATATTCATTATATTCAATATTCATCATATTCAATATTCATTATTTTCAATATTCATTATTTTCAATATTCATTATTTTCAATATTCATAATAGTCAATATTCATCGTAGTCAATTTCATCGTATTCAATATTCATCATATTTAATATTGATCATATTCAATATTCATCATATTCAATATTCATCATATTCAATATTCATCCCATTCAATATTTAACATATTCAATATTCATCATATCCATATTCATCGTAGTCAATATTCATTATATTCAATATTCATCATATTCAATATTCATTATTTTCAATATTCATTATTTTCAATATTTATCATACTCAATATTCATCGTAGTTAATATTCATCATATTCAATAGTCATCGTAGCAAATATTCAGCAACCACGCCAATACAGCAAAAGCCTGTCAGCAGACAGTTGACCTTGTCAACCTGCCACTTACTTTTTATTTTTTTTTTTTACGGGGGGGATGCAATTTTGAGAGTGTTTCTCCAATTCCCAGACCATTAGTTGCAGGTGACAGGCATCTCTCGGGCCCGGTTGACGCCGGGATATACTCTGTGCTAGGAGGCGTAGAGGACAGCCATTGTCAACGAGTCTCAACAGCAAGTGCATTCATGTAATGGCCTCAGGGCATCAGCACACATCACCACTAATCCTCATGCAATAAAGAAAAACAAACCAAAAAAAAACGTTGTCTATGCACAGTTCAGAAACTGTTAATGTTTTAATCGTTTCTTGGCTAAAGCTGCGAGGTTTATCAATGATGAGATTTGTTTTTTGGGGGACGCATGCGATCTTTTTTGTTTTGTTTTGTTTGTTTAAGATAGCTGCTTTCCAACTTCGGGGAATACTAAGTTAAACCTGAGGATTTTCTAAGAACTAAGAGTAACAAGGTAAAAGGTAAAGGTGTCCCATAACCTATGTGGTCGTAGGGGAGCGAGGCATCACAGACCTCAACTTCTCTAGGGGGCCAGCATATTGAGGGTGGCGCCCATCTCCTCTCCCTCGCTGCTTTACCTTCCATGACCCTACTGGGTGAATTGGGAGGTGGGGTGGGGGGGGGGGGGGGGGGGTTGGGGGGAGGAGCTGTACTGAAGCCAAGGCGCACAAACGGTAACCCATCCAATTGTCAACCACGCTCAATGCTGCCTAACATTCCCTTGGAGAAAGCGAACGCTCTGACCACTGAGCTACCCCGTCCCCAATGACCAAGAGCAGATTATGATAAGAGCATTAGCCTTCCTTGCTATACTGGAGGTGATCATATCCAGATCAAGGTTTTCTTTTTTCCCCTCTCTTTTTCCCAACTTTTTAATCTTATTTTATCAAAATTGGGGGAAGAGGCGGGGGGGGGGGGGGGGGGGGGGGGGGGGGGGGGGGGGGGGGGGGGGGGGGGGGGGGGGGGGGGGGGGGGGGGGGGGGGGGGGGGGGGGGGGGGGGGGGGGGGGGGGGGGGGGGGGGGGGGGGGGGGGGGGGGGGGGGGGGGGGGGGGGGGGGGGTGGGGGGGGGGAGGGGGGGGGGATGGGGGGGGGGGGGGGGGGGGGGGGGGGGGAAGGGGGGGGGGGGGGGGGGGGGGGGGGGGGTGGTTTTGGGGGGGGGGGGTGGGGGGGGGGGGGGGGGGGGGGGGGGGGGGGGGGGGGGGGGGGGGGGGGGGGGGGGGGGGGGGGGGGGGGGGGGGGGGGGGGGGAGGAACACACACACACTCCAATGCCCATCAAAAGACATAAAAAAGGTCGTTTAGGCAAAGGCTACTGAAGAATGGACATCACTCTCCCGTCCTAATGTTGGAAACATCGCTTACCTAATCGCCAAAAGAAAACAACAGCTTATAATGTTGTGTGTGTGTGTGTGTGTGTGTGTGTGTGTGGTGTGTGGGGTTTGTGTGTGTGTGTGTGTATGTTTTGTGTGTGTGTGTGTTCGTGTGTGTGTGCGCGTGTTGTGTGTGCGCGCGTGTGTATGTGTGTACTCTTCATTTTGTGTATCCTTATTCTTGGTCATCTCTGTCCCCCTTTGATAAACGGGACGTCATATCCATTCTTGCCAAGAGTCTCTCTCTCTATCTCTCTCTCTATGTAAAAATGTGCGTGTGTGATTGTGTGTGTGTGTGTGTGTGTGTGTGTGTGTGTTTTGTGTTTGTGTAAGAGAGAAAAGGGGGGGGGGGGGGGTGAGAGAGAGAGACTGTTAGACAGAAAAGAACAAAAAAACCAACAAGATCAAGAACAAGATGGAGACAGAGAGACAGACAGAGACAGAGAGACAAAGAGGCAGACGGACAGACAGTAAAGAACAGAGACAAAGAGGCAAACAGACAGAGACAGACAGAGACAGACAGACTGACAGAAACACACACAGACACCTACAGACAGACACACAGACAGACAGAGACAGACAGGGACAGAGGGACAGAGGCAGGACGTAAAAGTGGACAAATGGCTAAAATACTAGTGGGCAAAGACTGCGGCGCTCAATCCCATCCTTCATCCTCACTGTGGCTAGATGGAGAAGCGCTGTCTCCATGGATGCCGGCTCCTCATAAATCAAAGAAAACCATGCAGAGGGGGAGTATATAATAGTGTATGTGTGTGGAGGGGGGGGGGGGGGGGGGGAGGAGGAGGTGTATGCGTGTGTGGCGGGGGAGAGTGTGTGTGTGTGTGTGTGGTGTGAGAGAGAGAGAGAGAGTGTGTGTCTTGTGTCGTGTTGTGTTGTGGGGAGGGGGTGAGTTTGTGTTGTGTGTTTGTGTGTGTATGTATATATATATATAATATATATATATTATATATATTATATATATATATATATTATATATATATATAATATCATATATATATATATATATATGGTATATATATATATAATATATCTATTAAATATATGTGTGTGTGTGTTGTCGTGTCGTGTTGTGGGGCAGGAGGTGAGCGCGTGGTGTGGTGCGTGGAAAGTGTTATGTGGCGGAGGAGGGTGTGTTGTGTGTGTGTGTGTGTGTGTGTGGTGTGTGTGTGTGTGTGTGTGTGTGTGGGTGAGAGAGAGGAGAGAGAGAGAGGAGAGAGAGTGAGAGATGAGAGAGGGAGAGAGAGGAGGGGAGAGAGAGAGAGAGTGAGAGAGAGAGTGAAGAAAAGGGTCAGAAATGTGGGGGGAGAAAGTGAAACAACGTGAGTAAAGAGTTAAATCACATTTCATGGTGGAGATGATTAATTATTGTTTTGGGTCCAGATAAAGGAGGGGGAAAAAGTGTACACATGTATCAAACTAACGAAAAAAAGAAACCTTCCAAAATTTGAAACATACAGGGGGGATGGGGGGGGGGGGGGGGGGGGGGGGGGGGGGATGCAGAAGGAAACGAGAAAACATGATAAAGAAAAGGGGGAAAAAACAAACGAGAAACATCGTGGCATTGTCAACGATGAGTACATCACTACTGTCATTTTGTGAACAGACTACAAGTGCGCAGTTTGGAACACCCTGTCCTCAAGAATGGAAACAATGGACAGATTTACACATAGCAGTGCGTGCGTGCACGTATAGGCCCGTCAGTAATACATACATGTCTACATCAAACACACACCCACACCCACACTACACACACCCCACCACCCCACGCGCACACATGCACACACACATACAGAGAACATCTTGCGCACACGTTAAAACTCGTTCCGCTTATCTAAGAATAGACCATTGTGTGCCGGTGGTAAAGGATGACAAAATTGACAAAACTGCATGTACAAGGGGACTGGGTGTAAAAAAAAAGTACATGAGTGCTTTTTCCATTATCCTCGAAATAAAAGAAAGAAAAAAAGAAGGACATACACGCACTCACACACACACACACGCGCGCGCGCGCGCGCACACACACTCACACACACACAGCTTCACTTTTAACCTCCCAATCTGTTATACCCCTGGCAAAGAACAGCCCAAAAAAACAACACCCCACACACTTAAAAAATAAAAGATGAAAAACAAAACAGACCCATCCACCCCTACCATTCACCCCTATCCACAATTGAGAAAACGAAACCAACCCCTCCCCCAAAACAAAACCAAAAAAAACCCAGCAAAACAAGAAACAACCAAAATAACCAAACATTCACCACAAAAACACACATCCTACCACCACCACCAGCAACAACAATAAAACTTAACACCCCACCCTCTCTTCTTCTGAAATCCTCGCTTCTCCCCTTTGTGTTTCAGTTCAGCAGATGCGCTTAGGGAATCAACAGAAAGAAAGAAGACAGGGGAAAGGAAAAGAAGAGAAAGAAAGGAAAGAGGAGGTAAGGGAAGGAGGAGGAGGAGCAGGAGGAGGCGGAGGAGGAGGAAGATTAACGACAATGGATTCCAGACCAGAAAGGCGACGACCTTGAGTGGACATAGAAGCCTGGAGACCACTTGCCACAGGAGACTCATCATCACTCCATAGGCGTGCCGCAGGGAGACACCCTGCCTCCCCCTATCATTCTTTTCACACCGACGTTCGATCGATACAAAACCTCTGTTGCTGTTTCTCCGTCGTCTCCTCTTTCTTCCTGTGTTATGTATGTTTTTACTGGTAGGAAGGGTGGGGGGGCGGGGGTGGGCGGGGGGGGCGGGGGGTTGGGGGGGGTGTTGCGGTGTGGTGGGGTGGGGGGTTTGGATGGGGGGGGGGGGGGGGGGGGGGGGGGGGGGGGGGGGGGGGGGGGTTTTGCGGGGAGGGAGGGGGGGTCTGTTTGCATGTGCCATTGTTTCGTATATATATATACATCCGCCGGCTTGCGTGCGAAGGCTTTCGCGCGTGCGCGAATACATGTATATTATATTAAATTTTGTGTATTCATTTTTTTATGGAAATTGTACATGCTCGTGCGCTTTAAACGCATGTGCGCGTATACTTATGTACTCGTATGATATATAGTAATGAACGCATACATACACATTATATGTAAACATGTACACACACAGTTGCAACACACGGCGCGCTCCCCCCTCCCCCCCCCCCCCCCCCCCCCCCCCACTTCTCTCCCCAGCGCGGCACCACACATAATTATACCATATACTTACACGCTCAGACTCACATCATCATCACATCATCATCTCCCTCTTTGCCTGCTTGTTTACCTACTTACATATGTGTTGGTCTGTCTGTCCGTCAGCCTAATCTCTCTCTCTCTCTCTCTCTCTCTCTCTCTGTGTCTCTCTCTGTCTCTCTCTCTGTTTCTCTCTCTCCGAAGGTTCAACGTCTCCCCAAAGAAGCTTCTCTGCTCTGCTCATTATTCCTACACGGTCTTCTCACTCCATTTTCTTTTCCCCATAACATACGATATGCGCTCTTATGCTTCTCCCTCCCCCCACTCCACCCTTTTCCCATCTTCCCTCCCGCCCTTCCCCTTCCACCTTTTCTGACTCTGCCCCCCCCCCCCCCCCCCCCCCCCCCCCCCCGTCCCACCTACCCTCCCCACTCTTTCTTCCAGCCATCTCCCAGTCTCATCTCTTCGGTCCAACGTCCGATGTGTCCTTAAATGGTTTTCTGTCACTAACTGGATTCACACGTTCGACTACGCCCAAAACTGGCCATACATTTTAAACTGCTGAGACATTCGTTTTCTATCACACAACTGACATGAAAACACGACCCCCAAAGTAACGGCTATAGAAAGACATTACATAATTAAAAATTTAAAAACCAGTTGAGATTGCGAATGTAGAAACGAATTCTCTCTAACTTTCCTGGGAAAATCTGTTGTTTTACCCGATTCACACACTCACAAAGACAACAATTCGATTCACACGCTCACACAAATACAACAATTCGATTCACACGCTCACAAATACAACAATTCGATTCACACACTCATAAAGACAACAATCCGATTCACACGCTCACAAATACAACAATTCGATGCACACGCTCACAAAGACAACAATTCAATTCACACGCTCATAAAGACAACAAATCGATTCACACACTCACAAAAATAATAGGAATTGTCAGATCTGGAATCGTTTGTCTAACGATTTGCAAGTCTGTGCATTGGCAGCCCACCTGGTGAAAAAGGACAGGACAGGAGATGGGGTTTATTTTCCTCCACAGAAAGTTTCCAGACCAAGGCAGAGAGTTCTTATCTCAGTTGAGCCTGTCCATTTCACGATGTAAGCCACTTAGGGACACGACAAATGTCTCGTAGAGAAGTCCCCGGCGAGTATAGTGTTTCGCACTTTGGCCTGTGTGTTGTGTGTGTGTGTGTGTGTGTATGTGTGTGTGTGTGTGTGTGTATGTGTGTGTTGTGTGTGTGTGTGTGTGTGTTGTGTGTGTGTGTTTGTGTGTGTGTATGTGTGTGTGTGTTTCTGCTGAATCTATATCTGTACGTTGTGTGTGTGTGATATACATTTGTATATACACAATTATTATATGTATATATATATATATATATATATATATATATATATATATTCATTACAAACTACATACATACATACGCACGCACGTACGCCCATACATACATACATACATACATCTGCTCACTGTCCATTATTGCATTGACCATGATTTATATACCGCACAAAATCTGCATGCGATCAATAGACAAACAAATAAATAAATAACGAATAAATAAATAAAAGAGAAAGAAACCAAACGAAAAGAAAAGAACAGTATGCGTTGTTTGTTTGATATCCTTGAAAGTGAAGATCATCATCCATCATTAACCCCCATCCCCCCCCTTCTCTTTCTCACACACATACACACAAAACAACACACACATGCACCACAAAAAACATACACACAAACACTCCACCACACTTACACACATTTACATTATACACACTTACACACATTAACACACACTTACACCACATTACACCACATACACACTCACACATTCACACAAACGTACGACATACACACACACACACACACACACACCACACACACGTACATCCCCCCCCACACACACACACCACACACGTACTCACACACACATACACACCCACACAAACACACACACAAAACACAACACACACACACACACACGTTACTCACACACACACACACACACACACACACACATCTCCTCTAAGCCGATGTGGCAGAATGATGCTTAATTGGAATGAGGGGGGCGGGGGGGGGGGGGGGGGGGGGAAAGGGTCGCGCAGTCATTGACCGAAGCGCAGGGCATCTTAACTTGTGTGCAAAAGTGGACTGATAATAGATAGATAGCAGGCTAGCAAACCCCCCCACACTCCCCTGATCCGATCCCCGTGATAAAGTCTGAGTCTGCTACGATGAAAGAGACAGACAAAGAGAGCCAGCCAGACAGACAGACACAGACAGACAGAGACACAGACAGAGAGAGGATAACAGATGGGCACTGACGTACTTTTATACATCCAGGCTCCAACCCCTTATTAGGAACTGATATCAGTTTGGTTAGAGAGAGAGAGAGAGAGAGAGAGGAGAGGAGAGAGAGCGAGAGAGAGAGAGAGAGAGACAGCAGACAGACAGACAGACAGACAGAGGATAATAGATGGGCACTGACGTACTTTTATACATCCAGGCTCCAACCCCTTATTAGGTACTGATATCAGTCAGAGAGAGAGAGAGAGAGACAGACAGACAGACAGACAGACAGACAGACAGACAGACAGAGAGGGCAAACAGTTGGGGTTTTTTTTTTTAAAAAAAAAAAAAGGATAATGGATAAGTATGATGTACTGTGATAATCATTCCCCAAACCCCCCTTTTTAGGAATTGATATCATTAGAGAGTGAGTGAGTGAGAGAGAGAGAGGGAGAGAGAGAGAGGAGAGAGAGGGGAGGAGAGGGGAGAGAGGAGAGAGAGAGGGTTTTTTTTTTTTCAATGATAATTTGGATTTGCCCTGATGTACTTTTTTTTTAAACACCTAGTCCCCACCCTTATTGGGAATTGATATCACGAGAGAGAGACAGACAGAGAGAGAGAGAGAGGGAGACAGACAGACAGACAGACAGGCAGGCAGACAGACAAGACGAGACATTTATTTTTCATTTTAATTTTTGATTTTATTCTTTTATATCGTGGATAATGGAATAAGCACTTATGTGCTTTTTGTTTTACATCCAATCCCCGTGTGTATGCGGTTTTGACAATTCTGTCATCTGTTCCCAATGGCACACAATGGCCTACTCTTACGACATGACAAGACAAGACACAGGTTGTTGATGCCATCTATCAGGGAGGTCATTTACACGTCTTTTCCAGCAAGGCAATGTCTCCGACTTATTTCAAAACAAAGGATTTGATAAAAAGGAGAGAGAGAGAGAGAGAGAGAGAGGAGAGGAGGGAAGGGGGGGGGGGGGGGGGAGAGATGGGGGAGGAGGAGGAGGGGGAGGAGGAGGCTAGGTAATGGTGGTGGGTGTGGGTGAGAGTAGAGAAGGAAGGTGCGTGGTTGATCGTAATTCTTTTACAAATTGTGTGTGCGTGTGTGTGTGTGTGCGTGCGTGCGTGCGCGCGCGCGCGCGCGCGCGCGTGGTGTGTGTGTGTGTGTGTGTTGCGTGCGTGCGTGCGCGCGCGCGCGCGCGTGTGTGTGTGTGGTGTGTTGTGTGTGTGCGTGCGTGCGTTTGTTTCCGTTATTCGTACGAGTAGTAGCAGTAATGGCTGCGGTGTTGAAGGCATGTTGTGACGGGGTTGTGAGATGATGAAAGATGGAGAGAGGATAGAATGAAGCGATCGACAAAATCAGTACTTTTTGTATACATTTATTTATTGATTGATCGATTTTTTTAAAGTTCGAGGATAATGGAATAAGCAGCCATGCGATTTTTACACCCAGACCCCGCGTGTATGCAGTTTTGTCAATGTTGTCATCCGTTCCCACCGGCACACAATGGCCTACTCTTCCGAAAAGCGGAACGGGGTTTAACGTGTGCATAAGATGTTCTGCGTGCGTTCGCACACGGGACCTCGGTTTATAGTCTCATCTGGACTTTGGGGGGAAGTGGAGTCTGTACTGATGTTAACTCCAGAGGAAAAATCCTCTTGAACAAGGAGAATGTTGCTGTTGGGTGAGAAACAGGAGAAAAGTCAAGTCAAGTCAAGTCAAGTCAAAAACTCTTTAGCCATCCCATGAAGGGCAGTTACAATACTGGCAGGCACACTGATACGAATCATAATCTCGAAAGACACAAGAAAACTATCTTTTATATGGGTTTATTAACCATTTCAAGATAACTTCAAATAAAAAAACTATCACAGGTAGGAGGAGGAGAAGAAGGGGAAAGAGGAGAAGGGGAGGAAAGAGAAAAGGAGCAGGAGGAGAAAAGGGGAAGGCGGAGAAGCAGCAACACAGCAGCAACAACAAAATAGGAAAGG
>JAQIHA010001505.1:0-11144 GCA_028751875.1 Rapana venosa
CTCTCTTTTTCTCCACCCTCTCTCTTCTCTATTCTCTCGCTTCCTCCACCCCTCTCTCTCTCATCTCTTCTCCAGCCCTCTCTCTCTCCACTCCCCCTTTCCCCCCCTCCACTCTCTCTCTCCTCCACTCTCTTCTTCTCAATCCTATCTCTTTCTCTGCTCCATCTCTCTCTATCTCTCTCTCCTGCACTCTCTCTCTCTTCTCCACCCTCTCTCTCTCTCCTGCACTCTCTCTCTTCTTCACCCTCTCTCTCCTGCACTCTCTCTCTCTCTCTCTCTCTCTCTCTTCTCCACCCTCTCTCTCTCTCTTCTCCACCCTCTCTCTCTCTCCTCCACTCTCTCTCTCTCTTCTTCACCCTCTCTCTCACACCTGCACTCTCTCTCTCTTTCTCTGTCTCTCTCTCTCTCTCTCTCTCTCTCTCTCTCCCTCTCTCTTTCTCCTCCACTCTCTCTCTCTCTTCTTTACCCTCTCTCTCTCTCCTGCACTCTCTCTCTCTATCTCTCTCTCTTCTTCACCTCCCTCTCACTCTCTTCTCCCCCCTCTCTCTCTCTCTCCATCCTCTCTCTCTATCTCCCTCTCCTCCACTCTCTTTATCCTCCACTCCCCCTCATTTTTCTCCCTCACTCTCTCTCTCTCTCCTCTCTCTCTCTCTCTTCTCCACCCCCTCTCTCTCTCTTCTCCATGCTCACTCTCTATCTCTCTCTTCTCCACTCTCTTTATCCTCCACTCTCTCTCTTCTCCACCCTCTCTCTCTCTCCTCTATTCTCTCTCTCTCTTCTTCACCCTCTCTCTCTCACCTGCACTCTTTCTCTCTCTTGTCCACCCTCTCTCTCTCTTGTCCACCCTCTCTCACTCTCTCTTGTCCACCATCTCTCTCTTTTCTCCACCCTCTCTCTCCATCTCTCTCTCCTCCGCTCTCTCTCTCCCTCTTCCACCCTCTCTCTCTCTCTCTCTCTCTCTCTCTCTCTCTTCTCCACCCTCTGTCTCTCTCTACTCTACTCTCTCTCTCTCTTCTCCACCCTCTCTCTCTCTCTCCTGCACTCTCTCTCTCTCTCGCTCTCTCGTCTCCACTTACTCTCTCTCCCTTCTCCACCCTCTCTCTCTCGCTCTCTCTTCTTCACCCTCTGTCTGTCTTCTCCACCCTCTCTCTCTCTTCTCCACCCCTTTCACTCTCTTCTCCACCCTCTCTCTCTTCTCCACCCCTCTCTCTCTCTTCTCCACTCTCTCTCTCTCTTCTCCACCCCTCCTCTCTCTCTCTCTTCTCCACAGTCTGTTCTCCTACCCCCCTCTCTCTCTCTTCTCCACCCCTATCTCTCTCTTCTCCAACCTCTTTCTCTCTCTCTTCTCCACCCCTCTCTCTCTCTTCTCCACCCCCTCTCTCTCTCTCTTCTCAAATCCCCCTCTCTCTCTTCTCCACCCTCTCTTTCTCTTTCTTCTCCACCCCCCTCCTTCTCTCTCTTCTCCACCACTCCTCTCTCTCTCTCTTCCACTCTCCCTCTCTCTCTCTCTCTCTTCTTCACCCTCTCTCTCTCTCCACTCTCTCTTTCTCTCCTCCACTCTCTCTCTCACTCTCTCTTCTCCAGCCTCTCCCTCTCCACTCTCTCTCTCTTCTGAAAGAAATAACAATAAAATCATGTGATCTCGATCCTATACCTGCTTCTCTTCTCACTCAGTGCATTCCACAGCTCATACCCACTATCACGAAAATAGTAAACTCATCTCTTTTCTCAGGAATTTTTCCATCAGCTCTCAAAACTGCTATAGTTACACCTCTACTCAAAAAGAACGACCTCGACCCTAACATTCTGAAGAATTACAGGCCTGTTTCTAACCTATCTTTTATCTCTAAAGTCCTTGAAAAAGTTGTTCTGAAACAACTCAATAGCCATCTTCATTCCAACAATCTCCTTCCCCCTTTTCAGTCTGCCTATCGTGCCAACCACAGCACCGAGACCACCCTAGTCCACACCTTCAACACGCTTTTGCACGCTTCTGACTCAGGAAAAATATCCCTTCTCACTCTCCTCGACTTGTCTGCAGCATTTGACACTATAGACCACTCAATTCTTCTCTACCGTCTCCAGAACACGTTTGGTATTAAAGACACAGCCCTCACCTGGTTCAGTTCATACCTTACAGACCGATTCCACACAGTTACAGTAAATAAGATTCAATCAGCACCTGCCAAACTGGAATGTGGAGTCCCCACAGGGGTCAGTTCTCGGCCCTGTTCTTTTCACTCTCTACACTGCCCCACTTTCACATATAATAAACCGTCATCAAATCAGCCATCATTTTTATGCAGACGACTCTCAGATTCTTAGCAGTGAAACTCCCGAAAACCTGCCTTCCCTCTTGACAAATATGTCCTGCTGCCTTCAAGATATCCAAAACTGGATGATAGAGAACAAGTTACAACTAAATGCAGATAAAACCGAAGCCATGCTTACAGGGACCAAACACAAACTCTCTTCCATAACAACAGCTTCAATAGAATTCGGCAATACGTCTGTCCCTCTATCCACTGTAGTGAAATATCTAGGGGTAGCTATCGATAACACGCTCTCCATGCAAAAATTCATCACCCAAACCTGCCAGTCGTGCTACTATCAATTACGGCGCATTAGTGCAGTTCGAAAGTATCTGTCCACTGATGCAACATCCAAACTAGTCACATCTCTCATTCTCTCACGTCTGGACTATTGCAATTCTCTTCTGGCTGGTCTGCCAGCATCATCTATCCACCCTCTTCAACGTATACAAAACTCTGCAGCTCGACTAGTCCTCAGAAAGAAAAAATCTGAGCACATTACTCCTCTCTTGCGATCTCTCCACTGGCTGCCTGTGCCACAGAGGATAAACTATAAGATCTGTACCCTCTGTTACAAAAGTCTCCACAAAACGGCACCTTCCTACCTCTGTGAATGTCTTCATTTGTACACTCCTTCTCGTTCCTCCGCTCTGCTGCAGATACCTTGTGCTTAAGAATACCTAGATTCAACCAGTCCACTGTGGCCGTCGCTCTTTCTCTGTTTCTGGTCCAGTGATCTGGAACGACCTCCCTCTCTCCCTTCGTCAAAAGCCTACTTATGATGCTTTTAAATCCAGCCTAAAGACGCATTTATTTCAAACCTAAGATTCTCTCCTCTTGTTTCATCTCATCTCTGTCCCTGCCCTCAATAACCAACTCCCCCCCCCCCTCCCTTCATTAGCCTGCCCGAGTGTACAACTTGTGTGTGTGTGTGTGTGTGTGTGGGCGCGCGCGCGTGTGTGTTTACATTTGTATTTGTAAAAAACTGTTAATTGTGCGCGTGTGTGTGTTTACATTTGAATTTGTAAAAATCTATTTAATGGTAACTGGCTGCATGTGAAAGAATAGGATGAATGAGAGCGCTTTGATTTGTTTTTTTGCAAGATTTAGCGCTGTATAAATTCCATGTATTATTATTATTATTATTATTATTATTATTTCTCCACTCTCTCTCTCCTCCACTCTCTCTCTTCTCCATCCTATCTCTCTTTCTCTTCTCCATCCTCTCTCTATCTCTCTCTCCCCCACTCTCTCTCTCTCTTCTCCATCCTCTCTCTCTCTTCTCCACTCTCTCTCTCTTCTCCACCCTCTCTCTCTCTCTTCTCCACCCTCTCTCTCTCTCCTCCACTCTCTCTCTCTCTTCTTCACCCTCTCTCTCACACCTGCACTCTCTCTCTCTTTCTCTGTCTCTCTCTCTCTCTCTCTCTCTCTCTCTCTCTCTCCCTCTCTCTCTCCCTCTCTCTTTCTCCTCCACTCTCTCTCTCTCTTCTTTACCCTCTCTCTCTCTCCTGCACTCTCTCTCTCTATCTCTCTCTCTCTCTTCACCTCCCTCTCTCTCTCTTCTCCACCCCCTCTCTCTCTCTTCTCCATCCTCTCTCTCTATCTCCCTCTCCTCCACTCTCTTTATCCTCCACTCTCTCTCTTCTCCACCCTCTCTCTCTCTCCTCTATTCTCTCTCTCTCTTCTTCACCCTCTCTCTCTCACCTGCACTCTTTCTCTCTCTTGTCCACCCTCTCTCTCTCTTGTCCACCCTCTCTCACTCTCTCTTGTCCACCATCTCTCTCTTTTCTCCACCCTCTCTCTCCATCTCTCTCTCCTCCGCTCTCTCTTTCTCTCTTCTCAACCCCCTCTCTCTTTCTCTGTTCTCCATCCTCTCTCTCTCTATCTTCTCTTCTCTCTCTCTATCTCTCTCTCACCTCCACTTTCTCTCTCTCTTCTTCACCCTCTCTGTCTCCTCCACTCTCTCCCTCTCTCTCTTCTCCACCCTCTTTCTCTCCTCTACTCTCTCTCTCCCTCTTTCCACCCTCTCTCTCTCTCTCTTCTCTCTCTCTCTCTCTCTTCTCCACCTCTGTCTCTCTCTCTCTCTCTCTTCTCTCTCTCTCTCTCGTCTCTCTACTCTCTCTCTCTCTCTTCTCTCTTCTCCACCCTCTGTCTCTCTCTCTCTACTCTCTCTCTCTCTTCTCCACCTCTTCTCTCCTGCACTTCTCTCCTCTCTCTCGCTCCCTCGTCCCCCACTTCTTCTTCCTCCCTTCTCCACTCTCTCTTTCTCTCTCTCTCTCCACCCCCCCTCCTTCCCCTCTCTTCTCCACCACTCCTCTCTCTCTCTCTTCCATCTCCCTCTCTCTCTCTCTCTTCTTCACCCTCTCTCTCTCTCTCCACTCTCTCTTCTCTCCTCCACTCTCTCTCTCACTCTCTCTTCTCCACCTCTCCCTCTCCACTCTCTCTCTTCTCACTCTCTCTCTTCTCCACCCTCTCTCTCTCTCTTCTCCCCTCTCTCTCTCTCCCATCTCTTCTCGCTCTCCTTCACCCTCTTCTCTCACACCTGCACTCGCTTCTCGTGTCTTCTGTCTCTAGATTCTGTCCTTCTCCTCCTCTCTCAAATCTCTCTCTCTTCTCTGGGGGGGACATCAACATGGCTCCGAGCGGCAGTGCTGTGAAGAGTGTGTGGAATTGTGTGTGCCGCATCGACTCAGAGGAGTGCTTCAGACTGCTACTTGTGCTAGAATTTACTAAGTCACTGTAGTGCATAAAACGACTTTCAAAATGGTGGACTTGATGATGTGGAGAGCTGCAATGGGGGTTTGTTTGTTGCTAAATGTCAACGTGTGCCAGGCTGCTGTAGAAAAATGTCCCTGATTTGTGCACGGGTTGAGCAACAACACCACACGGTGAAAAACCTGTAGCAGCTGATGTCGTAGTGGGCTTTGTGTGCTGTGCCTGTTAATTTCTATGATCGATGCCTAATCAGCAACAGCGATTAGACTTGTGCCATCTGACTGTTTTGGGTTTGAAATACATGAAATTTCAAAGGAACAACATGGCTTGAGATGCCCAGGTTTTATGGGGACAGTGACGGGGGCCCGGCCTGTCAGCCGGGATTGCACGTGCCCGTGTTTCTCGTGGCCTTCTGTGTGCAGCACGCGCCTTCTCCCTAGTAGGCTGCTGCTTAGCGGCGAGTAGAAACTAACCCAGGACCCAAATTGGGAGGGGACAGACGAGGCAAAAGACAGAGTGACCAACACAATGACGTTAGCGATATGATAAAACAATATAATGCAGGTCATACAGCAACATTTTTTCAGAACAAACGAGTGTGATCAGGCATGATTTAGGGCGAGATCAAGAATGAACTTCGACAAGTCAAACAACAGGTGAAGAAATTAACCAGAGATGTGACAGACTGGAGAGGGATCAGAGGAGTTGGCAGGGACAGTCACAGACATCACTGAAGACATCCACCAGTTGTTTGAAGAAAGAAACGAAGACGGAAGATGTACAAAAACTGTCCGGTTTACCATCAGTGATTCTGAAGACAGAAATTGGACATTTAAAAAGCAGACACGGACAGCGGAAAATTTCTCAAAAAGGGAGATAACTTGAGGCTGTTTGGTTTACCTCAGCAAACTGACAAGGAATCAAATGAAACCTGTGCTCGTTGTCATCGACATGCTAAATAGTGTGGATGATCAGAAGTCTTGGACACTGGACGACATAGCACGGCACACCGAACAGGACAGGCACGAGATGGACAGCCCAGGCCTATGATCGCCAAGTTAAAGAGGTGGCGAGACAAAATGTTATTTTAAGGGACAAAACTGAGGCAGAAGCTGCAGGACAGCGGTTTTGTCAGGGTGGCCAACGCCCTGCCCAGGCCCAGGCGCAGATGGTGGCTGAGCACGCAGGGAGGGCAGGAGAGCCTACTTCACAGGGGGCAGATGGTGATGGGGCCCAGGCTTCCGGGACCCCGATCCTACGCAGAGGTGGTGGAGAGTGGGGGTGCGCAGCAGTCCTCCACCCTGTCCCCCCCTCACAGTCCCCGTCACCAACAAGGGGATTCCCCTTTCTCACCGGCAGAGGGGGCGTGGACGTCAGAGGGGGGGCACCACACCTGGCAGCCGACAGAAGAACAGGAACGGCAGGCCCCTTCTCCTTCCTCCTCTCCTCTGGGGGCCGGGCAACAGGGAAAACCAGCACGGGGTGACGTACCGGAGGCAGTGCGGGCGGGCTTTTACCGTGGCAACCAGGCGGGGATCCACGAGGTGAAATCACAGCTCAGCGACGGTTGGCGGGGTTCCCTCGCTGTGACGTGCGTTGTCCTACTGCCAGTGAGGGGCGTGCAGCACGTGACGGGCCTCTGCCCTACCAGCAGACAGGGTTTGCGGGATTTCCTGCGTAACCCGCCGCGCAAGTCGTCTGCTCGCGGCAAAGCAGCCAGTGACAGCAAAGACAGTCGCAGGAGTCAGCGGCTAGCAACTTAAGAAAGAGCTAGGACAGGCCCGGCATCCAAGTGAATGGCATTTTAAATTATAATGTTGAAAATTTTGTTCAGCAAATTAAAAGATGTCTCCTTTTTAAACTTGTAAATAAGTTCGATTTGTGTGCCTCACTGAAACCTTTCTTGACTCTAATTTTGATTACGTGGTGTTTTTTTGATTATATAAAGTTTCATGCCCCGGCTCAAAAACTGCCCCATCATGGAAGGAATTCTGGAGGATTGTTCTATTAGTAAGAAGTCTTTAGAAAAACACGTAAAAAAATTTTAAAAATAGAGTGTGACAACACAATTGCCATTAGAATAAAAAAAGTTTTTTTTTTTTTAGATAAGATGTTATTTTGATAGCGTGCTATATTGTGCCAGAGGTGGTCCTCTTTTACAATGAAAAACTAATTAAAGATGGTGTTGTATTATTAGAGGAAAACATTATTGCAATATTTTCAAATAGATGACTTTCATTTCTGATTTTTAGGAGACTTGAATGCCAGGATTGGGTCAGGAACAACCCGACCTCGGGGTTTGATGTCAAATTATTTGGGGATGATGTGGGTATGATGATGGTGAATGATAAAACTTTGTGTGCGTGCCTCTAAGGATGAAACAAATGAACAATTTTGGCAGGCCCTTGCTAGATTTATTTTTTTAATGTTTGATATGAGGATTCTGAATGGTTGTTGTGGAGGGGGATAGGGAGGGGGATTATCCCTTTTGTGTCCCCAATGGATGCAGCGTTATTGATTATGTTTTGTACCTAGTTCAATTGTTATCATGTTTGATCTGTGTATTGGGAGTGTGTTTATTCGTGGGCCCCTCCTTGAAATAACATGGAAAATAGATTAATGACTGTGTTAGTTTTCGAAAGTAGAAAAGAGAGTGTAGAAAAGATTATATGGTCAGAAAATTTTGTAGAGGTTATAAACATGAATTAGATAGTGCAGAATTTCAAGAAAGCATGAAACAGCCTCTAGCTATTGAAAACGGATGTGAATAACAGTGTAGATCACTTTGTGAAGGCCTTATGTGGGGCTGCTGCATGCAGGTCAGAACAGTTAGAAAAGGTAGAAAAAAATGTAAAGAAATGGTTCGATGTGAATGTGAGAAAAAGAAACAAGAAGTTAAGAGACTATTAAAACGAATTTTAACGTTGTAAACGAATGTAGATAAACCAGAAAAAAGACAAATGTTACACTACCGCACGAAAAGAATACATCAAATCTAAGAAAAAAAAAGAAAAAGATTTTGACGAAAAAGAGATTAGAGAAACTTAAAAATTCGTCTAAGGACTCAAAACGTTCTGGTCCGTCATCAGATCCGTTAGTCGTAAGTCACTAGTATATAATAACATCACTATTCAACAATGGTATGATCATTTTTTGAAGGTTTTTATGACTTTTAATTGTTCAGAAACACAAGATAATGTGGAAGTATACAAGAAGATGAAAATATTTTTGAACCATTGTTTAACAATCCTATAACTCAGAATGAGATTATTGATGCTATTTAAAAAATTTAAAAACAGGAAAAAGTGTGGTCCTGATAAAATAATTGGAGAAATGCTTTAAATATGCAAACTCAGCTGTAATTACTTTTCTTGGGTTTAGTTATTTAACCTTCTGTTTGAAAAGAGTGATTTCCTTTGCCCGTGGGCCAAAATCAGTAAATATTCCGATACATAAAAAGGAGACGTTAATAATGCTGATAACTATCGCGGAGTAGCTTCACTAGTGTATTAAGTAAACTTTATACTTTCCATTTTGAATAAGAGATTAATCAGTGGGCAGATAACGAAGAAAAATTAATTGAAGAGCAAGCGGGATTTAGAGCGAAGTACAGCACTGTAGATCATATATTTTTCCTTACTCTCTTGTTCAAAAAAAATTTGCTGTCCAGTAAAAAATTATTGTTTCTTTTGTTGATTTTAGAAAGGCCTTCGTTTTTGGTGAATAGAAATATATTGGGAATGTACTACGAAAAAATGGTTGTTTAAAAGGTAAATTATATATGGCCTCGAGAGCTATTTATAATTCAGTCTAGCGTTTTGTGCTGCAAGAAATGAATATTCAGATTTCTTTGAATGCCCCAAGGGAGTGAAGCGGGTGTATTTTGAGCCCACAGATGTTTTCGTTCTTTATAAATGAGCTAGCTATAGAGTTATCAAGAAAAGGAAAACATGGCATTCAAATAATTCCTGGGGCATCGAGGTGTTCTTATACTTTTTGCTGGGCGATATTATTCTTTTGTTGAGACTGTTATCGGTTTGCAACATCAGTTAAATATATTAAAAAAGGAGGCAGATAATTTTGATTTGTCAGTAAATATGGAAAAAAAAAACATTATTGTTTTTAGAATTGGTGTGGTCATTTATCAGTTCATGAAAAATGGTTTTATGGAAAAGTTGAAGTAAAAAATAATGAATTCGTATAAAAATTTAGGGATGATTTTTTTCAACCCAAAACTAAGTCTAAATTTTGCATGGCAAGAATATTGTAGGAAGGGGGGAAAAAAAATTTTAATAGAAATCCTAAAAACATTACGAAAGCTGAATCAATAGACTGTTCCTATTCTGGAAATTATTTGACAACAGATAGAACGATGCTTACCTACGCTTCAGAAATATGGGGATTATATGTAAAAAACGCACATGGAAAAAGTTCACACATTTGCAATGAAACGTTTTTTAAATGTGCCCCAAAACATTCATCTAATACTATACTATATGGAGAAGACAGGAAGATATCCGTTATTATAAGAACCTTTGTGAAATGCATTAGATATTGGTTAAAAAATATTGAAAACTCCCACAAACACGTTTATGTAGACAGTCTTACGATATGTTAATTATACAGATGGAATTGGGTAAAAAGAATGGGTATATCAAGTTAAAAGAGTTTTGTCAGGCATGGCTTTGGGATTTGTATGGATGTTCAGGAGGTAGGTAATGAGCGCCCGTTTCTTTCGGAATTTAAAGATAGGTTATTTGCTCTTTTAAACAAAAAACTGGCACTCAGATTTGGAAAGTAAAAATAAATATAGCTGGTTCTTTTCGTTCAAATTGTATTCCAGACAGAAAAATATCTATCAATAGTTACTGATAAATGGCACAGGCTTAATTATGCTCGATTCAGGTTAAGAACCGGGTTTTTAAAGCAAACAAAAGATGGTTCCAGACTGAGCAGCCATGCAATTACCATGTCCATTATGTGGTCTTTCTGTTGCGATGAAATTCATTTTTTGTTTCAATGTAAAGCATTTGAAAGTATACGAAAGAAACATAATTTCCTAAGTCTACAAGAAACAGAAAGTCCAGATATTATTTCTATTTTGTCGTTCTGAAAACGAACATGTAATTAAATCTGTAGCTAAGTTTATTGCAGAAGCACAAAAATTAAGACAAAGCCATTTTCAACACCAAACTATTTAAACCCTGTAATGATATTAGTCACCCTTTAAAAAGCAATGTATTCTCAAGTAAGCAGAGTTAAAAAGTCTGAATATATTACTTGTGATTTTTAATGGATGGTCGATTGAATGTTGTTTTTGCATTTCAGTTTGATTTTGCTTTTTCTTTTCTTTTTATAAACTAGGTGATTTGTAAATGTATATACGCCAATGTTATCATTATAATTAGTTTGCTATCGTGGATGGACCCTTCCTTTTGCCAAAATTAATTGAATAATCACGTATTTCACTTTTTATTTACTGTAAATGTATATACGCCAATGTTATCATTATAATTAGTTCGTTATACGTGGATGGAACTTTTTTTTGCCAAACTTAATTGTACTGATCACGTATTTCAATTTTTATTACTGTTTCACAAACATATTTGTGTTACCCCCTTGTCAAAAGGCCTAGTTGGGCCCAAAGACAAAAACTGTTAAAGCGTTAAAAACGTTAAAAGCGTCTCTCTCTCTCTTTTCTCTCCCTCTCTCTCTCCCTCTCTCTTTCTCCTCCACTCTCTCTCTCTCTTCTTTACCCTTCTTCTTCTCCTTCCTTTTCTTTTCTTTTATCTCTCTCTTTTCTTCACCTCCCTCTCTCTTTTCTCCCCCCCTCTACTTCTTCTCCATCCTCTCTCTCTATCTCCCTCTCCTCCACTCTCTTTATCCATCTCTCTCTTCTCCACCCCTCTCTCTCTCTCCTCTATTCTCTCTCTCTCTTCTTCACCCCTCTCTCTCACCTGCACTCTTTCTCTCTCTTGTCCACCCCCTCTCTCTCTTGTCCACCCTCTCTCACTCTCTCTTGTCCACCATCTCTCTTTTTCTCCCCCCTCTCTCTCCATCTCTCTCTCCCCCGCTCTCTCTTTCTCCTTTTCAACCCCTCTCTCTTTCTCTTTCGCC
>JAQIHA010001506.1:0-11163 GCA_028751875.1 Rapana venosa
CCCCTTTTTTGGATGTTTTTTCTTACAGGTGTAAAAGGTTTCGGCTTGTTCCCATGTTGTTGATGGTCATTATGTTTTTTTTTTCATGTAAAAAAAGGAAAGATTTTTTGGTTGTTGAGTGTCCAGTTAGATTTTTTTTCAGGTAAAAAAAGGTTAGACTTGTTGCTATTTTTGAGTGTCAGTTAACGATACTTCGTGATATAAAATTTTAGACTTGTTGCATGTTTTGAGGTCAGTTAAGATTTTTTTTTTCAGGGAAAAAGGTTGGGCTGTTCTTGTTGTTGATGTGTCTTTACAATATTTTCGGAATAAAAAGGTTAGACTTTTTGCAATGTTTGATATTGTGCATTTACAATTTTCTTTCCTCTCTCCTACCATATGCTTATTCCATTACCCTTGAAAAAAAAAAAAAATGTAAAAAGAAGAAAAATAAAAGCTAGAGCTAAAGGGTTCACCAATGGTGAGATTTTTTTTTGCGAAAAAATTCGAAATATTGCAAAAAAATTTTCTACATCATTTTGTTGTTGTTTTTTGTTGTTGTTGTTGCTCCTCGCTGGCCGGGGTTTACCTATGGACCATTAAAACCTGCAAAAAGGTAGGTCTTTCCCCCGGGGGTGGGGGGGGGGGGAGAGAGTGAAAAGGCGACCCAAGTGCTTTCCCAATCCTACCAGCAAAAAAGGGCCTACTTTTCAAAAAGGGGAGGAACGGGGTTTAAAACGTGTCCAAGATGTTCTTCGTGCAATAGCACCACACCCGGTTTAAGTCCTCCCCCAAGGGACTTTCTGGGGAGTGGAGTCGGCCTGATTCATTTTCCACGGGGGAAAAGGGGGGGGGGGGGGGGGGGGGGGGGGGGGGGGGGGGGGGGGGGGGGGGGGGGGAACAACCAAACAATGTTTGGGGGGGTGGCTAAAACCGGGGGCCATCAGATCAAGAGCTCAATGCCAAAACCACGGGGTCACCCCCCACCCCCACCCCCACCCCCCCTTTCCCTTCCCCCAAAACTGCCACAGCTTTTATTTGTCAACAATTTGCTCTGCTCTGATCTGATCCTTCTTTCCAGGTTTTTTTTCTCACTGGTGCCAAGTGCACACCTATGGGACACAGCTCTCAGTTTCCTTCACTTTCAGCTAATATCCATCCCAACCTAGCTGGTGCTAGTTATAGCAGAAACTGACCACACTTGGACTTGGTAAAAGGAAGGGGCTGATTTTAGCACTGGGCCCTGGACCCTTGACTGAGTTATGCTGGATTTGTGTGGAGTGAATGACTGAGTGGATGTACGTTTCATAGAGCGCATAAAAACCTCCACAACTTTGAACACAAGAAACTATAAACTGGCACATAAAATTGTTTGTATGACTTAAAAAATAAAAATAAAAGCCTCTCCCCCCAAAAAACCCCAACCAAAACCAAAACCCAACCCCCAACATGTCACCCATCCCCATAAAAACTAAAAGGAAAAAAGCAAAAGAAATGCATTAATTATTCATTGCTCATAGATAAAGGAGGTAAAGGAGTCCCATAACCTATAAGGTCGTAGGGGAGCGAGGCGTCAGAGACCTCACTTCTCTAGGGCCAGCATATTGAGGGCGGCGCCCATCTCCTCTCCCTCGCTGCTTTACCTTCCCTGACCCTAGAGAGGGCAGGTACCCATTTACAGCTGGGTGAACTGGGGGAACTGTACTGAAGCCAAGGCGCGCAAACGGTCACACCATCCAACATGGTAAACCACGCTCGACGCTTGCTCAACTTGGTGGGGAAATCGAAGTGCCACAACCAATTGAGTCTATATAATCATGAAATAAATGTTTGAAAAAAAGTAGTGTGTTTGTAACTTTTGGTCATGTTTTCCCACTGGCATACAGTGGTCCCTGCTCTTTCAAAAGGCAGAAGTATTTGGATGCATGCACAAGAAACGTGTTTCTGCGTGCGTTCTCACACGGGACCTGATTTAATTTTCTCATCTGCGGAAGAGCATCCTTTCAGTAACCGTGTCTGAGTATTAGCTGGGCACTGATGTTTAGGGCACTCCAGGTGGAAAATCCCCTTGAACTACTACAAATGATCATATAAAAAATGGAAATTATATAGCACTAGCTCCTTGTTAAAAACACATCAAGCGCATCATCGACCCAGCTCCTATGCATGCAACCAACAATAAAAATATGTTATAACAATTCACACACAACACAAACATGCAGAGCAGGAGTTTTTATGAACAGATTATTTTCATTTTGAGGACTAGCCAAAGCTGCAGAGTTTTGAATGTGTTGAACTGTCCATGTGGTTGGTGGGTGAAACCTGGCTTCTAACCTCAGCCATCAGATCCCACAACTTAACTTCTAACCAGCAAGGCTGTTTCCCCCCTTCCTTCCCGACAGTGTTATGATAAGTTTGTAGAGAGAGTAGGGGAGGGAGAGAGAAGAGGTAGGGAGAGATGCTTAGGGAGGAAGGAGGGAGGGAGGGAATTGTGAATGCGAAAGTTTTAAATTCCAATAATAGGCCTTGGCCCCTCATGAAGGAGGGAGGGAGAGATAGATGGGAGGGAGGAGAGAGAGAAAGAGAAGAGATGGGGTTGGGGGGGGGGGGGTGGGGGGGGGTTGGTGGGATGGGAGAGTGGGGGGGGGGGGGAGAAGGGAGAGAAAGAGAGGAGGAGATTTGAGAGAGAACAGGGAAGACAGATGGCGCGTGCGTGCTGAGAGAGAGAGAGTTAAGTAATTTGTAAAATGAAGAGAGACAGAGACAGAGGAAGGACAGCAGACACACAGAGAGAGAGAGAGGAAATTTGAATTTTAAAAACGAGAGAGAGAGAGAGAGAAGAGTGAGAGAAAAGGAGGAGAAAGAGTGAGGGAGGGAGGAGGTGAGAGGGAGGGAGACAAGACAAATCAGACAGATGGATAGAGTGAAGAGAGACAGAGACAAGACAGACAGACAGATGACAGAGTGAGAGAGAGAGAGATAGACAGAAGAAGACAGACAGAGAACAGATAGACAGACCAGACAGACCCGACAGACAGAGAGAGAGAGAGAGAGAGAGATAGAGAAGAGAGAGATTAAATTTTTAAACGAGAGAGAGAGAACAAGAGAGAGATGTAAAACAAGAGGTAGATAGATAGATAGATAGAAGATAGATAGATAGTTAGAATAATAGAGAGAGAGAGAGAAGAGAGAGAGAGAGAGAGAGAGAGAGAGAGAGAGAGTGTATAAATTTGAATTTGTTAAAACTATTTGAGAAGGGTTGCACGTGTAACAATAACTTGAATGCAAGAGCTCTGATCTGTTTTCACAAGATATTGCGCTATATAAATTCCATATATTATCATCAGTACAATCATCATCATCATCATCATCATTATTATTATTATTATTGTTATTAAGCAAAAAGGCCTTGTTGAGAGATTGTTTCTGTAACAAAAGAATCATCAAATCCACAACAAAGAAATAATATACCCCCCCCCAAAAAAAAAAAAAAAAAAAAAAAAAAAAAAACCCACATCAACTTTAAAACACAGAAATAGCACCAAAACCAAAAAAAGTGGACACACAAAAAAAACCTACACCACATCTTATCCCCAGTATATCTCTTTTTTTATTTTTTTATTTTTTTTATTTTTTTGCGTTCCTCGGCCAGAGTTCCGAGGTTGACCAACGTCGAGATTTTTTGCGTATGCGACCGTTTTTACCCATCGTTAGCGTAGCAGTAGCTGCATTCTGATGTAGGAAATAGTGTCTAAACAACACAACTGTGTCCATGTGAATTTAAAATTTAAAAAAATAAAATAAAAATTTGGGGGGGGTCACTCATTCTTACCGGCACGAAATGGCCTACTCGTCTGAAAGGTGGAACAAGTTCAACGCGCGCAGCCAACATGGTTCTGCGTGCGTTCACAACACACACAGCACACACACTGGGGCAAGCCCTCTGCTGACAGTCCTTATCTAAAGAACTCAGGGGAGTGGAGTCAGTCAGGGAAAAACTTGTTTGCCGTGGGTTCTTTATATGCTCTAAAATTAAAAAATTTTGTGTAACACATAGGAACCTCGCAGATGATCCTCCTCACCGAACTTAAAAGACTACACCCAGACCACTACTCATTCTAGTGGATGGGGGAAAAGTTTTTTGGCCCAAACGGAGATCGAACCACCATAAGCACACTTCCCACCTGGACTTTTCTCTTCATAGGCAGGTAATCTACCTCTAGACCCACCAATATCAGGCATGGTACATCTCTGGGAACTCCCGAAATCCATGACAAGAAAAAATTCAAAACAACAAAAGATAAAAAAAAGAAACCCACAAATACCCAGTTAGGCCTATATGATGTAACTTCCATTCCGATTACTTCCCTTCTCTCTTGACACACAGTCATCACTATGTAGCAAGTGGCCTGTCACTCTGAACACATTTATTTCAAAGCTAAGATTCTCCCCCTCTTGTTCCATTTCAGTTTTAGTCCCTGCCCTCAACAGCCAAAAACCCATCACCCTGCCCCGGAGAGTAAACCTTTATGTTTGGGTGCGAAGCGTGTGTATAATTGAACTTAGATTGAATGAAAGCGCTTTGATTGTTTTGTTGCAAGATATAGCGCTATATAAATTCCATGTATTATTATTATTATTATGACTGATGTTAACTCCAGGGTAAAATTCTCTAAAATGGACGCCTCTGAGGTGGCTCGATCCCAGGGCTTCTGATCACGAGTACAACGCTCTAACCACTAAGGTACCCTGCCCTCCCCCCTTATTCCCCAGCATGTCCACTCCAGTCTTGTTGCTTTTATAGCCGACCCCACTGACAAGAGGGGCTGTGTCGGGGCTGTCGTTTCATTTCTTTTGTCTAAGTCTCGGATTAACACTGTGCAGCTGTATTATTGTATACAGATTGAAACTAGAGTTTAAAACCAACTTTACTGTTGTTCTTTGTATTGTTCAGCTTGTTTAGCTTCCTTTCGAAATAATCATAAATAAAAAGGTGATCACGCAATATCTTTGGATTTAATTCAATCTTCCCTTACACACACACACGAACACATAAAAGAACACACACACATATATAGGAACACACATACACAACACACACACCAGATACACACACAGCCACACACTACACACACGAACACACACACACATATGTTAGGAACACACACACACACACACACACACACACACGTCTTGATAAACACCCACCAGGAAGAAAAAATTTGTTGACTTCTTCCTATTTCACATACCTAACAGTTTTTTTTTTTAAAACCAACAACAAAGAAACCAATTTCTTTTAAATTAATGCTATATATAATATGTATAACTGAAAAATAAATATAATAAATTGCCCTCTCCCCTAAGCCAACTTGATGAGAAATTCAGCATGTTTATATATACAATTTGTTTCTTAAAAAAATGACTTCACAGGGAAAAAATGATGAGTTCTCAGACTCCTGGCCTCGAGAAGCATAAAACAAACAGCTTAAAATAAACATGTGAAATACATATATATACAAAACGTCTGGGGGGGGAGGGTTCCACCTGCCTAGTGATGAAAATCAGGGACGGGATAGCTCAGTGGTTGGAGCACTCGCTTTCCCCCAGCCAAGGTTAAGCAGCATCAAGCGTAGTTACCACTTGGACGGGTGACCATTTGCACGCCTTGGCTTCAGTACAGTTCCCCCAGTTCACCCAGCTGTAAATGGGTACCTTGCCCTCTTTTGGGGTCAGGGAAGGTTAAGCAGCGAGGGAGAGGAGATGGGCGCCGCCCTCAATATGCTGGCCCCTAGAGAAGTTGAGGTCTCTGATGCCTTGCTCCCCTATGACCTTATAGGTTAGGGGACACCTTTACCTTGACCTTAGTGATGAAAATTATACATATGTAAAATTAATTCCTTTTATGATTTAAAAAAAAAAAAAGCCATTTGCTCGATTGTTCCAAAGGGTGTAAAAGGCAAAGTGCGCATGAACTTTGTTTTTTGTTCCCCTTGGGAATACCGGGGGCCTTTCAGTGTAAATACCGTGCTAGAACTATCCTCTTTTCTATCACTCTCTTTGTTTCTGCCTTGTTCCTTTTTCTTCCAGTCACCTCCTTCTTTGTCTGTCTATTTTTCTGCCTTCATGCTCCACTCTCCTCCTGCCTTTTCCCCCCAGAAAGACTTAAAAAGATAGCCACCATTCTCTCTTATGCTGAAGTCGGATGATGTGCTGAGGCCCTGACTTGTCAGACGCTTTACGGCAGTGTGAAGCATTTTCGCTCATATATCGGACAGCAATAATTGCTGTCTGAGAGTTTGACAACGAAGAAGAAGCTTGTTTTGTTTTTCTCTTCATTCATTTTTAACAGTTTTGATTGAGACGAGAGAGACACAACACACACCAGACAGAGACAAGAGACAGAGAGATTTTACCAAAAACACACAAAAAAGGATTGTTACACAAAATACAATTCTTTCCAAATACAAAATATCTCGACATAAATAAAAGGGGGACCCCCCAAAAAAAAAAAACCCAGCCAAAACAAACAACCATTATACGCTTAGAAAAAACGGCCAACGGCTTGAACAAAACAAAATATAGAATCTAAAATACGAACCCTCCCCCCCTCCCCCAAACTCAATAATATGCATAGACAATAACAGCACAGTAATAAGTCGCTATGATTAACATCACACTGATTTTCTATCATCACACCATTATTTTGTAGTATTCTTACTGTATTCTTGATTGTTTAACTTTTAAAAAAATATTTATAAAACAAATTTTCAAGCATGTTCATTTTTTCTTAAGAATAAAAGTGTTTTTTTTAATCTTTTATCAAACAGCACTGCTTCTCTCCCCTACCTCTTGAAAATTAAAGCATTCACAATATTTTTACGTAATTTATCACGAGTACAACGCTCAAAACCACAAAGGTACCCGGGGCCCTCCCCCCTTTTTCCCCCCACGTCCCCTCCTTTTGTTTTTTTATAGCCCCCCCCCCCACTGACAAGGGGGGCTGTGTGGGGGCTGTCTTTTAAATTTTTTTTGTCTAAGCTCGGTTTAAACACGGGTGCAGCTGAATTTTTGGGTATTACAGATTGAAACAAAGATTTTAAAAAAACCAATTTTAAAATGTTGTTCTTTTTTATTTTTCACCCTTGTTTAGCTTCCTTTCGAAATAATCAAAAAAAAAAAGGTGATCACGCAAAAATCTTTGGATTTAATTCAATCTTCCCTTACACACACACACAACACAAAAAAGAACACACACACATATATGGGAAACACACATACACACACACACACAGATACACACACACACACACACACACAAAACACACACCAAACATATGAAAGGAACACCAAAACACACACACACACACACACACGTCTTGAAAACACCCCCGGGAAGAAAAAAATTTTGTTACTTCTTCTATTTCACATACGAAAAATTTTTTTTTTTTAAAAACCAACAAAAAAGAACCAATTTTTTTTAACCCCTCTCCCCTAACCAATTTGGGATTAAAAAATTTCGCATTTTTTTTTATATCAATTTGTTTTTTAAAAAAAATACTTAAACGGGGAAAAAAATTGGATAAAGTTCCCCAGCCCCCTGGCCTCGAAACATAAAAAAAACAGCTTAAAATAAAAAAGGGAAATACATAGATATACAAAACGCCCTGGGGGGGGGGGGTTCCCCCTTTGCCTAGGATAAAAATCGGGGAGGGGATAGCTCAGGGGGTTTGGAGCACTCGCTTTCCCCCACCAAGGTTAACAGCATCAAGCTTGTTCCCCATTTGGGACGGGTAAACCATTTGCACCCCTTTGGCTTCAGTCCCAGTTCCCCCATTTTACACCCAGCTGAAAAAGGGTCCCTTTTCCCCTTTTTTTTTGGGGGCCCGGGGAAGGGTTTAAAGCACGAGGGAAAAGGAGGGGGGCCCCCCCCCTCAAAAATGCGGGCCCCTAAAAGAATTAAAGGTCTCTAAAGCCTTGCCCCCCCTATAAACCTTATGGGTTAAGGGGACACCTTTACCTTGACCTTGGGTAAATGAAAATTATACATATGAAAAATTTAAATTTTCCTTTTAAAGTTTTAAAAAAAAAAAAAAAAGCCTTTTTCCCTCGTTTGTTCCAAAAGGGGTGAAAAAGGGCAAGGGGCGCATGAATTTTGTTTTTTGTTCCCCTTGGGAATCCGGGGGCCTTTTAGGGTAAAAAACCGGCTAAAACTTTCCTCTTTTCTATCACTCCCCTTTGTTTCGCCTTGTTTTCCTTTTTTTTCCATCCAAACCCCCCTTTTTTTGTCCCCGTCTATTTTTTTTGCCTTCCATGCTCCAAAACCCCCTCCGCCTTTTCCCCCCAGAAAAGGGCTTAAAAAGATAGCCACCCCTTCCTCTTATCTGAAAATCGGAAAGAAAGTGCTAGGCCTCTGACTTGTCAGACGCTTTAAAAAGGCATGTGAAGCATTTTTTGCTCATAAAATCGGACCCGCAATAAATTTCTTTTCGGAGTTTGACAACGAAGAAAAAAACTTGTTTTGTTTTTTTTTTAAATCTTTTATCAAACAGCACTGCTTCTCTCCCCTACCTCTTGAAAATTAAAGCATTCACAATATTTTTCAATTTAAAAAAAAAAAAAACCTAGGTTTTCAATTTTTTTAAACTTCATATACCTTACTGCCCTTTCCTGAAAAATTAAAGCATTCACAATATTGTTCAATTTTTTTTTTAATTTAAAAAATGCAGTTTTTGATTTCTTTTAAACTTCATATACCTTACCACCCTTTCCTGAAAAAAATTATAAAAGCATTAATAATTATATTCGATTAAAACAGAATTGGCGGGGGGATGGGGATGGGGGGGGGGCCTCCTGTCTTTTTAATTTTGACAACTATTTTCTATTTTTATTTTTTTATATTTTAAAGTTGTGTTTTTTTATAACGTCTTCCTCCCCCCCCCCCCCCCCCCCCCCCCCCTCCCCTTTTAAAATCAAGTTTTTGAAAAGGGGTTCCAAGTTTTTCAACTTTTTTTTCTCCAAAAAACTCTTACAACTTTCACATTATTTCCCTTCAGACTTGGTGGAACACTTAAAGTAGGCCTATTTGACAATTGTACTATCAATTTTTTTTAAAAACAAATTTTCTGGAGGAGGGATGGGGTAGGGGTAGGGGTGGGACGTCCCATAAATTAAACCCCCTTCCCTTTCTCGTGAAAAGTGAAGTCAGGACATCGGTGGTTTTTTTTTCTTTTATGCATTTTTGTTGTCGTTTTTTTTTTATATCTGATGACTATACATTCTCCCCCCCCCCCCTCCTTCCCAATAAATCACAGCACCGAAAATCGTTTGTAAACTGACATGTTATCCTATGATACCCTTTAACCAGTTCAAAAATCAATCACGACATAATTATATCTCATATCCTGAAATCACAGCACTGAAAATCCTTTGTTAAAACTGAAAAGTCATCCTATGATACACTTCGATCAGTTCAAAACCAGTCATAGATCTCATGTCCCCAAAATCGGAATGCAGCTATCTTCATGGTGGGTAAAAACAGTCACTTACACAAAAATCTCATAACCAGTGATCTAGCTGAGGAATGAGAGGGAAAAAAAAAAAAACTAACCACCCCCCCCCCCCCCCCCCCAAAAATAAACAAACACAAAACCCAACACAAACCAACAACAACAAAAACACAAAACAAACAAACCAAAACCGGCCACAAAATGACAAGGTGGGAGAATCAGCTCGAACAAAACAATTATTTCAAATTTACTTTTCAATAAAAAATAAAAAAAGCAACCTCTATTTTTTGAAATTGTATTTTTGACAAAGCCAAGTTGAATTATTTTTGATTTAATGGTGCAACATTATATCTGTGTGTGTGTGTGCACGCACATGTGTGCATGTGTATATATGTGCATGCATGTATGTGTGTGTGTATGAGTGTAAGTGTGTGCAGGGAGGCATGTGTGTGTGTGTGTGCGCGCGTGTGTACATGCATGTATTTCTGTGTCCTATAATGTGCATGCACACACGCCCTCACATGCATGCTGCATACCTGTATACCTTCAAAAACTAGCACCTGCTCTCTCTTTCACTCTCTTTTCTCTTCACAATTGCTGGATTTACTGAGAAGCCAACAGCAGTGTTTTGAACACAAAAATCATCACACACCAAAAGGAGTTTTGCTATACATGTATATAATTTACAAATCTATCCCATGTATTCCATCGTCCATTTGTACACCCCTTCAGACCACAAGTAACCCACAGGTCCTCAACAAAAATGGATCTTTTGTGACAATTCCTAAGTCCTACTGACATACCCACATACACACATGCATGCATACATACATACATACATGCATGCATACATACATACATACATGCATGCATGCATACATACATACATACATACATACATAGTGACATAAAAATGGATCTTTTGTGACACATCCTAAGTCCTACTGACATACCCACATACATACATGCATGCATACATACATACATACATACAGTGACATAAAAACGGATCTTTTGTGACACATCCTAAGTCCTACTGACATACATATATAGACACAAAAACTGGACCTTTTGTGACAAAGCCTAAGTGTTACTGACATACATACATACATACAAACAAAAACATACATACATACATACATACATACAGAGACATAAAAACGGATCTTTTGTGACACATCCTAAGTCCTACTGACATACATATATAGACACAAAAACTGGACCTTTTGTGACAAAGCCTAAGTGTTACTGACATACATACATACATAACATACATACACACACACATACATACATACACACATACATACATATAATACATATACATACACACACATACACACAAACATACATACATACATACACACACACAAACACACACACATACATGCACACGCACACACAGACATATATACACACACACACACACATACATACATACACACATCCATCCATCCATACATACATACAGTGACACAAACCAAAGTATTCATGAAAGAGAGAATAAGAGAGAGAGAGAAGAGAAAAGAGAGAGAGAGAGAGAGAGAGAGAGAGAGAGAGAGAGAGAGAGAGAGAGAGAGAAAACAACAACTGTAAGTATCCATGCAAGGCTACCCTCTAACCCTCCATACACTTATTTTCCTACTTCATACAATATCCTTTTTTCCTCTCTCCTCTC
>JAQIHA010001507.1:0-5000 GCA_028751875.1 Rapana venosa
TCTGAAATTTAAGTCGACGACGAACCGTCCGCAGCACACGTACTCTGGGGAACAAGGCTGGCAGGCCACCTTCCGAAGTAGACCATACTTCCGTCTGCTGATGATTCTGATGGGTTTGATGTGACCGGAGTCTTGCGAAGAGGTTTCCAAGGGCTGACTGGATGAGTGACTGAGATCAACGTGTACGAGCCCGTGCGCATGCGTGAGCGCGCGCGCGCGCATATACCACACACACACGCGCGCGCGCGCGCGCGCGCGCGCACACATATGTATGAAGATTCAAGGTGCACACACACACAAACACATAATTTTATACACACACAACACACACACACGCGCGCGCGCGCGCGATTGTGTGCACACATATACACACACGCATAGACACACAGATGTATGAAGATTCAAGGTACACACACACACACAAACACAATACACACACAACACATCCCACCACATCCCACAACACACACACATACACACACACACACACACACACTACACACACACACAACACAACACACGCACACACACACACAACACCACACACACACACACACACACACACACACACACACACACACACACACACACACACACACACACACACACACAAACGTATAAAAATTCAAAGTTCAATCAGACTGTGACCAACCCAGCCCCCCCCCCCCCTCCCCCTCTCTCTCCCTCTCTCTCTCTCTCTCCTCATCTCTCTCCCACACACACACACACACACACACACACAAAACACACACACACAACACACAAAACACACACATCACACCACGTAGACACCACAAAGAGGCACACATACACACACACACACTAAAACACACACACAAAGGTACACCCCCCCCCCCCCCCTTACACAAACACCCAAGATTTAATTTCAAGATTTAATTCCTTTCACCCCTTCTGGGGTATGGAGGATTACAAACAAATTGAACAGGAGAATAAATCTAACAGCAATACACCCAAAAATAATATGAATACTAACAGTAACTGAAAAGCAAGAGGTCATCGCATAATGATAAGCAAACAGCCACACACACACACACACACAACACACACACACACACACACACACCACACACACACAACACACAAACACACACAACACCACACACACAACACCATTAGGGGTTAGAAAATTGCGCTCGCAATCTGACGACCCGGGTTCGATTCCCGTTCAAGGGGATATTTTTTTCTGGAGTTAACATCAGTGCAGACTCCACTCTCCCCTAAAGTCCTTCGGATGAGACAATAAACCGAGGCCACGTTTGCGAACTCACGCAGAACATCTTGCGCACACGTTAAATCCTGTTCCGCTTTTTGTAAGAGAAGGCTATTGTGTGCCGGTGGGAACAGAAGACAAAATTGACAAAACTGCATACACACGGGGACTGGTTGAAAAAAGCACATGAGTGCTCATTGCATTATCCTCGAAATAAAAGAATAAAATAAATCATAAAATAAAATAAACTCTCTCTCTCTCTTCTCTCTTCTCTCTCTCTCTCTCTCTCTCTCTCTCTCTCTCTCTCTCTCTCTCTCTCTCTCTCACACACACACACACACACACACACACACACACACCACACACACACACACACACACACACTCACACTACACAACACACACACAAATAAAAAAACACACAGACACAGACACAACACACACACCTACCTCAAAGAGGCACACACACATATACACACCAAAACGCACACACAGAGCCCCCCCGCCCCGCCCCCCCCCCCCTACACACACACTCAATCTCCCTCCCCCCCCCCCCTCCCCCCCCCCCCCCCCCCAATACACATATCCACAACAAACACACACCCTCACACAGACAAAACACACACAACGACATCACACAACACAACACACAACACAACACACACACACTCCACAACTCACCACACACACACACACACCAACACAACACAACCACAACACCACACACCACAACTCCCCCACCACACCCACACCCCCCCACTCCCCCCCCCCCCACCACACCACACACAACCTACCCCCCTCCAACCACCACACAACCCCCCCCCCCCTCCCCTCCCCCCCCCCCACACACCACACACACCCCCTCCCCACACACACTCACACCCCCCCTACCACAACACACTCCCACCCCCCCCCCCTACACACACACACACAACACCCCCCTCCCCCCCCCCCCCACACACACACCACCCACCACCCCCCCCCCCCCACACACACACCACACCCCCCCCCACACACACCCCCCCCCACCCCCCCCCCCCCCACCCCACCACCACACACACACACACACACCATACCTGCTAGAATCGGACTGTGCAGGATTCTCTTTCTTCGCCAGAGGGAGATGCTGGGTCGCGTTTGGCGGGTATGCTCTTGGCTTCTCGGCTGTCTTGGAATGAGTACGGGAGCTTTTCGCAGTAACAGCTACCTTCCCCTGGGTGTGCTTTTGGGGTTTGGAGCTTTTGGGGTCATCCAGGCGGATAGTGCGCTTGGCTTGAGACATGATCCCCAGCCTAACCTAACTCTAACCTGACCTTATTCTAACCCTGACCCTAACCCTGTCCCTAACCTCACCCTAACCTAACCCTCACCTTAACTTAACTTAACCCTAATCTAACCCTTACCTAACTTAACTTAAACCTAACCCTAAACCTAACCTAACCCTCACCTTAACTTAACTGAAACCTAACCCTAAACCTAATCTAACCCTTACCTAACTTAACTTAAACCTAACCCTAACCCTAACCTAACCCTCACCTTAACTTAACTGAAACCTAACCCTAATCTAACCCTTACCTAACTTAACTTAAACCTAACCCTAAACCTAACCTAACCCTCACCTTAACTTAACTGAAACCTAACCCTAAACCTAATCTAACCCTTTCCTAACTTAACCCTAACCTAACCCTAACCTAACCTAACTTAACTATAACCCTAACCCTGACCCTAACCCTGACCCTAACCCTAACCTAACCTAACCTAACCTAACCTAAACTATCCTAACCTAACCTAACCTAACCTAACCTAACCCTCAAATCGTTCTGACAAGGTGGTGAAGGTGGCTGGGTAGGGTGCGGTGTTGGGTAGGGAGGGTGTGGGTGGGATGGGAGGTGGGGGTGGGGGTGGGGATGGGGTTGGAGGAAGCTTCTGGTTTTCAGGGGCAGCTCCCACAATCCTGGCTCTTCGGCGTCCAGTTTTTGGTTTCTTGACTCTAAACTCCAAGCTTCCAGCTTTCAGCTTTCAGTTCCTGTCTTTCACCACTCCAAGGATCTGGCTTTCAGTTCCTGCCTTTCGGCTCCGGTCCAGGGATCTGGCTTTCAGTTCCTGGCTTTCACAACTCCAGGGATCTGGCTTTCACAACTCCAGGGATCTGGCTTTCACAACTCCAGGGATCTGGCTTTCAGTTCCTGCCTTTCAGCTCTGGTGCAGGGATCTGGCTTTCAGCTCTGCTCCAGGGATCTTGCTTTCAGTTCCTGGCTTTCAGCTCTGCTCCAGGGATCTTGCTTTCAGTTCCTGGCTTTCAGCTCTGCTCCAGGGATCTGGCTTTCAGTTCCTGGCTTTCAGCTCTGCTCCAGGGATCTGGCTTTCAGTGCCTGGCTTTCAGCTCTGCTCCAGGGATCTGGCTTTCAGTGCCTGGCTTTCAGCTCTGCTCCAGGGATCTTGCTTTCAGTTCCTGGCTTTCAGCTCTGGTGCAGGGATCTGGCTTTCAGTTCCTAGCTTTCACCACTCCGCGGATCTGGCTTTCAGTGTCTGGCTTTCACCACTCCAGGGATCTGGCTTTCAGTGCCTGGCTTTCAGCTCTGGTGCAGGGATCTGGCTTTCAGTTCCTCGCTTTCACCACTCCAGGGATCTGGCTTTCAGTTCCTAGCTTTCACCACTCCAGGGATCTGGCTTTCAGTTCCTGGCTTTCACCACTCAAGGGATCTGGCTTTCAGTTCCTGGCTTTCAGTTCCAGTGATCTGGCTTTCAGCTACAGGGATCTGGCTTTCGGTTCCTGGCTTTCAGTTCCAGGGATCTGGCTTTCAGCTACAGGGATCTGGCTTTCAGTTCCTGGCTTTCAGTTCCTGGCTTTCAGTTCCAGGGATCTGGCTTTCAGCTACAGGGATCTGGTTTTCAGCTACAGGGATCTGGCTTTCAGTTCCTGGCTTTCAGTTCCAGGGATCTGGCTTTCAGAACTGAAATAAATGAAAGCGGTCCGCGTAAGCATCACTGTATGTATATATTTGGGGGAATAGGGGGGGGGGGGGGGGGGGGTATTTGTCATTTCTCAGCTAGAGGTCCTCGGTTCACCAAATGGAGAGATTTTGCCTATACGACCTTTTTATTTTTTTTATTTTTTTTATTTTATCCTCCATTCAGGTAGCCGCACTCAGGTAGCGCGCAAGATGTTCTGCATGCGTTCGCACACGGGGCCTCGGTTTATGGTCTCATCCAAAGGACTGTGTGTGTGTGTGGTGTGTGTGTGTGTGTGTGTGTGTGTGTGTGTGTGTGTGTGTGTGTGTGTGTGTGTGTGTTGTGTGTGTGTGCGATAATGGATTTTTATCTTACAAGTGTTAAGTTGTAGGTGAGTAGGGGATAGAATGAAGCAGGGATGGAGGGGAGATATGCTAAGCAGGGGGGGGGGGGGGGGGGGGGGGGGGGGCGGGGAGGGGGGTGGAGGCAGGGGTAACTTGGGGTGGAAGATTGGGTAGAATAGGAAGGGGGAGGTAAGTTAGGGGGAGGGAGGGGGTAGGGAGAGGTGGAGGTTAGGGTGAGGGAGGAGGTGAAAAGGTATGGGGAGGGAAGGGGTAGGTTAGAGAGGAGGGGAGGATAGGTTGGGCGAGGTAAGTGAGGGGGGGGGGGGGGGAGGGGGAGGTGTTGTGGTAGATTGGGGGAAGGAAGAGGGGGGGTAGAATAAGGGAGGGGGGGGGGGCTTGGGGTAGGTTAGGGGGAAGGTGGAGGGGGGGTAGTAGAATAGGGGAGAGAAGGGTAGGGGAAGGTTAGGGGAAGGT
>JAQIHA010001508.1:0-11152 GCA_028751875.1 Rapana venosa
GGCTTTCCCAACCTTTAATTTTCCTTTTTGTTTTGTTTTCTAATCTTCTGTTTTGGGTTTTTGGCCCAAGTTTTTATATACGCTTTTTTTTCTTTGAGGCTTCCTTCACCTCTTGGTTCCACCAAGCGTATTTTCCTTTTTTTTACCTCCATTTTTTTTTTGCCCCCCCCCCGCAAACTTCCCTTAAGGTTTTTCAAGAGGCTGGTTTGAAGGGCCCCAGACTGCCCCCATTTTAAAGGGGTGTTGTAAAATGGGTCAAGTTTCACCTTAATACCTATAATCTGTTCTGCACTTTTTTTCTCTCCATTGAGGGGGTTGATCTTTTGGGCGGGTTTTCTTCCTACAGTTGTTATTTTCTTTTTCTATACGGGTGGCTAGAATACACCTGGGCAAGTCAAGGGTTTGGCATTGGGGATGGCTTTTGGTCTTTGATGGCGAAACGTGTTCAGACTTGCAAGTATAAAGTCGATTTGAACAAAATTTTGAGATCGTTCCATTTGTACCAGGTGAAAATTTTGGGGAAGGTTTGTTTTGGGAAAAAGGTGTTGGTGATATTAACATGCTCTGCACATAGTTCCAGCACGGGGTTTCCCCTTTGAAATTTGCAAGGGTTCTGTGGTCACGTGGGGTCCAAGATGTTTTGTCCAGGGGTTTCTTCTCTCACCAACTCTGCGGTTGAAATCACCCTGAATACGGCCCCTTTTTGTCGGGGGTGCTGTTGAGGGGTCGGAGAGCTCTTGAAAAAAATAGTCTTTCTCCCTATTCTGGAGTATTGAATGAAATACCTATGTCAAAACAACAACACTTTATCACAACGACTTTTAACCACAGCAAAACAATACAAAACAAAACACACACACACACACACTGCGACCCGGGTTCGAATCTCATTTAAAAGCCCTTTTCGATGAACTAGAAACCGAGGTCCGTTGCGAACCGGGCGAACCTGCCTACACCTTAAATACTGTTCCTCTTTTTGAAGAGGGGCCATTTATCCCGGGGGGAGGGGGATAACAAAATTAAAAAACGTTTTAAACAGGGGGACGGGAGTAAAACAACACATAAATGCTTTTTCCCATTATCGGGAAATAAAAAAAATTTAAAAAAAAATTTTAAAAAATAAGCCTGAACCCACCCCCCCCCACACCCCAAAACCCCTCCTCCTCTGCCTCTGTTTTCCCCTCATCCTCTAATAAAACTCGGGCCCCCCCCCCCATCTCTTCCCCTCCACCTCAGTCCTACTACTTTACTGCGCTGTTACTGCCGGCTGCTGCTTTTGCTGCTGCAACACAAATATACTGCCAAGGGGATCATGCTTCTTTTTGTTTTTCTTTTCCACGCTGTAACTACTATTTCTACCTCAAATAAATCTAACAAACAATGATATTGCAAGTGGAACAAAAACACTGAATCCAATGTTAAGGCCATCGACTTGAACTTTCTTCTTCTTTTTTTTTTTTCTTCCTTCTTCTTCTTCTTCTTCTTCTTTCTTCTTTTTCTTTCATCATCTCACATCACATCACATCATCATCATCTCATCTCTTCTTTTCCTTTTCTTCTTCTTCTTTTTTCTTCTTCTTCTTCTTCACATCATCATCATCACATCATCATCACATCATCATCATCATCTTTTTCACTTGGGTTTTTGTTCTTTTCTTCTTCTTTTTTCCTTCTTCTTCTTCTTCTTCTTCTTGGCGTTCCTTGCCCTGCTAAAACTTTACTTTTGGGCTGGATGGGGGAAGTCTGCATCTGTCATAGTGACCCTGCCGGTTCCACAGTTTTTCCTGGGGCCTACTGGCCGGGGCCCCATACATATTTTATAAAATACAACTGACACACAATACAATGAAAGAGATGAAATGAACCAAAACCTTTTTTTTTTTTAAATGCGCCTATTTCTCAAAAAGATAGGGAAAACAAAATTTAAATAATTAAGAATCATTCATTTAATCAAACAACACGGCTACCTCAAAAAAAAGAATAGAAAAATAAAATCTATACATATACTTTTAAAGCATTTCTTGAGACGTGGGCAAAAAGAATAGAATTTTTTTTAGCAAGTTAAAGAAATAACTAACACTTCATTACATTTTAAAGCAATCAAAGTGTACAATCATTTCAAAAACAATTTTCTTCCCAATTTTTTATGACGACATGAAGAGAGACTTGGTTTAAATCTTGACCCAAATTTGAAAGTCATCTGCACTTCCAACCCCCCAATAAGGGTAGTCCCTTTCGGACATGTTCTGTAAAGGTTCCTCTCATGGGGTTCAAATCCAACACCTGAAAAAAAGAAGAAGATTAAACCTGTCAGTACAATATTGTGGGACCCATTTTTCACTACAAATGGCAGGGGACATTTTTAACACAGCTGGAATGCAAGGGCTTCATTGTTTGGTTTAACCAGATTCACCTATACAAATACATACAGTATTATTATATTATCTTATATATTATTATTATTATCTAATCACATCACATTATTATTATTAATTTTCATAATCATCATCTCAAATTATTTATTATCATCATCATCAATTATATTAAATCATTATCATCAAATTTTTAATCACCTATTATCATAATAAATTTTCATCATCATAATTATTTTTATATATATAAATTTTTATTATTATTATTATTTTAAAATTTTATATTATCATCTCATCATTATTATCATTATTATTATCACTCACTCACTCACTCACCACCCGTCGGGGCAAAACCGTTGGGGGCCCGCATGACGCTGCAAATGGACCGCCAAAAGGGCTGTCCTGGGGTGCTTTCAGGGGCTTGGTACAGTGGGCCGTCCACTCCTTGTTTGGTATCCACTTTTTCGTGGGCGTCCCCGCCCTCCTTGCTCCTTCCACCCTTCCCTGCAGGACGTCTTTGACAGACTGTTTATGCCTTGGTGTGGCCAAAAAAATTCAAAATTTTGTTTTTTAAAATATGTTTTTCAAAAAGGGGTTTTTTTTTTTTTTTTTTTTTTTTTTTTTTTTTTTTTTTTTTTTTTTTTTTTTTTTTTTTTTTTTTTTTTTTTTTTTTTTTTTTTTTTTTTTTTTTTTTTTTTTTTTTTTTTTTTTTTTTTTTTTTTTTTTTTTTTTTTTTTTTTTTTTTTTTTTTTTTTTTTTTTTTTTTTTTTTTTTTTTTTTTTTTTTTTTTTTTTTTTTTTTTTTTTTTTTTTTTTTTTTTTTTTTTTTTTCCCCCCCCCCCCCCCCCCCCCCCCCCCCCCCCCCCCCCCCCCCCCCCCCCCCCCCCCATTCCCTCAGACTTTTTGGCAGACGTTTGCTTGTAGTTGGCCAAACCACTTAAGCCTGTTGAATTAAATACAATGGTCTGTTTGCCAGCCAGGGCCTCGATCCGCTCCAAGCGTATATTGGGTTTGCGGTCTCTGTAGTAATGTTCAGGATCCGCCTAGGGACTTCATCTCAAAGGCTTAATCGACGTTTTTAAATCGGCAGTAAGTGTCCAACGCTTCACAGCTGTACAAGGCAAGGGATGTGACGAGTGCCTTGAAGTCGACCAGTGTATTCTTTTTTTGGGTTTCTCCACATTTCGCCACTTATCATGAGGAGAGTGCCACAGCAAGTCGATCTTCCCCTTGTTGCTGGGCCCTTTTTTTGGTGAGATGCTAAAGGGTACTAAAAAGTTTTCCACCTCCTCATGTCCCCACTCTCTTATGCGTGGGAGGGGTGGGTGGTATTTCACTGGGGATCTTGCTCTTTTCCGTCTGATCCCTACCGGGGGCAGGGGCTGATGTTTCCACTGGGTGAATCCGGGTTCTTTTTCCTGCCCCCCTGAACAATATCGTTGCGAACGAAGTTGCAGACGGCCTTCCTCCTTTTGGATTGTGGTCTTAAGCCAAGGGGCCTCCTCATGATTTTTTTTCCAGGGAACCGTTTGAAAAGAACGGGGATAGGGCACCTTTCGAACTCCAACGAAGCCGGAAGAACCCCCCATTTCTCCACCCATGAGGACTGCACGTGGGAGCTGTCATACAGCGCCGGGATGATTAATCAGTCCTCGTCGAAGCATATCCTCAGACTTGCCAAAAAGCTTCTCCACACCGATGAAGCCTTCTTGAAGTCAATGAAGTTGTTGTAGAGCTGAAAGCTGATTTTGGAATGCTTCTCTATGAGCATTCTGAGTTGAAAGATCTGTTCGACAGTGCTTCGACCTGTCTGAATCCTGCCTGTTCTTCTGATAGGATTTCTTCTGCTTGTGGTTTCAGTCTGTTCAAGGCAATGCGTAGCATAACTTTGCTTGGATGCTTATCAGACTGATTGTTCTGAATTTGGCACTTCCTCAGGTCTCCCTTCTTTGAAGTGGAACTATGATGGATTGGTTCCACTGTTCAGGCCACTCTTTGCTGGTCCAGATGCGTTGGCAGATGATTGTTAATGCCTTGATCATCTCTGGGCCTCCGTTCTTGATGAGCTCATCCGGGATGTTGTCAATCCCTGGTGACTTGCCTCCTTTCAGGATCTTACTGCTTCTTCTACCTCTTCCTCCAGCACCTGTGTGCTTTCAGATCTGATGGTACTGAGATCTTGCTCGTGAAGTTTTGTTCGGATCAGCCTTCAGCTTGTAGTTGTACAGGTCTCTGCAATAATTCTGTCCATCTCTTCATGATAGTGGCGCTCTCTGTAAGGACTGACCCCTCTTTGTCTTCAATACGAGGTCTTTGGCTGCTGGGACTTGGTTAGTATCTTGATGGTCTGGTACGCCTCTTTGCTGTCTCCTTTCGCCATTGCCTTCTCAACCTTGGAGCATTGTTCTGATATCCAGTTCCCCATGGCCTCAGTCATCTTCTTCTTGATTGACCTGTTGACTGTTCTATACTCTTCGGCCGTTTCTGGGTTTTTGTTCTTCACTGGCTTTAGCTCTCTACGTTGGTCGCACAGGTCCAGGATATCGTTGGTAACCCACGGTTGGTTCTTTTTCCTCTCTTTCCCAAGGATCTCCAGCGCTGTCTCCTGAATGGTCTTGCTGAAGGTCTCAGTGAGGTTGTTGATGTCATCTTGGAGGAAATTCAATGCTGCAAATCTGCCCCCTATCTCAGCTTTAAAGATTTCAGCGACTTCGGGGTCCTTCAGCTTTTCCATGTTGAACCGCAAACGGGGATTTCTCTTCTGGTTCTTGGTCTTCAGCTTGATCTGTAGGGTCATGAGTACCATGTCGTGGTCACTACCAATATCAGCGCCAGAGAAACTTCTTGTCTGGGCTTTATTATCAACAACAGGAAAATACCTGGCCCAACGAAACCTAGGTCAGCCAGAACCATCTTTTCACCAGAATCTGGACTAATGGCTCCTTCTCGTTCCCTCCGCTCTGCTGCAGATACCCTGGGCTTAGGAATACCTAGATTCAACCAATCCACTGTTGGCCGTCGCTCTTTCTCTATTTCTGGTCCATCAATCTGGAATGACCTCCCTCTCTCCCTTCGTGAAAAGCTTACTTACCACAGCTTTAAATCCAGCCTCAAAACATATCTTTTTCAAACCTAAGATTTTTCCCTCTTGTTTCATCTCATATCTGTCCCTGCCTTTAAAAGCCAAAATTCCATCACCCTGCTGAAATGTACAACCTGTGGTGTGTGTGTGTGTGTGTGTGTGTGTGGTGTGTGTGTGTGGTGTGTGTGTGTGTTTGGGGTGTATGTGTGTGTGCATGTGTGTGTGTGTGCATGTGTGTGTACATTTGAATTTGTTAGAATGTTGTTAATCATTGTTGGTTGCTTGTGTGGGAGGGGATTGAATGGAAGCGCTCTGATTTGTAATTGCAAGATATAGTGCTCTATAAATTCCATATATTATTATTATTATTAAATCAGTGGATAACTTGCAGCGTTTTCATGCTGTCTGCGCTTTTTCTCTCGCTCCTCTGCTAGACCTCCTATGCTCACCAATTGTGAGATTTTTTTCGTAAGGGACCGTTGTTGTTGTTTTTGTCCACCGTGAAGGTAGCTGCATCCCAACTCAGGGCTTCTCTGCCCTATGTTTTTTGTCGGTTGTGTTCGAGGATGACCTCCAAAACAGCAGAGGAGGCAGCTGCTGTTTCGGAAATTGGGCAGAAATTTGATTTATAGTGGAGACGCCTTGCCCACAGTACATCCCCACTCTCTCGGCCAAGTGGGCATAAGGACAGTCAGCTTGGAGATGTTCTCCAAAGGCCAGCTAGCCCCCAGGGCTGCAGCACATAAGGACTGTGCCTCCTAGTCAGAGAGTCATAGTCGATCACTAAAGACTAAGCTGTAAAGTGGAATTCCATGAGTGGAAAAACCACTGGTCATACATCCTCTCACTTTGCTGTTGCCCCCAGGGTCAGTGGTTTAATCAAGAACTGTGATAAACCCCAGGCACTGTAGGGCACTATTTAAATGATGACTGACAAAAACAGGTGTCTCAGACAGATTTAGGTCCATCTAAACATGCTGAACTCACAACACTGATTAGGGGCTTTTAAGTTGGCTTAGCAGTCCCTGATAAAAATGTCCTAATGTTTTGAAACTTATTCTCTTAAATATTTTTACCCCCCCCCCTTCCCCCCCCCCCCCCCCAGCCACTTTCAAGTACATTACCCTGAAACAGCATGGACTAAAAAAAATTTAATATTGGCCCGGATTTTGGACCATGTTAGCTGTCGAGTATTGTTATTGTGTCTCCCTAATAAGATATAGTCTGGACATCCAGGAGGTCCTGAACTGAGGGTTAACTTCTGCAAACTCCACACATGCATTTCCTTTACTGTATCAATCAATCAATCAATCAATCAATCAATCTACCAATCCTATTACCAACCCAACCCACAAAGTTCCCCCTCACTGTAACCAGGACATTAACCTCCCAGACAAGGGAGGTGACTGGCCGACCCACTTTCTTTCTTTCTTTTTCTTTTATATCAAGGATAATGGCATAAGCACTCATGTGCTTTTTTACATCCAGTCCCCGTGTGTATGCGGTTTTGTGAATTTTGTCATCTGTTCCCACCGGCACACAATGGCCTACTCTTCCGAAAAGTGGAACAGGATTTAATATATGCGCAAGATGTTCTGCATGCCTTGGCACACAGGACATAGTCTCATCCGAAGGACTTTTGGGGAGAGTGGAGTTTGCACTGATGTTAACTCCAGGGGAAAATATCCCCCTTGAACGGGGAATCGAACCCGGGTCATCAGATTGCGAGCACAATGTTCTAACCACTAGGCTATCCCGTGCCCACTGGCTAAGCAGGCAGCAGAACCAGACGTGGAGGTCAACCAGTAGCCTAACGCTGTCCACACACACACACACACAAGACAGTGGCAGCTTCTGACCAGCGTAGGCTACAACTGACCATAGGTGCACTCACCCTGTGCGGGTAACTGGCCAGAACGGGGTAGTCTCGGACTTCCTGGGTGTTAATCAAGATGTCCTTGACATGAGGGGCCCATTGTCTCATTTCCATGGCAAAAGTCTTGCTGCATGTGGTCTCTGGGGACAAGTGAAAGAAAACAAAAAATCCATAGGATTTTTACGGACAAAAAACGAACACGCTTTCTTTTTCATAAGCTTTATGGTATTTCAGGTATGTATTGTAAATTCAAAATGGTCTGGACATAACTGTTGGAATGTGTGTGTGTGCCATGGCACCCACCCACCCACACACACTCACACACACGTGTGAGAGCTCTGGGCGTGTGGGCGCGCGCGCACACACACATGCACACACACATAAGCAGGCAGACAACATGCTCATACATTGATGGCCACAAGTACATAGATAATAGATATGCACTTGTATGCATGAACACAGGGTTGGGCCTGCACAAATACACACACAAATACACACACACACTCGTTCACAATCACTCACTCACTTGAGTACATATACACCAGACACACCCAGACACACACACACACACACGCGCGCGCGCGCGCATGCATACACACACACCCTAACATGGCAAGTAGAATGCAAGCAAGAAATTAGATATACACAGGGTCATTACAATATGCACATACTTATCCAAACAGAGAGAGAGCGAGCGAGCGAGCGAGCGAGCGAGAGAGAGAGAGAGAGAGAGAGAGAGAGAGAGAGAGAGCGAGTGCAGAAAACGAAACAAAGAAGTAAACCTATGGCAGTGATGATTGCATTGTATTATCTTACTTTGATTTGCACTGCACTGTAATGGATTGCATTGTAGTATCTTGCTTTGAACTGCATTGTAATGGATTGCATTTGTTATCTGCTTTGCATTGAATTGCATTGTAATGGCCTGCATTGTATTATCACATTTTTTAATTGTAAACTGGAAGAAAGAGGAAGAGGCTAAAGAGTAAGTAGTAGTAGTAGTAGTAGTAGTAGTAGTAGTAGTTAGTAGTAGTAGTAGTAGAAGAAAAGAAGAAGAAGAAGAAGAAGAGAAGAAGGACAAGAACAAGAACAAGAAGAAGAAAAGAAGAAGAAAAGGAACAAGAACAAGAACAACAAGAATACACTGTCACACCCACCCAAAACCACCAAATAGAAAAAAACAACCAAAATCCCAACAGCAACCCAACAATAATGACATGAATTTTACGTGAGACTTTGATGATCCCGTCAATGAAAATCAAGACAGTGTCTGAAAAGTTGGCTTCGGTCTGATCTTTCCACTGGTTTTTCACTCCGAACATCTCCAGGTATTCCCCAAGGTGCTCCACTGGGTTCTGGATTGTTTTGGTGCCAGCAGGGAAAGAGAGGGCACGGAGCTTGTCTGTGTCCTTGCTTATGATCTCTGGAATAAGGAGGCCGAGGCCATCAGGAATTAAGTAAATACATAGATGAATAGAGAAATAAACAAACGACAGTGCAGATAATCGATATGATATCTGGAAAATGGGCACAAACAGATGACTCGATGAATACCGAGGAAAATCGTATCCATTGTGATCTGCGGAAATAAGGTTGACAAAAGAAATGATTGATGATTATGATCTCTGGAAAATTGGTGAACAGATAAATAAATGAATGAATATATAAATAGTTAGATAGATAAATGGCAGTGCACAGAAAACGATATAAACTCTGGAAAAATACATGGATCGATAAATATATTAATACATAAAGAATGAATAACAGTGTAAAGAAGCAATCAGTCTATCAAAAGGCAGATGCCAGCAAGACTCACTTGTTTGGCCCATGTGCAGCACATGGAGGCACACATGTTCCCGCACACATTCACACACACAATACACACACACAACACAAGCAACACACACACAACACACACACAACACAAGCAACACACACACACACATACACACACACACACACACACAAAGTGCACCCACACACACAGAGAAGTTCAATTCAGATTCAAATCCATGAAAAATCCCACACTTTTTCTTTGTTCTGCTTTGAAGGCTCTATTGTGGGTTCTATCACAAGTTGATGCTGGTGCAAATATCTAAAAACTTGGCTGTAGTTCCCTCTTTAGATAAAGACACTTTTGGGGGAAAGGGGAAAAAGACAATGAAAATTAACAAGACAAACTTACAACAAAAATCATCAGAACATAACCAGACCACTTCCACTACCAACCAGTTACCAATGCCCCAAACACAGCGAGAGAGAGAGAGAGAGAGAGAGAGAGAGAGAGAGAGAGAGAGAGAGAGAGAGAGAGAGAGAGACTTACTGAATAAAATCTGTCCTCGCCCACTACCTGCACACACACACACACACACACACACACACACACACACACACCATCTTGGTCAAGAAACTGCTGATGCTGATGCTGATGCTGATGATGCTTGTATAAACACAGATATGATAATTATGAGCGATGTAAGCTAGCAACAAGGACTTGACCTTAAAAGCTGCCCCAATACTAAAGTTAGCCAGAGCTGCCTTCAGCTCCTGCACTGGAGCCTCAGAAAGGACGTCCAAGATGTAGATGTGATGCTTGTGGGGAGGCAGGTTGAGCAGGTCGCTCATCTGATCAGCCTGGGCCATGGTGACTGCAGTCACCAACAGGGCAGCCGTCAGGGTCAGCATGGGGATGCTCTGCTCTGCTCTGCTCTCTATCAGGAGTCTGCGACATGAATGAATGGCTTTGGCATCAATGAAGGTAAGTGCTGGAAGGAGATGAAAATGGAAATCATCAGGTGTTGGCAAGTCTGCACGTGCACATAGTTCTTCTTCTTCTTCTTCTTATTTATGTATTGTTTTATTGTTTTGAATTGAACTCATCAGGAGAACTGACAACAGAGAGGAATGGAAGGCCATGATTGCCCATGTCTGCAACAGACATGGCACATGAAGAAGAAGAATTGTTTTATATCGAGGATAATGGAATAAGCACTCATGTGCTTTTTTACATCCAATCCCCGTGTGTATGCGATTTTGTAAATTCTGTCATCTGTTTCCACCGGCACACAATGGCCTACTCTTCCGAAAAGCGGAACAGGATTCAACGGTTGCGCAAGATGTTCTGCATGCGTTCGAACACGGAGCCTCGGTTTATAGTCTCATCCAAAGGATGCATGTGTATTCATAGTGGACATACACATACCTTCATATATACATACGTCATACATACATACACATAATTATGTACACACATACATACGTGCATACATACATACATACATGCATACATACATACATACTTACACGCACACATACATACATACATACATACATACACACATAATAAAATAAATAAATAAACGATAAAAAGAAATTAAAAAACAAATAAAATAAATAAATTGTAAAAAATACATACCTACATACATACTGACACCAGCACACACAGAGAGATACACAAGACCGACAGACAGACTTAAAACTGAGGGAAAGAGGCAGACCCAGAACTTACATACCCTGTGACTCAGGTACATACAATCAACAACAGTTGCGGCAGATTAACCTGCTCAAATATAAATGCAGTCTGCTTGGCTTTGAACTGACATTTACCCCTTGCTAGAAAGGGGATGGGAGAGAAAAGAGGAGGGGACATTGGAATTCAGATACAATCACCTGATAGCTTTGTCCAATCGAAGCAGATTAGTATAATTATGTGGAAATTTCCTGCCCTCTGGTGTAGGTAAGGCATGAATACGATTGGCTAAGTAGCAGCAGATGTGTGGGGTATTGTGATGACCTGAGCATATTGGCTGTTTCCCCATTCCCT
>JAQIHA010001509.1:0-11139 GCA_028751875.1 Rapana venosa
ACGAAAGGAACTAAGGCACTGGAAGGTCTGCACTTCAACTTGACCTGGGAGATCGTGAAAACCCCCACGCTTAATTCACAAGTCGCCGCTGGGATTCAAACCTACGACTTCATAGACCCATGGAATTGAAGTCAAACGGTCTCAACCACTCGGCTATAGCATCCGTCTTTCAGGGAATGAATGTTTGGCAGACATAACCTGACGGAGTCAATCCCTCCGAAGCTTAAAGAGTGCATGCTAGGTATGCTGGTATCAGCTGTACCACAGCTTTGCTACTTTTTCATGAAAATATAGATGTGATCTTAACGAGTATACGGGGTGGGGGGGGGGGGGGGATAGGTTAGTGGTTAGAGTGTTGCGCTCGTGCTCTGACGGTCCGGGTTCAAGCCTCTATCGGGACACCCGTCACCATCCCCCCTCCCCCCCACCTACTCCCCGTAGTACCCATTCAATTCTCCGAAAGTCCTTCGGATGACTATAAACTGCTTACCCACGCGCTATCCCACGCAAAAACATCTTAGGTACACTTTACCCGCCCCTCCCTTCCACCTTTCGGAAGAGTAGGCCACTAAGCGCCGTGAGGTTTAGGTAGCCTACCTGACGTCGCAATGCGGCTAGGCTACCTCACTGGTGGGTGAACAATCGCACATGAACAATATATCTTACCATTGGCGAGCTTCAGAGCTGTAGCAGAAAAATATAACGAAAACAACAACCAAAAAACACCTCAACAAAACTGAGTGTATAGGATTACTACTAGCTGTTTTCATACGGGATCTGAGATTGTTTTACCATCTGAAAGACAAGGGAAAAAATGGGTTGCGGCGCTGCTCTTTTTGTTGTTGTTGATGAGGTTTTTTTTGCTTTTTGTTTTTGTCGCGTGAGTGAGTGTGTTTGTTTGTGTGTGTGAGTGAGTGTGTGTGTGTGTGTGTGTGTGTGTGTGTGTTTTTTTTCTTTCTTTTTTTCTCTGTTTCTATTTTTCTTTTGGAGTTATCTTTATTATTATTGGTTATGGTAATAATGTAGTTAGATAATATTGATAAAGTTGGTCTTTTTGTTCCTAGACAGATGGCTTGATGAAAAAAAGCAAATGGATCGCTTATTCAATGTACCATCTGCAAATAAAGATTTGACTTGACTTGACGCGCTCTCCCCCGGGGACAGCAGCCCGAACTTCACGCAGAGAAATCTGCCGTGACTTAAAGTGGTTATAAAATAAAATAAAATATAATAAATATAAAATAAGATCAAAATAAAAATAAAGACCTGAAGGGGAAGTGAAGTGGGAACTGACTTTAACCCGAAATGGGAAAAAACCCAAATTCCGCAGAAAGTTTAACGTATACTTCATCCAACCCACAAAATATGATTTTGTCAGGTCCTATGTCTGAAACACTAGACACTCCTCTGCTACCCCCCTCCCCCTCCACCTGCTTCACTCATAACCGTTTGATCTTTTCGTGATGACAAAAAATGAAATGTCAGCTTTTGCTGCTGGCGAAAGACCATAGTCCCTTGCAGCATTTTGCAATTAAATAGACATGACAAGCACGGGACTGCCCTGGTTATTTGGGTCGATATGCCAAAGCAATCAAGATGATTAGGCCTACGAACAAGTCCGCTTCCTGCCAAATTGTGCCAATACAGGCAATGGAGGCAATACAGGCAATAGAAGGCATTGCAGGCACTAACAAGGCAATGCACGCTATGGGAAACCCCCTATCAAGCCAGCTATGTTAAGTTGAAAAGCAAGTCAAACTCCAATGCACAATGTAGTTCGTTTTTGTGGCGATTCTCAAGAATATGTGATTGTTGTTGTTGTTGATGTTGTTGTTGCCGTATTTTTAAAGTCTGTTCCCAATTTAGTGTTATTAGACAGAGCGAGAGAGAGAGCGAGAGAGAAGAGAGAGGAAGAGAGAGGAGAGAGAGAGAGAAGGAGAGAGAGAGAGAGAGAGAGAGAGAGAGAGAGTAAGAGAGCGAGAGAGGAGAAGAGAGAGGAGGGAGAGAGAGAGAGAGTGTAAGAGAAGGGAAGAGAGAGAGAGAGAGAGAAGAGGAGAGAGAGAGAGAGAGAGAGAGATAAAAGAGAAGAGGAGAGAGAGAGAGAGAGAGACGAGAGGAGAGAGAGAGAAGAATGAGGAGAGAGGAGAGAGAAAGAGAGAGAGTGGAGAGAGAGAGAGAGAGAGGAGAGATAAAAGAGAAGAGGTGGGAGAGAGAGAGAGGAGAGAGAGAGAGAGAAACAGAAGAGAAAGAGAAGGAAGAGAAAGAGAGAGAGAGAGTGAGAGAGAGGGGGTGGGGGTGGGGGGTGGGGGGGGGGGGGGGGGGGGGGTTGAGAAAACGCGAGGCCCTAAAAAAACTTTGCAAAAATACAACAAAAATTTCTATTTGCAAAAGATATTAACAAAATTTATAAAAGAGCGTCAACCCTCTAAATCATGTCCCTAATTGATAATTCATAATAAGAACAGCATTAAGAAAATAATGATAAATGATAATGATATGATAATGATAATGATAATGATACTACTACTACTTATACTACTACTACTACTACTACATACTATATTATACTACTACACCAATGACGATGATGATGACAACAGCAACGATGACAATGGGCAGAGCAAATGACAGACTGGATGACGGATAGTAGTGGTGTTAACTGAAGGGATCAATAACATATTAGGAGGAAAGAGATTTTAAATCGGAAAGATACCATGAAGTAAATTAAAACAAATGTATGTACATCGTGTTAAATAGATTCAGATTTTTAAGAACTCTGGAATAATGATTCCCTAGCCATCATCCAGAATGCATAAGGCCTAGATTTTACAAAGATTAATTGTTGTGAAAGGAATGTTTAACTTGTGTGAGCGTTGATAGTCATTATAAGGAGATATATTTCTAAGAGAACGTAGAGCATTGTCACGGTGTATCTTTATACATTGGACTACATTTATTGTATCAACATTTGGCTGGGAGGGGAAGAATATTTGCTTAATTGTCGTCAAAATCTGTTAGAGTAGATGACTTATTAATAAAGGAGAAGAAGAAGAAAAAGAAGAAAAAGAAAAGAAATGCGAAGAAAGAGAAGAATGCGAAGAAGAATGCGAAGAAGAAAAATATGAAGATGGAGGATTTGAAGTCGAAAATGAATCCGAAAAAGAATGCTAAAATAGAAGATAAATGTAAAGAAGAAGAATTCAAAGCAGAAGAAGAATGCAAAGAAGAAGAAGAAGGCAAAGAAGAGGAATAATGCAAATAAGAAGAAAAAAGCAAAGTAGATAAAGAATGCAAAGAAGTTAGACGAATGCAAAGAAGAAGAAGGACTGCAAAAAGGAAAAAATGCAACAATATGCTAAGAAGAATGCAAAGAGAAAGTATAATGCAAAGAAGAAGAATACTAAGAAGAAAAATAATGCAAAGAAGAATAAGAAGAATGTAAAGAAGAATGCCATAGAAAACTGCTGGGCATATCCTGGAGAGAACGAAAGACCAATGAATTTGTCAAGAGCCAAATAACACGGCTGGCAGGTCCACAGGAACCCCTTCTCACCATCGTCAAGAAGAAAAAGCTGACATGGTTCGGCCCGTCACCCGCCACAACACTCTCGCCAAAAAACAGAACTGCAGGGAACAATCGAAGGTGGCAGAAAGAGGGGAAGACAGAACAAGTCATGGATGGACTACATCAGGAATGGACCAGGATGAATGAACTCGGCATACTGCGCAGAGCCGAGGTACCGGGAGGTGGATGGAGGATTGCTTACCACGGCATCGTCTTTCGTGTCTCCCCCACGACCGCCAAGGTCACGGATGATGGATGATGAAAGAGAAGGGATGTTAAAGAGGGAAAAATGCAAAGAAGAAGGAATGCAAAGAAGATGATGAAGAAGAAGAACAAAAAGAGGAAGAAGAAGAAGAAGAAAATTGGCAAAGAAGAAGAAAACTATAGAAAGACGAAATAATGGAGAGAGAAGAAAGAAAGAAAGAAAAACCTTGTCATGCAAGCTCTCTCCAGCTATGACTATTCCTTACTTTCAGCGCGACTTCATACAGTGTTTTATTCTCAGTTCTAAGCTATAGTTATATATTACTATCTTTATTATTTATATATTAAATATATATAAGATTATATATATATATATATATATATATTTTTATATATAAGAATTTACAGGAGTTCGGATTATTTGATAAACGGTACACAACAAATGTGAAGATATTAAACAAATTACCACATGATTATGTAAAAGCAGAAACGCACTTCAGTCTACCAGGCTTTAACCAAGGCTCAAACTCTGTTCAGACCAACTAATACTAACTTGCCTCTAATCCGTTGTCATCGGCTTAATGACTTATGTCTACAATCATTATGAAAAACCCCCCACTTGCGATTGCTTGGGATATTCTCAGTAAGCTGTGAAAGCAAAGACCATGACAACAACAACAACGGACAAAACAAACAAACAACAACAAAAAGAAAACCAGGGCAACGCGACTATAGTCGTCGCTGACACAGTCACCGTCGTCGTCGTCGTCATCATCGTCATCAACAACAACAACAATAACAAAAACAACAACAACAACAACAAACAACAACAACACAGGACACATAGTAACACGACCGTAAATTTCATAAAAGGACTACCGACAGCGATAACAATGGCACTAGGTGTTTTTTAAAAGCTACTGCTGTTTGTTGCTGGTGCTCATGGTGTTACTGTTGCTGCTGCTCTTGCTGTTTGCTGCTGCTACCGTGGCTGCTGCCGCTACTTCCACCGCTGCTGCAGCTACAGAAAGACAACGTGCAGCAAAGTTTATTTATTTTATTTTATTTTATTATTTTTATATATTCTTAATTATATATATTAAAAAAATATTTTATATCGAGGATAATGGAGAAAGCATTCATGCGCTTTTTCCATCCAGTCCTCGTGTGTCTGCAGTTTTGTCAATTTTGTCATCTGTTCCCATCGGCACACAATGGCTTACTCTTCCGAAAAGCGGAACGGGCTTTAACGTATGCGCAAGATATTCTGCGTGCGTTCGCACACGGTACCTCGGTTTATACTCTCACCCGAAAGACTTTAAGGGGAGAATGGAACCGGCACTGATGTTAATCTGAGGAAAAAAACCCAACCTCTTTAACGAGAGTCGAACCCGGGTCAGCAGATCACGAATACATTCACTCTAACCACCGAACACACATCCCGTTTGCAGTTGCGCGCAGAACTTTAGAGCTAACACAGGAAGGTGTGTGACTTTTGTATCTACAGTATGTCAACAACACCGCAGCGGGGAAAAAAGGACACTAGACTAAAGGACGTGTGTGTAGCGTACTAACCGAGCAAGGCGCACCCGACTGAATTAAAAGGTATATGCCTATGGAAAGAAGACAGAAGTAGTGATTCAGGAACGCTGCTGCTGCTGGTGCTGCTGCTGTTGCTTGCTGCAGCAACCGTTGTTATATACACAACGCTCCAGAGGACGGAATGAACGGACAGCGACAGACAGACAGCCAGCTAAGGCGGCTAGCAGCCAAAAGGAGACAGACAGACAGGACAGACAGAAGCGTGTGTGCAAACTACAATGTAAGACAATGACAAAAAAAACAATAAAGAGAAAGAAAGAGAGAGAGGAGAGGAGAGGAGAAGAGTGAGAGAAGAGAAGAGAGAGACGAGAGAGAGAGAGAAAAGAGAGAGAGAGAGAAAGAGAGAGGAGAGAGAAGGCTTGATCGTCATGTACATGTCTGTAGATATCCGTTTCAGTTTTTGTTGTCATTTTTAATTTCTTTTTTATTTCGAGGATAATGATATAAGTTACATAGACATTCGCAGATTTTTTACACACACAACACACACACACACACACACACACACACCTACAACACACACACACACACACACACACACACACACACGCCTGCTCATGCATCACAATGCACAATGATACAATTAAAAATTAACATTAGATTTTCTTTTGTCCTCACATAAGCACTGCCAACCCATCCGCATGCCTAACACACACAAACCACTCACATACACATTACGCATAAAAACCCACACAAACTCACAGACACATAAACACACACACAGAGTATAGAAAGGACAGATTAACATAGACACGCAGACACACGGAACACAACAGTAGACAAACACATAGAGATATATAGAGAGATAGAAAATGATAAGATAGGTAGATAGATAGATGATAGGAAAATAGATAGATAGTTACAGAGAGAGAGAGAGAGAGAGAGAGGTGTGAGAAGAGAGAGGAGAGAGAGAGAAGAGGAGGAGAGAGAGAGAGAGAGAGAGGAGAGAGATGTGAGAGAGGAGAGAGAGAGAGAGTTGAGATGAGAGAGAGAGAGAGGAGCGAGTGGAGAGACGAGAGAGAGAGAGGTGGAGAGAGGAGACAGAGAGAGAGAGAGAGGAGAGAGAAGAGAGAGAGAGAGAGACTGAGAGAGAGGTACGAGAGAGAGCAGAGAGAGAGGGGAGAGAGAGAGTCAGACAGGCAGACAGATTAGACTGGACACATACAAACTCACACCTACACTATGCTCATGTCAAAATTAAATTGGACATGCAACACACTTACAAACACACAGGAATACACTCTCATGCACACGGCAAATACATTCTCACTTACATACAGACACATAACAAATGTACTGCCAGGAGAGAGAGAGAGAGAGAGCGAGAGAGAGAGAAGAGAGACGAGAGAGAGAGAGAGAGGAGATGCGAGAGAGAGAGATGAGAGGAGATGAGAGAGAGCGAGGAGTGAGAGAGAGAGAGAGAATATCATTGACAACATCAATAAAAGTGTGATAACAGGACACACTCGTATGGATTTGAAAGCGTTACCTCCACCTTATGTGATGTAAACGTATGTAAGTTATGATGTATATATATGTATGTATGTGAGTTGTATGTATGCAAGCATGCATGCCTGTTATGTATGTATGTATTTCTGTTGTATGTATGTATGTATGTAGTATTATGTGCGTTATGCATGTATATTTGATGATTGTATGTGCGTATATGCATGTAATATGTATGTATGTATGGAAGTGAATAAAGTGCATGTATGTATGTAAGTATGAATTGTATGCGTTTATGTATGTCCGTATGTATGTATGGATGTATGCATGTGTGTATGGATGTATGGGTGTATGGGTGTATGTATGTATGTATGTACGTACGTACATATGTATGTATATATGTATGTATGTAGGGGTGTATGTATGTATGTTTGTATGTATGTATGTATGTATGTATGTGTGTGGTGTGTGTACATACGTGCGTTCGTGCGTACGCACGTACGTAAGTATGTGTGTACGTACGTGCATACGTGCGTGCGTATGTATGTATGTATGTATGTATGTATGGATGGATGGATGTATGCATGCATGCCATGCCATGCACGTGTATGTATGTATGTATGGATGGAGGGATGGATGTAGTAGGATTGAGGGAGGGATGTGGGATGTGGATAATGTATACATACAAAGTAGTCTGTATGTATTGTGTGCGAGCGCGCGGCGTGTTTGTGTGTTCTGTTATGGGTTTTTGGTCTCTTTTTTGTTCTGTGTTATGTGTAGTATCACTTTTGTAATTTTAGGTATGTTAAAAAGTAGCTCCTTGAATATTTTTGGGTATTTCTCTATAATTTTCTTTGGAGCGCTAGAGCCAGCGCTCATCATCCCCATAATTATGTTAAAATCCACCAAACACACACCAACACTCGGAATGGTTTTAAGCTGCACGCCGCACACACACATACAAAAACCACAAAACCCACACAAAAACACGCAGCACCACGCACCACGCACACAGCAAAAAACCCTTAAAATAGACAAAAACCAATTCCGTTTCAAACCACCAGATCATCTTGCGCACATTTTTTAAAGCTTTCCGACAAAAATTTCAAAAATTGCATACACTCGGACTGGATGTAGAAAAGCGCAAAAGTGCTTTTTCCCAAATGTCCTCAAATTTAAAAGAAAAAGAAAGAATAAGTAAAAAATGGATTGGAATAATGGATTATGGGGAAAAAAACAAACAAAATAAAAAAATGAAAAAAAAAAAAAAAAATAAGTAAAAAAGTAATAGCAAAAACCGGGAAGAAAGCACCGCAGGTGACCATTTGCAAGATTCATTATGAACATGAAATTTTTTCCAAAAAAATTTTTTCTGAAATTGAAAACTCAAAGAAAACCCTCCGCCGCAAAAAAGAATACTTATACTAAAAGAATAAAAAAAATCCGTGTCTGTCAATCCACACAAAAAACAAGAAACTGTTCCACCTGAAGTCTTTTTCCTTTACTTTGCTGGGGGTTAAAACCTCTGAAAAACCCAAACCAAACGAAAACATCAAAATCTAGAAATTTTTAGAAAAATCCTTCGGGTGAGACTATAAACCCAGGCCCCGTGTGCGAACGCATGCAAACATCTTTTGCACAGTTAAACCTGTTCCCCCTCTTGAAAGAGTGGGCCCCTGTGTCCCTGGGAACAAATGACAAAGTTTAAAAAACCGTAACACACGCAAAACAAAAAAAAAATCATCTGAGCCTTTGATTTGTTGCTTTTCAAGACTCAGCGATATTTAAATTCCTACATTTATTAAATTTATATTATTATTAAAAAACTACTGAAAAATTTCCAATTATTTTTTGATTTTTTTCTCCCCTCCTTGGCTAAAACCAGAGGGTACCACTGGGAATATTTTTTTTTTTGCGTTTTCAATGATTTTTTCCCCCCCACTTTAGGCAAATTTTTTAAACGGCTTCATTCAGGTTATCGCCGGGTTTAAACCCCATACGTACTGCTAAGATGCTCTGCGTTGGAATACATGCCTCAGTTTATGCACGCCGAAGGTCTTACCTTTAAACACTCGCAAACAACGAAAACTGAAGTGGTTTGGGCTGTACACGCTTTCCCCTGGTCTTGCAAAAAAATCCACAAAGGGACAGTGAGGGAGGAAAAGAAGAAGAGGCAGACAAAGGAAAAGGGTGGGGGGGCAACATTCAGAGTGGACAGACATGGAACTGGAGACACCCTGAGGGGGGCTGAGGACGAGGACGGAAAAGGGGTTGACAAAGCTTCGAAGGGCCCCCAAAAAGGATTCGGAATCTGAGGATCAGGAGGGTGTCGTGACGGCGAAGGTCTGCCTGGTAGGTGTCGAAGCGTGTTAACCCCTAGGTAAAGCCTTAAACCCTTAATTTTTCAGGGGGGAATTAAAAAACCTCCATTTTCAGATTGAAAAGATCTTGAGTGCATGCCTAACCACTAGTCTATCCACCCTATTTCTGGCGCGAGCGCGCGCACAACACACGCACGCATGAACCCCGCGCGCCACACACCAGCACCCCAAAAACACGGGGATCACACGCGCCGCATAAACACACACACCCCCACCACACCAAACCACACCCACACACCCTCCACCCCCCCCCACACCCCCCCCAAAACACACCCCCCCCCCCCCCCCCCCCCCCCCCCACCCCCCCCCCCCCCCCCCCCCCCCCCCCCCCCCCCCCCCCCCCCCCCCCCCCCCCCCCCCCCCCCCCCCTCCCCAACACCATCAACCCAAAAAGGACTTCTTAATATTAGCTTCTTCGAATCTTCACTGAACTGATGGTGGACGGGCGATGGGGGGCCCATCCAAGTCCTGAGGAATTACTGATGATAGGCACAACCGCCTGTTTGTTTTTTCTACTTCGACAGGGTTTTTCTGTGAACAGGATTTTCGCTTTGGTCTGGACTCATTTTGGGGAAAGGGGGGGTGGTGTGTCAAAGTCAAAGCAAGTCAAAAAATTTTTTTCCAAAGGACTTGAATAAAAATGTATTTGCTTTTTTTTTATAAGCCACTATTAAGAACAATTTTTTAATGATTTAATTAAAAAAAAATACATCATTTCATCCTAATCTTAAAATAAACCATAAAGAGGAAAATGATCAAAGGGAATGCATTGAAAAAATACAAATTACCCCATATACATATACACCAAAACATCTGATACTCATACACACCTGCGCGCGTGCGCGCTCCCCGTCCACACACACATTTAAATAAAGAATGTTTTAAGAATTAAAAAAAGAAAATCATAAAACTCAGGACAAAAAAATTACTTCCTACGTTTTATCCATTCCTTTACGTTTAATTTTGATAATAAAAAAAGGGACGGAACAAAACGTTAGAAAATATAGGGTTTCGTTGCGCATTACGACAATATTGCCTTCCCCTAACCTCCCTCCTCTCCTCTCCACCCCCAAAAGTTGTTTTTTTGCCTCATACTCTTCAAAAAAACGCTTTTTAAAAATAATACATTCACACAATAACTCGAAAAAAACAAGATAAGTCAAATAAGACAAATAAGATTACATAATAGAGATACAAGAATAACAACAATCACCCACACCAGAACAACAACTAAAGTGTGTGTGTAAGTGTTCGGTGTGGTGTGTGTGTGTTGTTTTTGGTGTTTGTGTGTGTGTGTGTGGTGTGTGTTGTGGAGATGAAGAGAGAGAGAGAGAGAGAAGAGAGAGAGGAGAGAGAGAGAGAGAGAGAGAAAGGGAAAAAGAGAGAAGAGACCTTTTACGCCTTTGACCAATTTTTTCTTGCCCAAAGTGGCCCATTGACAAGGGGGTTATAACGATTTTCTTTTGTAAATAAAAAAAAAAAATACAAGAAATATCACATGATGCATTTAACGTAAAGAAAACCAAAAAACCAAAAATAGCTCTTAGAAAGGATACGACTTTAAAAATCACGTAAACTCATTTCAAAAAGAACACAAAATATAACAAGGGGAAAAATAGGAACAAAAAGAATAACTAAAAAAATGAAAAGAACATTCTAGAAGCTATATTAACCCTCCATTGACTTGTTGTGAAATTTTCAAAAAAAATTCTTGCTGGGCTACAGCGTAATTAAAATTTTCTTTATGTGTTTCACAAAAGCTGGGGTTACATAAAAAAAAGGTTACTTTATTTAGTCACAAAAGTTAAGCAAAATTTGGGAAATTAGCTAATTGTCTTAATTCAGTGCTTCGCAAAAACTTTGCAACCGATTTATCACAATTCACATCGGGGCGATAAATAGAAAAACTATCTTGCCCTTTGGAAAACTTTAGATTGAGAA
>JAQIHA010000151.1:0-14991 GCA_028751875.1 Rapana venosa
CTTACCTTTGTCAGATGGAGTGAAAGAAAAAATTGAAAAATTTGAAGAAGGAGAGGAAGAAGAAAAAGAATTTCAACAATTTGAAGAAGAAGAAGAATTTGAAGAAGAAGAAGAATTGCAAAGAATCGCGAAGAAGAATTTGAAGAAGAAGAAGAATTTGAAGAAGAAGAAGAAGTTGAAGAAGAAGAAGAACAACAACAACACAGACAGACACAAACAGAAACAGAAACAGCCAAATAGACAGATAGAAAGGAAAGTAAATATGACACGCACTGAAAACAACAAGATAACATTTAACATCAATAACATCAACACTGACATCCCTCCCCACCCTCATCCCCACCCACCCACCCCTACCCACCCACCCACAACATCTCTCTAAGACATCCATCAGACACTCTACACTACCTATATCATAACATCATCATTTAAAAACATTCCCCAAGTTTCTGAAACTGTATCCAAGATTTGATACCAACACTCCAACCAACACCCCCCCCTACCCTCCAAAAAAACATCTCAAAGCAACTGGAAGCTCTCCAGACTTGCCCCAAGTTTTTGGATTCCACACTCAGCTCAGTGGCGTCCTCTTCTCGCTGTCAGTTAATGGAAACATCAAAGAAATCGTAGCAGAGGCAGAGGAGGAGAGCTGAGCTGACGTAATTCCTTGTTGTCTGGAGCAGCGAGGTGAAGAGAAAAGGTCTGGAGGGAATTTGCTGTGTACTAGCTCCTGGTCCAGCCCTCGTACTGTTTGTTTTTTTACACTTTTATATCTTAAATTCATACCACACCATCAATACACTTCTACATCTTTACTTCATACCACACCATCAATACACTACAATATCCTTACTTCATACCACACCATCAATACACTTCTACATCTTTACTTCATACCACACCATCTATACACTTCTACATCTTTACTTCATACCACACCACTATACACTTCTACATCTTTACTTCATACCACACCATCAATACACTACAACATCTTTACTTCATACCACACCATCAATACACTTCTACATCTTTACTTCATACCACACCGTCAATACACTTCTACATCTTTACTTCATACCACACCGACAATACACTTCTACATCTTTACTTCATACCACACCATCAATACACTTCTACATCTTTACTTCATACCACACCACTATACACTTCTACATCTTTACTTCACCATACCACACCATCAATACACTACAACATCTTTACTTCATACCACACCATCAATACACTAAAACATCTTTACTTCATACCACACCATCAATACACTACATTATTTTAGTTCATACCACACCATCAATACACTACATTATTTTACTTCATACTACACCATCAATACACTACATTATTTTACTTCATACCACACCATCCCCATCCCACCATGCTAAGCGTTCACAATTTTTGGATGGGGGGAGTGGGGGAAATAAAGATGTCTAGTACATCAACCAAAAATGACTGCATACTCTATAGGATTTTACGTCTTTTAAAAAAACAACACATTTTTTGTCTGACGGATGCTATAGCCAAGTGGTGAAGACCGTTCGACTTTAATCCCAACGCCCCACGAAGTCGAAGGTTCGAATCTCGGCGGTGTCAAGCCTGGTGAATGAAGGGTTGGGATTTTTTTCTGTCATGAACTCCCAGGTCAACTTCGAGTGCAGACCTGCTAGTGCCGTAATATTCTTCGTGTATATACACATGCAGGAGATCAAATATGCACTTTAAAGATCCCTTAATTTATGTCAGCGTTCGGTGGGTTACGGAAACACGAACATAGATGCCAAGAGGTTATACAGCCTCATGTTTGCCCACAAAATATGAATGCCGAACTCTGTCAAATGCCTTCTTGAGGTCCACGAAGACGTGGTAAAGATTTTGCTGGCGTTGCTGGTACTTCTCACACAGTATTTCAAGATTGAACAGTTTGCTCTCCTGTGCTCCACCCTGCTCTGAAACCTGCCTGTTCTTTTTCGATGATCTCCTCAGCTTGTGGCTCCAAATCTATTCAGGAGAATTATCAGCATGACTTTGCTTGAATGGTTGCTTAGGCTGATGGTACGGTAGATCTGGCATAGCTGTAAAGTGCTTTTCTTCGGGAGAGTGATAATCAGGGACTGTGTCCAAGGTGTTGTCCACTCGCCTGTCTGCCAGATCTGATTGCAGATGGAGAGTAACACATCTGTCATGGCCTCTCCTCCTGCCTGGACCAGTTCTGATGGAATGTTGGCCACTCCTGCTGACTTCCCTCTCTTTAGTGATCTTACTTACTGCACTTTCAACTTCTTCTCGTAGGATGGGCTAGCTGTCGTTGTTGGTTAAGGTGGAGGGACATCGAACACCTAGGGATTTCCTGTTGCTGTGTGTGCGTGTGTGCGTGCGTGTGCGTGTGTGTGCGTGTGTGCGTGCGTGTGCGTGTGTGTGTGTGTGTGTATGTGTGTGTGTGTGTGTGTGTATGTGTGTGTGTGTGTGTGTGTGTGTGTGTGTGTATGTGTGTGTGTGTGTGTGTGTGTGTGTGTGTGTGTGTGTGTGTGTGTGTGTGTGTGTGTGTGTGTGTGTGTGTGTGTGTGTGTGTGTGCGCGCGCGTGTGAGTATACAAATCCGAACAGCACTCTGTCCACATCTTTACAACATCTTGTTCTTCTGTAAGATATTTGAGAAGAAAGAAGAAGAAGAAGAAAGAAGAAGAAGAAGAAGAAGAAGAAGAAGAAAAGAAGAAGAAGAAGAAGAAGAAGAAGAAGAAGAAGAAGAAGAAGAGAAGAAGAAGAAATGGAACTTATATAGCACTATGTCTTGCAAAGACAAATCAAAGCGTATGCATTCAACCTAATCTTACACAGTCATGCAATCAAGGATAAATAATCAATAGTTTAAACAAACAGATATTACAAACATATTTCCCTGTTTTGTCTTGGACGATAGAGGTTCTCCCTTTTTTCGAGCTGGTCAGGTCTTTCACAAGCTTGGTAGGTTTCCTTGCTATTGATGGTTTGGTTTTGTTCGTTGCAGGTTTTCTTCGATATCTTTGGCATTGCCCTTCAGTCCATGTGTCCTTTGCTGCCCCTGTGCTAGCAATCAATACCTGACATATCTTCTGACCCGCGCCAAGTCGATAATTGTAAATAGTGGTTTCATCCCAATCAGGCGATTGCGTCACCTCTCTAAAGACAGTGTACTCTGTCTGTCTCTCTGTCTCTGTCTGTCTGTCTGTCTGTCTGTCTGTCTCTCTCTCTCTCTCTCTCTCTCTCTCTCTCTCTCTCTCATTCTTCTTCTCTCTCTCTTATTCTCTATCTTTCTTATTCTCTCTCTCTCTCTCTCTCTCTCTCTCTCTCTCTCTCTCTCTAATTGTGTCTCTGTCTCTTTCTGTGTATAATTGTGATGTCTTTGTTCTCTATGTCCTTGTCTCTCTTTCTGTGATATAATTATGTGTGTTTGTCTTTGCCTCTCTCTCTCTCTGTCTCTCTGTCTGTCTGTCTATATGTCTGTCTGTGTCTCTCTCTCTCTGTCCGTGTCTCTGTCTCTCTGTCTCTCTCTCGCTCACTCTTGCTCTCTCTAACATTAATAATAATAATAATATATGGAATTTATATAGCACATTCACTCTTGCACGCCCGTGTCTGTGTGTGTGTGTGCGTGTGTGCGTAAACACACGCGTGCACGCATCTGTGTGTGTGTTTATGTCTGCCTGCCTTCCTGCCTGTCTGTCTGTCTGTCTTTCCGTCAGTCAGTCTGTCTGTGTCTACACACGCATGTTAAACAACTCTGATACTTTATTGCCCGCCGCCTTAGCAAAAGCGTGAAAGGAAGCAGACGTTACATCAAGTATAAACTTCGCAGACGTCTGAGGCCATCCAAAATATATCTTCTTCGTTTTTCCTTCTTTCTTTCTTTCTTTCTTTCTTTCTTTCTTTCTTTCTTTCTTTCTTTCCTTTCTTTTCTTTCTTTTTCCTTGTCTTGTCTTTTCTTGTTCACTCTTTTTTTCCCCCTACTCTAGCGTTTCCTTTTTTTCTGTCTTTTTCCTTGTCTTGTCTTTTCTTGTTCACTCTTTTTTTCCCCCTTCTCTAGCGTTTCCTTTCTTTTCTTTCTTTTTCCTTGTCTTGTCTTTTCTGTTCACTCTTTTTTTCCCCCTTCTCTAGCGTTTCCTTTTTTTCTGTCTTTTTCCTTGTCTTGTCTTTTCTTGTTCACTCTTTTTTTCCCCCTTCTCTAGCGTTTCCTTTTTTTCTGTCTTTTTCCTTGTCTTGTCTTTTCTTGTTCACTCTTTTTTTCCCCCTTCTCTAGCGTTTCCTTCTTTTCTTTCTTTTTCCTTGTCTTGTCTTTTCTTGTTCACTCTTTTTTTCCCCCTTCTCTAGCGTTTCCTTTCTTTTCTTTCTTTTTCCTTGTCTTGTCTTTTCTTGTTCACTCTTTTTTTTCCCCTTCTCTAGCGTTTCCTTTTTTTTTCTGTCTTTTTCCTTGTCTTGTCTTTTCTTGTTCACCTTCTTTTTTCCCCCTTCTCTAGCGTTTCCTTTTTTTTCTGTCTTTTTCCTTGTCTTGTCTTTTCTTGTTCACTCTTTTTTTCCCCCTTCTCTAGCGTTTCCTTTCTTTTCTTTCTTTTTCCTTGTCTTGTCTTTTCTTGTTCACTCTTTTTTTCCCCCTTCTCTAGCGTTTCCTTTCTTTTCTTTCTTTTTCCTTGTCTTGTCTTTTCTTGTTCACTCTTTTTTTCCCCTTCTCTAGCGTTTCCTTTCTTTTCTTTCTTTTTCCTTGTCTTGTCTTTTCTTGTTCACTCTTTTTTTCCCCCTTCTCTAGCGTTTCCTTCTTTTCTTTCTTTTCCTTGTCTTGTCTTTTCTTGTTCACTCTTTTTTTCCCCCTTCTCTAGCGTTTCCTTTCTTTTCTTTCTTTTTCTTTCTTGTTTCTTTTCTTGTTCACTCTTTTTTTCCCCTTCTCTAGCGTTTCCTTTCTTTTCTTTCTTTTTCCTTGTCTTGTCTTTCTTGTTCACTCTTTTTTTCCCCCTTCTCTAGCGTTTCCTTTCTTTTCTTTCTTTTTCCTTGTCTTGTCTTTTTCTTGTTCACTCTTTTTTTCCCCCTTCTCTAGCGTTTCCTTTCTTTTTCTGTCTTTTTTCCTTGTCTTGTCTTTTCTTGTTCACTCTTTTTTTCCCCCTTCTCTAGCGTTTCCTTTCTTTTCTTTCTTTTTCCTTGTCTTGTCTTTTCTTGTTCACTCTTTTTTTCCCCCTTCTCTAGCGTTTCCTTTCTTTTCTTTCTTTTTCCTTGTCTTGTCTTTTCTTGTTCACTCTTTTTTCCCCCTTCTCTAGCGTTTCCTTTCTTTTCTTTCTTTTTCCTTGTCTTGTCTTTTCTTGTTCACTCTTTTTTTCCCCCTTCTCTAGCGTTTCCTTTCTTTTCTTTCTTTTTCCTTGTCTTGTCTTTTCTTGTTCACTCTTTTTTTCCCCCTTCTCTAGCGTTTCCTTTCTTTTCTTTCTTTTTCCTTGTCTTGTCTTTTCTTGTTCACTCTTTTTTTCCCCCTTCTCTAGCGTTTCCTTTTTTTTCTGTCTTTTTCCTTGTCTTGTCTTTTCTTGTTCACTCTTTTTTTCCCCCTTCTCTAGCGTTTCCTTTCTTTTCTTTCTTTTTCCTTGTCTTGTCTTTTCTTGTTCACTCTTTTTTTCCCCCTTCTCTAGCGTTTCCTTTCTTTTCTTTCTTTTTCCTTGTCTTGTCTTTTCTTGTTCACTCTTTTTTTCCCCCTTCTCTAGCGTTTCCTTTCTTTTCTTTCTTTTTCCTTGTCTTGTCTTTTCTTGTTCACTCTTTTTTTCCCCCTTCTCTAGCGTTTCCTTTCTTTTCTTTCTTTTTCCTTGTCTTGTCTTTTCTTGTTCACTCTTTTTTTCCCCCTTCTCTAGCGTTTCCTTTCTTTTCTTTCTTTTTCCTTGTCTTGTCTTTTCTTGTTCACTCTTTTTTTCCCCCTTCTCTAGCGTTTCCTTTCTTTTCTTTCTTTTTCCTTGTCTTGTCTTTTCTTGTTCACTCTTTTTTTCCCCCTTCTCTAGCGTTTCCTTTTTTTTCTGTCTTTTTCCTTGTCTTGTCTTTTCTTGTTCACTCTTTTTTTCCCCCTTCTCTAGCGTTTCCTTTCTTTTCTTTCTTTTCCTTGTCTTGTCTTTTCTTGTTCACTCTTTTTTTCCCCCCTTCTCTAGCGTTTCCTTTCTTTTCTGTCTTTTTCCTTGTCTTGTCTTTTCTTGTTCACTCTTTTTTTTCCCCCTTCTCTAGCGTTTCCTTTCTTTTCTGTCTTTTTCCTTGTCTTGTCTTTTCTTGTTCACTCTTTTTTTCCCCCTCTCTAGCGTTTCCTTTCTTTTCTGTCTTTTTCCTTGTCTTGTCTTTTCTTGTTCACTCTTTTTTTCCCCCTTCTCTAGCGTTTCCTTTTTTTTCTTTCTTTTTCCTTGTCTTGTCTTTTCTTGTTCACTCTTTTTTTCCCCCTTCTCTAGCGTTTCCTTTCTTTTCTTTCTTTTTCCTTGTCTTGTCTTTTCTTGTTCACTCTTTTTTTCCCCCTTCTCTAGCGTTTCCTTCTTTTCTTTCTTTTTCCTTGTCTTGTCTTTTCTTGTTCACTCTTTTTTTCCCCCTTCTCTAGCGTTTCCTTTTTTTCTGTCTTTTTCCTTGTCTTGTCTTTTCTTGTTCACTCTTTTTTTCCCCCTTCTCTAGCGTTTCCTTTCTTTTCTGTCTTTTTCCTTGTCTTGTCTTTTCTTGTTCACTCTTTTTTTCCCCCTTCTCTAGCGTTTCCTTTCTTTTCTGTCTTTTTCCTTGTCTTGTCTTTTCTTGTTCACTCTTTTTTTCCCCCTTCTCTAGCGTTTCCTTTCTTTTCTGTCTTTTTCCTTGTCTTGTCTTTTCTTGTTCACTCTTTTTTTCCCCCTTCTCTAGCGTTTTCCTTTCTTTTCTTTCTTTTTCCTTGTCTTGTCTTTTCTTGTTCACTCTTTTTTCCCCCTTCTCTAGCGTTTCCTTTCTTTTCTTTCTTTTTCCTTGTCTTGTCTTTTCTTGTTCACTCTTTTTTTCCCCCTTCTCTAGCGTTTCCTTTCTTTTCTTTCTTTTTCCTTGTCTTGTCTTTTCTTGTTCACTCTTTTTTTCCCCCTTCTCTAGCGTTTCCTTTCTTTTCTTTCTTTTTCCTTGTCTTGTCTTTTCTTGTTCACTCTTTTTTTCCCCCTTCTCTAGCGTTTCCTTTCTTTTCTGTCTTTTTCCTTGTCTTGTCTTTTCTTGTTCACTCTTTTTTTCCCCCTTCTCTAGCGTTTCCTTTCTTTTCTGTCTTTTTCCTTGTCTTGTCTTTTCTTGTTCACTCTTTTTTTTCCCCTTCTCTAGCGTTTCCTTTCTTTTCTGTCTTTTTCCTTGTCTTGTCTTTTCTTGTTCACTCTTTTTTTCCCCCTTCTCTAGCGTTTCCTTTCTTTTCTTTCTTTTTTCCTTGTCTTGTCTTTTCTTGTTCACTCTTTTTTTCCCCCTTCTCTAGCGTTTCCTTTCTTTTCTTTCTTTTTCCTTGTCTTGTCTTTTCTTGTTCACTCTTTTTTTCCCCCTTCTCTAGCGTTTCCTTTCTTTTCTTTCTTTTTCCTTGTCTTGTCTTTTCTTGTTCACTCTTTTTTTCCCCCTTCTCTAGCGTTTCCTTTTTTTTTTCTGTCTTTTTCCTTGTCTTGTCTTTTCTTGTTCACTCTTTTTTTTCCCCCTTCTCTAGCGTTTCCTTTCTTTTCTTTCTTTTTCCTTGTCTTGTCTTTTCTTGTTTCACTCTTTTTTTCCCCCTTCTCTAGCGTTTCCTTTTTTTTTCTGTCTTTTTCCTTGTCTTGTCTTTTCTTGTTCACTCTTTTTTTCCCCCTTCTCTAGCGTTTCCTTTCTTTTCTGTATTTTTCCACCCTTCCCACTTCCTCTCTCTATCTTTTTCTCTTTTCTTTCTTCTTTTCTTTCTTCTCTCTCTCTCTCTGTCTTTATATCTTTCTGTCTGTCTGTCTCTCTGTGCCTGTGTCTGTCTGCTATCTCTCTCTCTCTCTCTCTCTCTCTCTCCTCTCTCTCTCCTTCCTTCATTTTTTCTTTCTTTGATTTCTCCTCCTTCGTCTTTTTATTGCGGGAGGGGGGGGGGGGGGGGAGGACCGGTGAAATCTTCTTTTTTTTTCTGTTTTGAATAAAATACTGCCAGAGATAGTAGATCACAGAGGCTAATGATGAAAAATTCTATCGATCTTCTTATGAGGCGATGCGTTAGAGAGTTCAAATAACCGTTACGATCTGTTTGCATAAGCATCGGCGTTTGCAAACTCCTGTTCATTTTGGTCATTATTTGTATTCATATGTGTACAAGGGGCTCTAAAGACATTCTAAAGTTCTCTCCATGAGGGGCGGGCTAGCCTAGTGGTTAGAGCGTTGCTGATCGGGATCTGACGGCCCGGGTTCGAGCCACCACGGAGGCACCCATCTTAGGGGATTTTACCCTTGGAGTTAACATCAGCACTGACTCCACTCCCCCCGAAAAGGCCTTGGAGTGAGACTTTAGATCCGAAGCCCCGTGTATGATCGCACGCAGAACACCTTGCAGCACATACGTTAAAGATCTGTTCCACCTTTCAGAAGAGTAGGCCAGAAAATCATGCACACGTGTGTCATAGATCCGAAGCCCCGTGTGCGATCGCACGCAGAACAGCTTGCAGCACATACGTTGAAGACCTGTTCTACCTTTCAGAGGGGTAGGCCAGAAACTCATGCACACGTGTGTCATGTTTAGACACCATCCCATAGTCCCGTGGATCGTGGGGGGCACCAATGAAGATTGTGCAACCAGCTTCCTCCACTCCCCGCGGTCCTCTGCTTTCCGTAGCAAATCGTTCCACTCAAGGCCTGCAGTCCACTCTCTGATATTGTAGATCTTCTTATCGTTTTCTCTCGTCTGCCTCTTCGTCTCCCTCCTTGTACTATTCCCTGTAGGACAGTCTTGGCCAGTCCAGATGTTTGTGACCTGCCCGTACTACTTGAATTTGTATTTTTCCCCCACTAAAGTCAGGAGCTCTTCATATTGCCCTATAGGCGTTTTTGATTGTGGTTTTCACTTGCTCTTTAGTGATGTGATCTCTGTATGAGATACCAAGGAGTTTCACCCGACAACTGCCAATGCAAAATCTTACCATTGGCGAGCCTTGGAGCTCTTGCCAGCTGAGTAATGATTTATTTATTTATTTATTTTTATTTTATTTATTTATTCATATCGAGGACAATGGAAATAAGCACTTATATGCATTTTTACACCCAGTCCCCGTGTGTACACGGTTTTGTACATTCTGTCATCCGTTCCCACCGGCACACAATGGCCTACTCTTACGAAAAGCGGAACAGGATTTTAACGTGTGCGCAAGATGTTCTGCGTGCGTTCGCACCCGGAACCTCGGTTTATAGTCCCATCCGAAGGACATTTTGGGGAGAGTGGAGTCTGCACTGATGTTAACTTCAGGGGAAAATATCCCCCTTGAACGAGAATCGAACCCGGGTCGTCAGATTGCGAGCGCAATGTTCTAACCACTAGGCTATCCCGTCCCCCCTGCAGACAGGACGAAAGAAAAGAACGAAAGAAAATAAACGTTCTTTTGTCTGAGACTGACTCATTCCAATTGATTTCATTGTCGAACAGGGGAATAATGGGTTGGGAAATTGAAAGTGTATCTGGTGAGAGTCGGGTCTTCCCTTCCCTTTTTCTTCCGCTCTCCTTCCCCCCTCCCCCCAACCCCCCCCCCCCTCCCCCCCCCCCCCCCCCCGTCCACGCAACACACCCTCCTGCCTCCCTCCTTGTCCGTCTCTCTGTCTCTTTGTGTCTGTGTCACTGTCTGTCTGTTTTTGTCTGTCTGTCTGTGCGCTCTCTCTGTGTCTCTGTCTATCTGTCTGTCTTTCTGACTGTCTGTCTGTCTCTCTTTCTCTCACTCTCACACACACACACGCACGCACGCACGCACGCACGCACGCACACACACACACACCACACACACACACACACACACGCAAGCACGAACACACACACACACACACGCACACACACACATGCACGCGCACGTGCGCGCGCGCGCATACTCACACATGCACACACACTCAAACACATTTCTTAACAAGTGGAAACAGATGACAAAATTTACAAAACCGCATACACACAGGGACTAGATGCAAAAAAAGTACGTGACTGATTATTCCATCATCCTCGATATAAAAGAATAAATAGATAGATAAATAGATAAATAAATAGATAAATAGATAAATAAATAAGATAATTTAAATAAAGGGTAATTGATTGATGGTTTCAAAATTACAGTTACCATTAACTTTTCAATTTCAGCGATAGATTTCTTCTTCGTCTTCGTCAAGAACACTCAGATAGCCACTATGTTTGTCTATCATAATATGAGCGAAAAATAAAAAATCCCTCAAACGGGCGGCACGTGCACAGTGGTGGCTATATCCCTGGCCGTCAGATCACGAGCACAAGACTCTAACCACCAGGCTATCCCGTGCACCGGTTTATAGTTTCGTACGAAAAATTTAGGGCCAAGTGGAATCAGTGCCGATGTTAAGTGTAGTAGCAAGATCCCTTTACATGGACTTCTCAATACCTCACCCTCAGTTAACCACATCCTGACTTATTCCCCTGTGTGGGGATGCCGGGAGCCTGTTAGTATACATACCATATCCCCCACCTTCTGGAATGTCTTTGCCAGGATTTCCCTCTTTTCTATCCCTCTCTTTGTTTCTGCCTTATTCCTTTTTTTCCCCCTTTTATCGCCTTCTTGTCTATTTTCTTGCCTTCTTGCATGGTCCATTCTCCTGCCTTGCCCCCCACCCCCACCCCCTTCCCACCCCATGAAAGACTTACAAGATAACAAAAATCTCGCATACCAAAGTCGGATGCGCTGGGTCTGACTTGTCAAGCGCTTAACATCAGCGCAACACATTTTCGCTCATATGACACAACAATAGTAGCTGTCTGAGTGTTCGACGAAGAAGAAGAAGAAGGAGAAGAATAGAGACCTCAGTAGAGACTGAAAACTACTACACCCTCAGTTAATCAGATCACGAGCTAGAAACTCTAATCACCTCTAACGGTGACTGGGTAGCTCAGTGGTCAGAGCACTCGCTTTTACCCTAGCTAAGGTTAGGCAGCATCGAGCGTTGTTACCACTTGGATGGGTGACCGTTTGCGCGCCTTGGCTTCAGTACAGTACAGTTCCCCCAGTTCACTCAGCTGTAAATGGGTACTTGCCCTCTTTAGGGTCAGGGAAGGTAAAAGCAGCGAGGGAGAGAGGAGATGAACGCCACCGCCCTCAATATGCTGGCTCCTTAAGAGGTTGAGGTCTCTGACGCCTCGCTCCCCTACGACTACATAGGTTATGGGGACACCTTTACCTTTGCCTTTTAACCAGCAGGCTAACAACCTCCCACCCTTCCCCTGACTAAGTTATAGGCACAACATGGAGGACTACTCATATTCTGACTGAGGCGTAGCGTAGAATATTCTCTCGTGGCCATCCTTCGAATAAGACTGTAAACCGAAGTCCCGTGTGCAAACGCACGCAGAACATCTTGCGCACACGTTAAATTCCTGTTCCGCTTTTCGTAGGAGTAGGCCATTGTGTGCCGGTGGGAACAGATGACAGAATTGACAAAACCGCATACACACGGGGCCTGGATGTAAAAAAAAAGCGCATAAGTCCTTATTCCATTATCCTCCATATAAAAGATTAAAATAAAAAAATAAAAATGATGAATATCGTGGAGGCGGCTTAAAGTAACGAGATGTGTCATTAAAGGAGAAAGTGGGCAGACGTTTGATACCGTTGATGGGGGGGGGGGGTTTAGGGGTAAAAAAATCAACTTTCTTGGGATAAAAAGCAAACATAGTCAACGGCGTCTGCAATACAGTTTGGAAATGAACTTTTATTGATCCTCACCCCACCACCACCCCCACCCCTCACCCTCCCTTCCCTTGTCCCACTCACCGCCGTCCTCTCCCCTCCCCCTCCTCCCCCCACCCTCCCTCTTTCTTCTAAACACGATGTCTGAGACGGGGGACGAGGTAGCCTGGTGGTTAGAGTGATGCACACTGCGCTCGCGATCTGCTGATCCGGGTTCGAATCTCGATCAAGAGGATTTTCCCTCTGGAGTTCACATCAGTGCAGACTCCACTCTCCCCTAAAAGTCCTTCGGATGAGACTATAAACCGAGGCCCCGTGTGCGAACGCTCGCAGAACAACTTGCACGCACGTTAAAACCCATTCCGCTTTTCGGAAGAGTAGGCCTTTGTGTGCCGGTGGCAACGAACGGATGACAAAATTCACAAAACTGCATACACACGGGGACTGGAGTTAAAAAGCACATGAGTGCTTATTCCATCATCCTCGAATAAAAAAGAGTTTAAAAAATAAAATAAAAAGAAGAAGAAGAAGAAGAAGAAGAAGAAGAAGAAGAAGAAGAAGAAGACCAGCGGCCGTGGCGCAGTGGTTAGCGCGTTAGGTTTCTGGCTGGTAGTCGAGGGTTCAAATCCCAATAAAAGGTCATAGGTCTTCTTTTCAAACTCCGGCACAAATGGCCTACTATTACGAAAAGTAGGACAGGTTTTAACGTGTGCGCATGCATGATGTCCTGATAGAAAAAAAAAACACTACTGCGGGCATAGAAATGTTCCAAGTACTGCCTCTCTCTTGATGACAGCTTGGAACTAATGGGATGTCATAATTATGCAAATTAAATCTACAATAAACACAACCACAACAGCGATAAGAACAACAGCAGTGACAACAACAACAACAAGAACCAAACGGGTAGTTATTTTGGTACTGTTGACAACTTGAAATACACGACGACGACGACGACGACGACGACGACAACAACAATAGTAACAGCAGCAGCAGCAGCAGCAGCAGCAGCAGCAGCGACAACAACAACAACAACAACAAACAAACAAACAGCTGTGTAGTCATTTTACACCATTAGAAAATTGGAAAACACCACCTCCACACCACAACATCAGCAAGAAAAAGAAGAATTGCGAAGAAGAATTGCGAAGAAGAAGAATTGCGAAGAAGAAGAATTGCGAAGAAGAAGAATTGCGAAGAAGAAGAATTGCGAAGAAGAAGAAAAATTGCGAAGAAGAAGAAGAAGAATTGCGAAGAAGAAGAATTGCAAAGAAGAAGAAAAATTGCGAAGAAGAAATGCGAAGAAGAAGAATTGCGGAGAAGAAGAAGAAGAAAAACAACAACACAACACAACAGCAACAACAACGACAGCAACAACAATAACAACAACAAGAATAGCAAAGAAGAACAAGAACAAGAACAAAAGGAACAAGATCAAGAAGAACAAGAACAAGAAGAAGCAGATCATCATCATCATCATCGCCATCAACAGCAGCAACAGCAGCAACAACAGCAGCAACAGCAGCAACTTAAACAGAAACTAGCAGATAGTTGACGCTGGTGGGAAACTACTTTCTCTGAGAAAACTTCGACAGAGACAACTTCCAGGAGACAGTTTGTTAATGAACCTCTTATTGATCTAACACCCGCCCCCCTCCTCCCTCCCTCCCTTCCTTCCTCAGCCCCCCCCCCCCCCCCCCCTTCTCCCACCCACCCACCCCAGACTGTCCTCCCTCCCCCCCACCCCACTCCCACTCCCTTCATCCCTATTCCTGTAAAGAAAATGTTTGAGACGGGTACCATTTGCTTTCACAATGATAGATCTTGGTTCGATCAATTGCATGAATTCACCGGTGTGTGTGTGTGTATTGATCGTACTCTCTGTTTTTGCTCCCCTTTGGTTTAGTTTAGATTTGGGTTGGGGTTTTGTTTGGTTTTGGGTTTGGGTTTGGTTTGGTTTGGATTTGGGTTTGGTTTGTTTGGGTTTTGGTTTGGTTTTGGTTTGGTTTGATTTTGGTTTGGGTTTGGCTTTGGTTTGGATAGGTTTGGTTTGGTTTTGGTTTTGGTTTTGGTTTGGTTTGGGTTTGGGTTTGGTTTGGGTTTGGGTTTGGTTTTGGTTGGATAGGTTTGGCATGGTTTTTGTTTGGTTTTTGTTTAGTTTGGTTTGGTTTTGGTTTTGTTTGGTTTGGTTTTGGTTTTGTTTGGCTTTGGTTTAGTTTTGGTTTGGTTTGGTTTGGTTGGGTTTGGGTTTGGATTGGTTTTGAGTTTGGTTTGGCTTTGGTTTGAGTTTTGGTTTGGTTTGGGTTGGGTTTGAGTTTGGTTTGGTTTGGTTTGGTTTTCGTTTGGCTTGTTTTTTGCTACTCATCACCTATGCTGTTCTTGTCCTGCTGTCCCAAAGCCACTCATTCCGATCTCTCTGCTACAGCCATGTCATGCTTCTTCATCTTCGTGATTCAGAAGTCCACAGGGAGATGATCTATGTTTCGCCGCCATGGGGCCACCAGCCAGAAGGTCCGTGCACTGCTGCTGTGTCATGTTGATAGCGACTCTGTGGTGCCTTTTCTGAGCTGACACGTCAAGCAGGACACTATCTATTGAGCCTCTTACTTACGATAAAAATAACAATCGCCCAGTCGTGGAGCCAGACTGCGTGAGACATCCATAAACGGGGCGGCGATCACCACAACGTCCCTTCAACGACCTTCTGCAATGAACATCCGACCCTGAAGGTTTGACACCGAGTCTCCGCGTGCAGGCACAGACGTAGTTAGGGAGCCGAAACTAAAAGTAACCATGAGACCAGAGCCAAAGAATCAAAGACAATTTTGGTTTGTCTTTTATTGAATGATGACCGATAGTGATGAGGATGATGTAACGATGCTGCTGTAGAAATGCATGTGTTTTGAGAGTACTTGACAGGGCTGTACTCTACGCTTCCTATCATAATAACTATATCCCGGCATCAACCGAGCCCGAGAGAAACAGACACCTACAGTGTTGGTCAAGTAATTTGAGCAACACGCTCAAGATCGCGTCTGAAGTGAGCATGAAACTCAACTGTGTGGTCGCAATCTTCCAAATAGCAAGCTCACCCTGAGTAGGAGTCATGGCTCTGT
>JAQIHA010001510.1:0-11149 GCA_028751875.1 Rapana venosa
GTTTTTTTTTCTCTTTGTTTTTTGTTTTGGTTAGTTTTTTTTTCTCTGGGGGGGTGGGGTGGGGGGGCGTAGTGGGGGTGTTTTTAGGGTTTTCTTTTATTAGTTTGCTTTCGGGGTGGGGGGTTGTTGGGGGGGGGGCTGTTTTGAAAAGGGTTATTTCCCCATGTTTCTACTGTGAGACTGTATAAGTGTTGGGTTATTATTAAGTTGTATCCCTACGGGCGGGGACTAGGTGTAAAAAAGCACATGAGTGCTTATTCATTATCCTCGAAATAAACGAATTTGTCATTGTCATTGTCATTGTCTCTTCTCCATCTTCTCTCTTCGGGCGCGCGCGTGTGTGTATGTGTGTGTATGTGCGTGCATGTATGTGTGAGTGTAGGTGTGGTTGATTGACTCCTCCGATACCCTCTAAACCAAATGAAAACAGTAATGTGGGTGGCTGCACTTGTAAAGCTTTCAGAGAAATCCGTTTCTTTCGGAAATGTCAACTTCGGATAGCATCAACAGAGCATTTAGACTTGGCTGTCCGTGTAATGAATTGTCGTGTATGTGTTTTTAATTAATTTTTTTTAAATGTTATTTTATTCTTTTATATCGAGGATAATGAATTAAGCACTTATGTGCTATTTTACAACCAGTCCCCGTGTGTATGTCGTTTTGTAAATTCTGTCATCTGTTCCCACCGGTACAAACGAATGTGTGTGTATGTGTGTGTGTGTGTGTGTGTGTGTGTGTGTGTGTGTGTGTGTGTGGGGTGTGTGTTGTGTGTGTTGTGTGTTTTGTGCGTGGGGTGTGTGTGTGTGTGTGTGTGTGTGTGTGTGTGTGTTGTGTGTGTGTGTGTGTGTGTGTGTTATCACATCTCCGGTGTTTAATTTTATGCTGGTTTTGCTTTTCAATGTATATAATTTTTCTTACAGATTAGGGGTGATTTTTTTAATCACACACACTGAGGCACGCACGCACGCGCACGCGCACACACACAACACACACTCACACACACGGAGGAGAAAAGAAGAGAAGAGAAGAGAAGAGAGATAGAGAGAGAGAGAAGAGAGAGAGAGAAAAGAGAGAGAGAGAGAGAGAGATAGAGACAAAATGAGAGAGAGAGAATGGCAATGACAAATAATTTAATGTGTTAAGCCTTTCAGCCCATTCATCTGAGACAGACAGACAGACAGAAACAGAGACACGCACAGAGAGATAGGGACAGACAGAGAAACAGAGAACAGACACACAGAAACAGAGATACAGAGAGAGGGAGAGAGAGATGGGGGAGGGCAGAGATACAGAGAGAGAGAGAGGGCAGAGAAAACAGAGAGGGAGAGACAGACAGACAGACAGACGGACAGACAGAGAAAGCCAGACAGACTTTTAGACAAGGGAGAGAATTTTCACTGCAGCGGGAACTTATAAAGAGGAGCGTTCATCGGATCATTAGGCTAAAGTGAAATCTCTCTATAATATTTAGCACACAGGATGTGGGGAAGATTCTCTAATTAAAAGAGGTTGTTGTTGTTTTTGCTGTTATTGTTGGTGTGTTCTTATTGTTGTTGTTGTGTGCCTGCATGCCTCTGTGTGTGTGTGTGTGTGTGTGTGTATACGTTTGTGTGCGTGTGTGTACGTTTGTGTGTGTGTGTGTGTTTGTGTGTTTCCATTTTGTCTGCAATTTCTGGAATGGTTTCAAACCGAGAGAGCAGTTTCAAACCGTAACGCTCTCGCTCTCTCCCTCTCTCTCTCTCTCCCTCTCCTACCTCCCTCCCTCCCTCCACTCTCTCTGTTTCTGTCTCTGTTTATCTCTTTGTTTCTTTCTCTCCCTCCCTCTTTATCTCTTCCACCATTTCTCTCTCTCTCCTGGGCTCTCTTCTCCACCCCATCTGTCTTCTCAACACCCCCCCCTCTCTCTCTCTCTCTCTCCACCCCTCTCTCTCTTCTCCACCCTCTCTCCCTCTCTCTTCTCCACCCCCCTCTCTCTCTTCTCAGCCATCTTTCCTCTCTCTTTCCCCATCCTCTCTCTCTCTTCTCCAACCTCTCTCTCTCTCTTCTCCAACCTCTCTCTCTCTTCTCCACCCTCTCTCTCTCTCTTTTCAACCCCCTCTCTCTCTCTTATACAACACCCCCTCTCTCTCTTCTCCAACCCCCCTCTCTCTCTTCTCCATCATCTCTCTCTTCTCCACTCTCTCACTCTCTCTCTCCTCCACGCTCTCTCACTCTCTCTTCTCCATCAGCCTCTCTCTCTCTTCTCGACCTCCCCCCTCTCTCTCTCTCCTACACACACTCTCACTCTCTCTCCTCCACACCTACATGTGGACTGGAGATTTTCTCAACTGATGAACTGTTTCCAGCTTCACTCTTCAAATATCTCCAGATTACTGGAAGAAAAATTTAAAGAGCAGGATGTGCATTTTCGACGTCTTACGGCCGAAATAAGCAAGCTAAAAGCCATCGTTGAGAGAAATACTGAAGAAATCACAGATCTCCGAGAGGAAAGAGAGTTGATGGCAGAGCGAATTGACAGGGTGGAAGAAAAGATAGAAGCCACTGAAGTTGAATCAAAGAAGAACAATTTAAAATTCTTTGGCATTGATGAAAATGGTTCGGAGACTGGAATGTCAAACGAAGAACTGATATAGACATCTTGAACTACCATTCCTCCGATGATGTCTGGCAGAGGTCGACATTGAACGAGCCTACAGAATATGCAGACGACATTCCAGGACGACATCCACGCCCACTACTTGTTCAATTCTGCCGTGGGGAGATAAAAGCAGCATCCTCAGGGACCAAGAACTAGTGGAGGCTCAGCGAAGATATAACATCAGAGGACTTCTGATCCACCACCCTCAAGAGAAATGGTGAAATTTCCATAGGGACCAGGGCAAAGTGGGCCTAATTGTAAACGGCGTCCTCCACGTCAAAGAAAGGACCAGCACAGAGCACGCTACAACCCTAACACCGCCACTATCACAGCAAGAGCCACGGGGGCCAGCCATGTCCTGCAGGTGGAAGAATGGCCACGACTTCAGCAAACAGGGGCGGCAGGGGGATCGTCAGCAAATTTCGTCAGCAAGATCGTCAGGGCAGAGTCCGTCAGCAAGATCGTCAGGGGTCGTCAGTGGGAACTTTCAGCGGATCATCAGCAAGGTCTGTCATGGGCTTTCGTCCGGGAAACGTGGGTGGGCCAGCATGGGATCACTCAGGGGGATTCTTCAGGGGATCGTCAGGGGTGGTCGGGATCATGCAAGAAGAGGCCAGAAGCGGAGAGAAAGGCATCCTAAGTCAGGGGGGACGGTACAAACACCAGCCTCGCTCATCCAGGTAACTACAGGAGAGACCACAGGTCACAGGATTTTCTACATTATACTGACCAAGGTAAGAAACCAATCCTGACAGAAAAGGTGAATGATGAGGATGTGAACAGAGAAACCTTGTGCTTCTGATGTTCACCAGTGAGGGAAAAAAACAGAGACTCAAACAGAGGCACTTACCTGAATCAGCGTCGGAAAACTGGAGACAGACCAGTTCTACCAGAAAAAAACGGTCCATCAAAACAAACCTTGTACCAGGGACAACTCACGTAGCAGCCAGGTTCCCAGCTAACTGTTCATCAGAGCAGACTCTGACAGAGGATATAGAATCAAAACACACGCTTGAGGAACAGTCACAAAGACGGTCAATGCACAGGCAGCACATAAGACACTAGTTTGCTCAAGAGGCCCCATAAGGCATGATGTTTATAGACAAGTAGACAGTGACAACACCCAGACTGAAGTCTAAATGGAGTTGACAGTGATCTGACATTAGTGACGTACTGACAAAGAAAAAGACTTGGACGACGAAACCGCCTGTCTCTAACACTGAGCAGGAGCCCTACAGGAATTACAGACAGGAATGCTCCATGCAAAAGCAAAACGGTTAATAAAACCTGTGAACGTGAGAACATGCCCAGTGTAAGAAGCCACGGAAGCACAGAGGCGCCATAAATGCTTTGACAGCAGCTGACGGCAGCAAAAAAGTACAGGGTAAGAAGGGGGACAAAGCTTAAACAGAAGGTTCAGGAGGGCGAACAAAGGGCACATCTAAGGGAAAGAAAGGGGCACTGGAGGCCACCAGGAAAAACGAGGAAACTGCTGTGGCAAAGCAAGGGAGAAACACACAGTCCCCACAGGATTTCTGGTGCCACTGAGCAAACAGTTCATAACATTGACACAGCACACAACCGAGTCATCTCCCAATGGGCAAGAGATAACGTCCACTTTGGAATGGTACCCCTTGGAAGAGCACAACCAATCCGGGGTGGCCTCCCCAAAACAAGCCCAACAGAGAAAGACTGCCATGCTAAGGCTGCGTCAAACAGCATTCTAGACAGCTTTAGACGTGTCAGTCTAATGACAAAAACAAGGGGCACAGGATAGAGGGCGCACTAGAACACGCACTGACGGGTTCTCCCCCACAATAGAAATCGGCCGGGCCAATGTAAATATAGTAAAATAAAGAGAGAAAAAAATGACAGCAGACGTTAAAGCAAGTAAATTTCCTGTAAATACTGTCAAGCAAATAGTGTTCATAATGCTATGTCAAGTTCCTAACCTTTAATGTAAATGGATTTGCTTCCTAAGCTAGAAATTACAGATTTTGTCACATACATAAGAAATCCCATACTATATATGTTTACCTGAAACTTTTGTTTGGCACTAATTTTGAATCTAACCTTTTTCAGTGATTCAGTTAATTCAACTCTGTTGCCAGAAAATTTCTTATCAGGTAGATATTCAGGGGCGTCATTGTCTGTTAAAGATGCATTTGGCACAGTTTGTATCTAGGGTTGATTTAGATGTAGGACAATATGATTCATTCTGAATATTGATAAGCAAACTTTCAGAACCCGATATGAAGATCTTATGGATTTGTACATACATACCACCAACATGACTCCTGTTGCTTGAAAAACAACGATAATGGATATGGTTGGAAACATAGAACAAACACTGTTTGCATTTGTATGAATTATATGACGTTCATTTGCGATTATTGAGACTTAATGCAAGAACTGCATCCAGAATAATGCGTGTTGTAACTTAAACGATGGTTTAGTTGATGAATTAGATTATCAATCCCCTTTAGCAGAGAATCACAGGATTAAACAAACATGTTTTGGAGATCAATATTGGAACTTTGTAATTCTTTTGATGTTATTATTCTAATGGCCTTGTGCGAATGTGAAATTTGATGGAGCTAACCACCTTCATAGTAACCACGGGAAGCAGCAGCACGGTGACTATTTTTAGATGTCCACATGATTCTATAATATGATGTCTGGTGTCTGTCCTTAAGGTGGAAGATTCACTAATCAGATCATCTACCAGTTGTACTGACCTGGTCAACAGCACTCAACACTGAAAAAAAAAATCAAAAGTACAAGGGATAACTACTACAGTACAAACTTATATGATAAAGAGAAAGAACAGGTTTTATGTAGACAAACTAAATAGTGCTAATTTTCCAGAGTAAATTCAGTTTAGCAGTTAGTATTTAGATGATAATGTAGAACATTGCACTCGATATGTTTATACAAATTTTATTTATCAGCCATAGTTGTATGGAAAGAAAGGTATAAGCCCTAATTTTGCAAAAACATATTTCTGAATGGTTGACATGAATGCCAGCAAGCCAAACAGAATGTAGAAAATCTTTGGGATTTTTAGAAAGTCCTAGAAGTGATGAAGAATATTAAGAATATATTACTGCAAGGAAGAATACAAGGGTTTACTTAAGAATTAAAAAAAGAAGCTTTACGGGAAAAGGTTGAAATGCTTAGTGCAAATATTAAGATTCAACAACGTTCTGAAGCAGTTTAACTGAATTGGGATGCGAAAAGAAAGAATAAAGCATAAAAACTATATATCTCTCAATGAATGGTACAACCTTTCAAACATGTGTTTTCTACAGATAGTGGAGGATTTCAATGGGAAATCAAGATCAACTTTGATCTTTCTGAGGAAGAACCAACATGCACTGAATGGATGCATAACTTTTGCAGAAGTAACACTTGCAGTAAATAAACCTAAAGGGTGGCAAAGCGTGCGGAATGGATGGAGTTCTTGCAGAAATGCTTAAGGCAGGTACCAAACTATTATCCCCTTTTTACATAAATTATTTAATTGAAGTATTTAAGAAAGGCAATATATTCCAAAGGAATGGGAAAAGGGCCATTGTCAATCCAAATCATAAAAAAAGGTTGTAAACATAGAGAATGTAGATAATTATAGAGGTGGATCTTTACTAAGTATTATTTCAAAAATTTACAGCACAATATAAAATATCGGGCCTCTACTCTTGTTGGAAGAAAAACAGCGTTTGATATCTGAAAATCAAGCAGGATTTCGTAAGAGCATTATTCTAACTACGACCATATCTTTTGTTTATACTCCCTGTTGTGCAGAAGTGCTTGTCCCAGAGAGGAAGAAGTGTATGTTGCGTTAGTCGATTTAAGAAAGCATTTGACTCATAAGGCATGATAAATTATTACAGTGCATTAGAAACCAGGTGTAAATGGAAAGATTCTCTGTCGCTGCAAGCAAAGTACAAGGCTTTATTTCATGTGTCAGATCCACCCTTTGATTATACACAGCTTTGTGACTGTCCTATAGGGGGTGCGCCAAGGTTTGTGTACGGAGTCCTAATCTGTTTCAAATGTTTATTAACCACTAGCAAATGAATATGTCTGCGAAAGGTAAACATGGCATTCTTCCAGCTTAATGCCAGGTCTCATGGAAATGTTTGTGCTTCTTTTGCAGATGATGTTGTCTGTTAGCATCACTACTCCAGGGGTCTTCAAAACCAGTTGAATGTGCTCCAAAGCATGCTGTTCTAAAATGAAACTAAAATAAGCAAAGTAAAAACTACAATTATGTATTTAGAAGGAGGGTTATTTGGGCAGAGTTGAAGAATGGTTTTCGAAAATGTTAAATAAGAAGTAGTAAATAATATAGGTAGTGGGGATTCAATTTTTCAAGAACGAAGCTAAGCATCAAGTTGGAACTGAAAAACAAATGATGAAAGGAAAAAAAGCCTAATTAGTTTAATAAAGGCGTTTTTTGAACAACAAAGATATACCTGTCAGATATACTTTAAAGTATTTGATATCAAAATACAGCCTATAGTATTGTATTCTCGGAAGTTTGGGATTAAGTCGATTAGACTGTTTTAGAAAAGATTCATTTAATGGCATGCAAAGCGTTTTCCCTGGGGCTTTTCCCCATCAAAACTCCTAAACAAAATGGTGTACGGAGAACTGAAATACCCTCTATATGTCAAGACCAGCATTCTGCTTTTCGATTCTGGTAAAATACTTCAGATGGACCATTCACAGATACCTCTCAGGCAATAGAAATGCACCTAAGCATGATAATAATGCAAAAAGATCGGTTCTAACATAAGATGGTTATTATGTGAATGTGTTTTTAATATAGTATGGTTACAGCAGGGTGTTGGGGAAGGTAATAAATTTATGCAGGTTTTCGAGGCAAAGACTGATAGATTGTTTATTCAGGAAGGGCAAAGTGTTATAAACGATCATGACAATACTCATTTAAGATCATTTAAAACTGGTGGTTGAAAGGGAATCTTTAATTTTAGTATTGATTGTGTAAATTGCTTTAAAGTTGCTTTGTCACAAGCCAGATTAAAGTGTCTTACCACTAAATATAATCGCCACAGATCAGTCCTAAGTTTGCAAGACAAAAATTGTCCTTTTTGTAAGAAATGTAAGTGAGGATGAATATCAATTTTGAATATATAGGTGTTCAATGTATGCAGATCTAGAGCAAAATCATTCAAACATTCTTCATCTTCCGTTGTCGATGTTCCTTTGTGCAATAATACACGTTTTTCTTTGCAGAAATAAAGTACATTTTTTTATGCCATGGCGAGAAGACAATGCTCAACACAGTTCAGCAAGTATTTAAGCGTAGGTTAAAAAATTTTTGTGCAATTTTTAGCTCTCGTTACATCTTGGAGTCCAGTACAGAAATAAGATTGGCTTACGCTCTCTCTCTCCCTCTCTCCTCCTCATCTCCTCTCCTCTCTCTCCTCTCTCTCTCTCTCTCCTCTCTCTCTCCTCCTCTCTCCTCTCTCTCGTCTCCTCCTTCTCTCTCCTCTCTCTCTCTCTCTCTCTCTCTCCTTTTAAGAAATGAATCATTGGCAGAACTATAACTGGATTTTCTCTATGTACAACTTCCCTAGTCATTCCTTAAAAGTTAATGACCAAGTTGTTCTGGTTTTGTTTCATTGACAACTACAAAAAGATGCTTAGTAATTGTAAAGTGACTTCAACGTCAAACATCCTGTAATCGTATGTTTGATAAGCTCAAGGAAGATAACGTATTTAAAATTACCTTTTAGTACATAATTGAAATCTTGTTTTCACTTTGATATGTTCTACACAGATTGTTATGGAAAAATGTCATTCATTGTTGTTTTCTTACAACGTTTTTTATTACATGTCACAACTGGCTGGGGTGAATGAACGAGTAAGTTACTTGCCTGCGATTCTGATGACTACTTTTTGGGTACAAAACTAAACGAGTATGGTGAGAAAGTATACTGTGCTCTTTTTCCTGTGTATGTGGCCCAATGGCCGATGTACATTAAACAAGGTCCGAGTTCCGAGTTCCGAGTTCTCCTCCACCCTCTCTCTCTCTTCTCCATCCCTCTCTCTCTCCTACACCCTCTCTCTCTCTCCACCCCTCTCTCTCTCTTCTCCAACCCCCTCTCTCTCCTACACCCCCCCTCTCTCTTCTCTCTCTCTCTCTCTCTCTCTCTCTTTCTCTCTTCTCCACCCTCACTCTCTCTCTTCTACACCCTCTCTCTCTCTCTTTTGCTGTAATAAGATTAAGTTAGATGTAAACATAGATAAAACAAAAGTTATGGTATTTCGAAAAGGGGGCTTTTTGGGTAAACATGAGAAATGGTTCTATGATGGTAAGAGCTTAGAAGTAGTAAACAATTATTGCTATTTAGGGTTTAGGTTCACAACTATGATCAGTGCGAAAAACGGTACACAGCATCTAGTAACAAAAGGGAAAAAGGCAGTAGTTCAGCTCAATAGAGTTTTTCGGAAATATAAAGAGATGACAGTAAATACTTTTTTCAACATTTTTGATACAAAAATACAGCCAATATTGCTATATGCTGCTGAAGTATGGGGAATAAACCAGTTAGAACATATAGAAAAAGTCCACATGATGGCATGCAAAAGGTTTTTAGGTGTACCAACCAAAACACCAAACAAAATGATATATGGAGATTTGTGTAGATATCCTCTCTATGTAAATTCATACACTGCTGCATAAGATATTGGTTAAATTATTACAAATGAATAATGAACGGTTACCATATAAGGCGTATCAAATGCTGTTGCAGCTAGACAATTCCGGAAAACAGTGCTGGTTTCGAAAATAAGAGAAATCTTATGCTTAACTGATTTAACATCGTTTGGTTGCAGCAGGGTTTGGGGATGTGAAAAAGTTTCTAAGCATATTTAAACAGAGCTCATCGATATGTTTATTCAAGAGTGGTCAGAACTATAAGAGATCGTGATAGATATCAACCTTATAGATCATTTACGACTAAAATCGAAAAAGAAATTTAAATATTCTAGATAGGAAAATTATTGTTTTCGTTTTGCCATCACGCAGTTAAGGTTTAATGTACTCCCACTGAATAACAATGTACATCGATTTTAGTAAAAATCTGTTCATGATAAATTCTGTCCATTTTGCAAAAATCAGATCGAAAATGAAAAACATTTTGTGTAATTTTGTGCTACGTATGAAGATTTAAGGGTCAAATTTCTAAAAGAGTCAAAAGAACTTCCTCTGAACATGTTGCTTAGAGCCACTGATCCTATCCACAATACAATTTATCTAAATATGTGTTTCATGCAAGCAATGGCGAAGAAAATACTTTAAGTCTACAAGGTAACCAATCCTATTGTACGTCTGGAAAAACCATTAAACATGTTCACCTTTTTTTAATATCGCTATTATCAAGAATTTGTGGCATAACATGATTATGTTTTTTTTGCATCTCCCCTTTTATATACTAATGTCTCTGACTCTGATGATTTTCAGAAAATGTAAAATGTAAACTGATTGACAACTGTCCTTAAATAAGAACTGTAGTAGGTATGAGATGTACCATTATGATTCTCAATTAACCAATGATTGTAGAATATAGATAGGTGCTGTTTTTATAAGATATTTTCTTATTTTCTTTTCTATATTGTATTGTGGCCTAAGGCCAATGTGCAATAAATCATTTCAAGTTCAAGTTCCTCTCCTCAAAAGAAGGTATGATGTGTATAGATCGTTTAAAAGTTTTTTTGTAAAAGAGCAGTATTTAAACTTTATAGTTCTACTGCTTTCGTGTAAACAATTAAAACAAGCAAGAGTTAATGTTTACCTCTTAACCCAAAAATGGTATAGATATAGTGATAATATCCAGATAAATTTTGTCCCATTTTGTAAAACAAAATTTGAAAAAGAAGCCCACTTTCTATTTGAATGTTACATGTACTCAAAACTTAAGGAAAAGTTTTTAAGCAATGTATCAATGTACCATTGACAGATATGTTCAAAGTAAGAAATGATGAGTACAAACATATTTGTCTAACTACATTTTTCATTCTATTAACAAAAGGAAAATAATGTGGCGCAAATACTTTTTTGGAAAACTGCTACGATTTGATATCTCAATAGGATGATTTTCTTAGACAGCATCTTCTTTCTATGATTGGTTATGATTGATTTAAGGTTTATAATCAAGAAATAGAATAAATGGGTTTTTTTTTTTGTATTTAGTCATGACCTTTACTGACATAATCTTTTTGCATTATTTGGCTATGTATATGTTGGTGTTTTTCTTCTCTAATCAGTCATAAAAACATTATTTGTTTGTGCATTTGCTTTGCCAATGATATGAATGAACCCATTGTTCTATCCCAAGCCCAAAAATGTATTGTGGGCCAAGGGCCCAAAGTACATTAAATCATTTCAGTGTTCAGTATTCAGTGTTCAGTGTTCTCTTCTCCAGCCCCTCTCTCTCTCGTTTTCCACCCCTCTCTCTCACCCTCCACCCTCTCTCTCTC
>JAQIHA010001511.1:2500-11149 GCA_028751875.1 Rapana venosa
AACCCTTTTAGAACTTTTTAGTTTCATTTTCTACACTACTACAAAACAAACAAAACAAAAAGTTTTGTGCTCCCTCGTGGTTTGCGTGATCTTTAACCCAGTGTGCTTTATTTGGGTTTTTTAAAAATGGGAAAACAAAATACCTAAAGTAGGGCTTTTAAAAAAACTATTTTTTTACGGAAAAATTTTAAAAACTTTAAACGAGCAAGTTTCCTTTCAGATTGACAAACTCGCCATTACAGGGCTTTATACCAAAATCAGAGACCCTGATGAAGCTGGGAATTTTGGATTTAGGACATTTACTTCAGTTTTTCCCACAAACACGCCCCTTTCAAAAAAAAAAGAGTTAAAAGAAAAAACCCAAACCCCCCTTGGAAAAAAAAAAGCCCGTAGAATCCAAAAATACACCTAAGGGGCCCTTTTTTGAAAAAAAAGGGTTTAAATAAACAGTTCGGGCACAAAAAACAAAGTAATTTCCACTAAAACGCAAATCAAAAGTGTTTAAAATTTTCAAAAGTTGTTAATTCCCAAACTCCCGATTTCTGGGACAAGTAGGAAAGGGGGATCAATACATTAGGGTAATAAAACCTAATTTTAAAAAAGCCCAACAGACAGTTAAAGAAAATTTTCAGTGATGAATTGAAAAACCCACTTCTCAAACATTGCCGAAAAAAGTAATATCAAATGCAAGTCAAATGAAAATAAATCTCCATTTTTTAAGAAAATATATCAAATCAAAAGAAAAAAAAATTTTTTTTAAAAATACTGCCAATGAAAATTCACAGACGTCTTGGAAACCTCGGTCTTTTAAAAAAAGTTCCAGAACACGTGGTTTAGAAAATCTAGATGGAAAAAAATCAAGCTTTGGGGGTTTAAAACCCAATAGCTGGAACACTGACCTACTTGAAAAACTTGTGCTAGAGAAAAACAACTTTTGTCATTTTTTAAAAAGGCAAAAATCTTACCAGTCCACAAATCAGGGATATGTTTGTCCTTAAAATTTTAACCGGCCCAAATTTAAATTCTGTCTGTCTTATCAAAACCCTTTTTGAAAAAATACCAAAAAAAACCCGAAATTTTCCCTACTTTGTAAAAAAAATTTCTTTTAAATTAAGATCAGTCGGTTTTCGAAAAAAAATACCCTTTGTCACACAACTCTTACCCCAAATTTTAAAAAGGACGCCCTCCTACACAATATCAATGAAAATAAATATACGGGCCCTTCTTTTTGTTGATTTTTAAAAAAAGCTTTTGATGTAATTCAATTTATTCCCTTTTTAATTTGGGTAAACTTCACTTGTTTTTTAAAACCCAACCCCCCAAAAAAAAACGATAAATCTTTTTTTAAAAGCTTTTTTTTCCCAAAAGGCAAACAAAACTTGTAACTGCAAATAATCAAAAAACAGAACTATACCTATTAAAAAATGGAGTACCCCCAAGGTCAATATTGGGGGCCCCTTTTTTTATTTTCAAAACTTTGTAAATGACCCTTTTCCCCAAATTTTTAAAATGTTTGCTGTGAAAAAGTTTGCTGATTTACACATCCCTCTATTGTATTTACTTGGGCCCCCCCCAAACTTACAATCAAAAATTCAAACAATATTGGACAGATTGGTTTTTGGACTAAACTAAACCTATGTTCCCCAAATACGCGAAAAACTAAGTGTATGGGAGTCTAGGGAAGACAAAAAAGACAAAAAATGAAAAAGGGTAAAATTTCCCAAACCCCGGGTTATAGGTAAAAAAGAGTAATTGAAGAAATTGACTCCCCCCAAAAATTTTTGGGGTTTTTTAATTATTGACAAAAACTTACTTGGACTGACCCCTGTGATTGGGGCTAAAGGAAAAAAGTCTTTCTTAAAGCTACTTCAGTTATCAAAAAAAAAACATTTTTTTGAATAACCCCTCTCGCAAACTCTTTTTTTTTTCGGCCCCAAATTTTGTATTGGGTTTACTAAGCTTCATCTCTTTGGGACAGCTTCAATTTCTTACAAAAAATTTTAAAAATTTTTCTAAAATTATATAAAAGAAACAATGAAAAATTTTTTCTAACCCAAAATCAAGCTCCCTAACCATCAACGATTATAAGGAAACAAAAAATCCTAACCTTTTAAAAACAGACTTTTCTTTAAAAAAAGCTCTTTTTTGGGCCAGAAAGTTTTTCAAATTTGGAAAAAACCCCTACAAAAAAATCCCCCAATTTCTTCAAAATCAAAGAACAAAAGACAAATCCCCTCTACTAACATTTCCGAGACCAAAAAAAATAATCTTTACAAAAAAAGCTTATTTTCTCAGGTAGGGACCCTTTTTGGAAAAAAGCCCCAAAACGCTTTTTTAAAAAGAAAACAAAAACAAAAACCAGTTAAGGCACAGCTAAAAAAAACCATCTAAAGCTGAAAACCTAGGATTGAAATAAAAAGGGAAAAACCAAACCCCTGATTAATTTCGGCAAAATCAACCATTTCTTACATTTTCCAAACAAATAATGGGATTCCTTTTCAACAAAAATTAAGTATGTCTTTTGAGACCAAAAAATTCTACAGTCACCCACCTGAATTTTGTTTAGGGAAAAGGGGGGGCAGGAAAGAGGCAACCCCAAAATTTTGCAAAGAAAATAAAGAAATAAAACCCATGCCAAACTTTGTAAAATAAACTGAATTTTTGAAAAAAAGGGGAAAAGGAAAGGGAAAATTTTTAAAAAACTTTTTTTTGATAGGGCTGGGTAGCTTGATTTGTTTGCCTTTTTCTCTCTCTTCTTCTTCCTCAAAATCTCTCCTCTCTCTATCTCTCTCCCTTTTCTCTTTTTCTCCCCTCTTTTCCCCCTTTTTCCCCCTCCCCCCCCCTCCTCCCCTCCTCTCCTTTTCCCCTTTTCCCTTTCCCTCTCCCACTCCCATGCCCCTTTTCTTGTCTAATTCAATAGATTTTTTCGTGGGTGATGTTTTTATTGCAGTTGAGAGAGAAATTAAATTTGTAAATATTATAAGCGATACTGTTTTTTTGTAAGATATTTTTTTTTAAATTTTTATAGTCCAGTGGATTAGGGGTTTTTTGAAATTTTTATCGTATAAAGGGTTTCCCACTTTTTTAATTTTGGGGATTTTTTTTTTTTTTTAAACTAAATTTAAAATTTTGATTGAAAGGGGTATTTCCCCTTCCCCTTTATACTCCCCCCCCCACCCCCCCTTTCTAAAGCTTTTCTGGGTTTTCAGGTTATGTTGTTTTTTTCATTGGATGGGGGTCATTTGTTATAAATTTTTTGTCTCATGGTGATGGACGATTTTTTTGTTATAATTTTATCTCTATTATGTTTTAAACATTATTAATTTTTATTTGCCTTTCTTGCCTTTTATATTTTTTGTGATTTTTTGTCTTTTTTTTTTAAAAAACGCTATTTGGAAAATTTTTGAAAAGCAAAAAAAACACAGGGTTTGCTGGGTGGAGGGGGAAGGGGGGAGGGGGAGGTCATTGAAGGAATTTGTCAGTAATTGGGGAAAAGCCTAGGGATTTTTTAAGGTTTTTTTTCTTTTTAAACCTTTTTTTTATCTAAAAAATAAACGGGAAAAAATGGGGTTTTTAAAAGTAGGGGAAGTAATTTTTTGCCTGATGTTTTTGATTTTTTTTTTTTAATTTTTAAACATTTTTTTTAAATTTTTTGTGGGTGGGGGCGTGAGCGCGCACGCCCCTCAGGGAAAGCATGATATTTTGTGTGATGGGATATGTTTATGTGGTAAAATTTTTACTTTCAATGTATTCCTTATCGATTTTTTTTTCCCCTTTTTTTTTCTGGTTCAAGTTAACGGTAAAAGATGAAAAACGTAATGTCTTAGTATAATATTACGAAATTTGTTCTTAGATAGATTGGGTTGATAAAAAAAGGGAAATGCATTGCTTTTTCAAGTACCATCCGGAAATAAAAAATTTTTAACTTACTTGACTTGAACCCCACACACACCCCCCACACGGGGCGCACGCACGCCAAAACCCCACAAAACACGCCCCACAAAACACCACCCCACACACCACACACATGTTTTTGACATTTAAAACCTTTTGGGTTTTAAATCAAATTAAAACACAATAGTCCCAAAATTTAAAAAGGGGTTTTTTTAAAAAACAGAAATCCTTCAGAAACCCCAGACTGGATAGAAAAACTCAACCCCTTTTATGGCAAGTAATACTTATAAATTAGAAAAAATTATTCTGGGGATTTAACATAGACTTACAAAAACCAAAACCCAAAAATGGAGTGACAATAAAACATTTTACCTAGAACAACATAGATAGCCCAACTCGAGTAACAGATAACTCTAGAACGTTAATAGATTATACCCCGTTAAAGGGGATTTTTCCCCGGGAAAATGAACATCAGTGCAGACTCCACTCCCCCCAAAATCCTTGGGGATGAGACTTAAACCAGGCCCCGTGTGCGAAGCAGGCTGAACATCTTGCGCACACTTTAAAAAATCCTGTTCCGTTTTTGTAAGAGTAGGCCGGTGGGAACAGATGACAGAATTTAAAAAAAACCGCTGCCACAGGGGCCTAGATGAAAAAAACCAAAGCGCTTTTTCCATATCCCGATATAAAAAATAATAAAAAAAATAACACACTGCAAAACAACAGTATGAAGAATGCTCCCCCTCTGTGAATGCAGTGACATAATCCTGCGGCTTTAAATCGTATCATAATTCCTAAGCGGGGCATAAAACTAACTTTTACAAAAAAATTTAAAAACTTTAATAAGCAAGATTTTCTTTCGACTTGACAAACCCCCATTACAACTATACAAACAGAGCCCCGATAAGCTGCTGAATTTTATTGCCTTTACTTCGTGTACGACAAACCCCCCCTTCAAAAAAAAAAGAGAACGAAAAAAAATCAAACCACCTGGATAAAAAAAGACAAAAACAAAATACACCTAAGAGACTTTTTGAAAACCACAAAATCAAAAGAGCAGTTCAAGCACAAAGAAACAAAGTCATTTCCAAAAATGCAAATCAAAACGTAATTATTTTCAAAGTTGAAAATTACAACTACCTACCTTGCAAGTATTTTTAATACCCTAAATACTTTAGTAAAAAACCCTTTTAAATAAAAAAAGTTCAACAAACATTTAAAAATAAACAACCATTTCCCCAAAATCGCTACCAAAGAATACAAATGACAAGTAAAAATGAAAAGAACTCCATTACTTAGAAAAATAATCGATTTAATAAAATAAAATTCCCCTTTAAAAAATACTGCCCAAGACAAAACACAGACGTCTTGGGAAACCTGTCCCCTTTAAAAAAGTTTCCCGAACACGTGGTTTAAAATTTAGATGGAAGAAAATGAAACTTTTTGGTCAAGTTATAATGGAACACTGACATATTTTTATGCTTTTGCATAAGAAAAACAACTTTTGTCAATTAAAAAAGCAAAATCATACCCTCCCAAAAAAAGGGGGGGTTCTCCCGTCCTCCAAATTACAGACAATTTTTAATTTTGTCTGTCTTTTCTAAACCCCTCGAAAAAAAATATAAAAAAACTGTATTTCCCACTTTGAAACAACAAACTATTAAATAAAACATCAGGTTTTCGAAAAAATATTCCGTAAAACCGCTCTTACTCAACTATGGGCAGTCTCCCCACACAATATCAAAAAAAATATATGTACATGCTTTCTTTTGTTTTACTTTTTAAAAAACTTTTTTATTAATCAACTTTCCTGTTATTGCGTAAAATTTTTTTGTATAAACTAACACCAGAAATGATAAATCTTTTGAAAAGCTTTTTGTCAAATAGACAGCAGCTAGTAACTGCAAATAATCAAACATCAGAATTAGTACCTATTAAACATGGAGTACCACAAGGGTCAATATTGGGTCCACTTTTATTTTCAATCTATGTAAATGACTTACCCCAATTTCTACAATGTAGCTGTGAAATGTTTGTTGATGATACATCCCTATATTGTAGTGAATCTGACCCCCACAGACTTACACTCAAACTTCAAAACAGTATTGACAGATTGGTTACTTGGACTCAGCTAAACTATATGTCCCTAAATACACGAAACTAAGTGTATGTATGTACGTACTAGCAAGACAAACAGACCCCCACAAAAAAATTAAAGATATATTCCAACCTCTGTTCATAGGTAAAAGAATGTTTGAAGTCACACAAAACTCCGGGTGTGATTGTTGACAAAAATCTTACTTGGACTGACCACGTGATGGCACTAGGAAAACGTCTCGCTTACAAGCTACTTCAATTATAACAAATAAAACACTTTCTGAATAACCATTTACGCAAACTCTTTTTTGCGGCCATATTTTGCCTATAGTTGACTATGCTTCATCTCTTTGGGACAGCTGCAGTGAAACAAATTTAAAATTGATTCACCGATTATATAAAAGAGCACTGAAACTTGTTCTATTAAAATCAAGCTCTCTAACCATCAACGATTATAAGCAAACAAATATTCTAACTTTCCAAAACAGACTTTATCTAATTAACGCTCCATTTGTACAGAAAGTTGTCAATGGAAATGCCCCTCCCAAGATCATCAATAGCTTCAAAATCAATGTGTGTGTGTGTGTGTGTGTGTGCGTGCGCGCGCGCGCGCGCTCGCGCGTGTGTGTGTGTGTGTTTGAAGTCAAGTCAAGTCAAGTCAAATTTTTATTTCCAGATGGTACATTGAATAAGCAATGCATTTGTTTTTTTTTCATCAAGCCATCTATCTAAGAAAAAAAATCTTAATGACTATATTGAAATACTACATTATTGCAAGCTTTATCAATAAATTGAACCAGTAAAAGGAGGAAAATGTGTGTGAGTGTGTTCTGGTTTTCACCCCACTTCCTTCTCCGGCCAAAAAAACAATAGGGTATTTTCAACGCCATAAAGTAGCTTGATAAAATAGTTCACAACATCATTATCTTTTTGTCCCTTCCTATTTGATGCCCTTGACCCCCCCCCCCCCCCCCTCTCTCCCCCCATCTCTCTCCTTCCTCCCCTTCCCTTGTCAATACCCACTCCCACCCACCCCACCCCATCTTTCTCGTACCAAATATCCGTTTCCACCTTTTAGGTTTCAACATGGTTTATTCAATACACAAACAACATAAAAAAAACAACACCAATACAGCAGCAGGGGAAAGGCATCAAGCTACAGCCGATTTTCAGCGCTCCCCTCCCCCCCCCCCCCCCACACACGAGGAGTTAACATAGGATGCTTATACAGACAACTGATATCTATCTATCTATCTATCTATCTATCTATCTATCTATCTATCTATCTATCTATCTATCTATCTATCTATCTATCTATCTATCTATCTATCTATCTATCTGTCTGTCTGTCTGTCTGTCTGTCTGTCTGTCTGTCTGTCTGTCCGTCCGTCCGTCCGTCCGTCCGTCCGTCGGTCTGTCTGTCTGTCCGTCCGTCCGTCCGTCCGTCCGTCGGTCTGTCCGTCCGTCCGTCCGTCCGTCCGTCCGTCCGTCCGTCCGTCCGTCCGTCCGTCTGTCTATCTATCTATCTATCTATCTATCTATCTATCTATCTATCTATCTATCTATCTATCTATCTATCTATCTATCTATCTATCTATCTATCTATCTATCTATAAAACAAAGACATTTCCTATATACAAATACCATTACAACAAAAATTGAAGAAAACAATATACAACACTACCAAACTTTATATCTCCACACACACACACACACACACACACACACACACACACACACACACACACACAACACACACACACACCACACACCACACACACACACACACACACACACACACACACCACATACACACACACACACCAGAGGCCTTTGGAAAAGCAGAAATCACATAAACCTTGGGTGTATATAACATATTGTTTTTGGTGTTCTTGTTGTATTTGATGACTTTGTGTTATATTTTTCTTAGTTTTTAAAAGATTTTTTGGGAGCCTAAGTTGTTTGTAGATCACAGAGCACTATTTTTGTGTATTTTCCTTTTTGCTTCAGACATCTCTCTTTATCTCAAAAAACAAACAAAACAAACAACAACAAAATAAAACAACAACAACGAAACAAAACAACAACAACAAAATCAAACAAAACACACACACACTCAAACAAACAAACAAACAACACTTTTTTTTTCTAAAGACACTTTCTTTTACATTTTCCCTCTTTGAAAAATGTTCCCCAAATTATTATCATTAAAATTCATTCCAGTGGCTCTCTTTTATGCTGAGCATCTGGTACAATAACAACAACAAAATCCTACCTGTGTGAGAGGAAGCACACAGTCTGTTTATTTATCTTTAGTTTACTTATTTTATTTTAATCTTTTATTTCGAGGATGGTCAGGTCAGAGACTCCCTCTGCTACTGGTAACCATGTAACCCAGTAGCACCTGCCACATGTGGGGAGTAAACCCAACCAAAAAATCCGACCTGGAGAGGGATGGGCTCCGCCAGGTTTGATTTGCCCAAGATACACCAATGACAAAGACAGCCAGAATCTCCATACCGGATCGGTCGTCGCCCGGGTTACCAAGGACCGCGCCTTCTGTTGCTCATCAGGACAGATGTCGTAAGTATGCTACTGATGTAAAACGCAGCAAAATTCGTGCCAGAAACAACACCATCATTGGCACATGGAATGTAC
>JAQIHA010001512.1:0-11150 GCA_028751875.1 Rapana venosa
TAAGACCCAGAAAACCATGAACAACAGAAGCAGGCAAAAAACTATAGCAACATGATCATAGCTCAGGCAAAACGACAATTTTGGTCTTCGTTTTGTTTGAGTGACGTATCAAATCATAAAGATCTTAACAAAGTGTGGCAAAAATTTCATGAAATGAGAAAAGGTGTGATTTTACCAACTTGTCAAGTTAAACTTAAAAACAATGAATTTCCAACCAATGCAGAAAAGGCTGAGGCCTTTGCAGATATGTTCTCAGAGTCTATGCGTATTGAAGGCCTCACACTTGGAAGCAATAAATACAGACAAGCTGAGGAAAAGAAAGAAAAATATAAAGACCCATGTTCTAATAAAACTGAATACATCAATGCTCCAATAACAATCAATGAAGTAAAAGATATATTATTTTCCATTCCTAATAAGAAAACTTCTGTTGGATTAGATGCCATATCCAATGATATGCTTAAACAGTTACCAGATAACTTCATTCTCCTGATGCATAAACTTTTCCAAAAGTGTTGAAACGAAGGTGCAATGCCAATGAACTGGAAGCAGTCTATTATTGTTCCCATTCATAAGCAAGGAAAGCCTAAAACTGATAAAACTAGTTATAGGCCCATAGCACTGACTTCTAACATTGGTAAGCTTATGGAGAAAATTATTCTAAAAAGGCTTGTGTATTACTGTCAGAAAAATAAGGTAGTTCCTGTCAATCAAGCAGGCTTTCAAAAAGGTAGATCAGCAATCGATAACTTAGTTAAGATATCAACACAGGTCAAGCAACAATTTGCGAGAAGAAAAAATCTACTCGCAACATTGATATAAAGAAAGCCTACGACCAAGTTTGGCATGCTAAATTGCTGCATAAACTGAAGACTATTGGCTTTTCTGGGCATTTTTTCTATTATATTAAAAGCTTTTTATGTAACAGAAGTATGCAAGTGAGAGTAGGGAATGCATATTCAAACTTTAGGTCATTGCATATGGGTTTACCACAGGGTTCAGTTATAGCCCCTTTTCTGTTTAATATATTGATGTATGATTTACCCACAAAACTGTCTAAAGATGTTATCCTGGTACAATATGCTGATGATATATGTATATGGATGAATGTCACAACGAAGCATGCTACAACAAAGAGGATGATACACTATACCAGAAAAGTATATCAAAAAGAGCTAGATAATTTACGTAAACATAGATTTGAAAATGGCCTGATATTATCTACAGAAAAAATGCACATTATGCTTTTTAATAATGGTAGTGATCCAGATACACTGCCACAGTTTATGATTGGTGGGGAGACAATTCAGTATAAAAATATGATAAAATTTTTAGGCATTCAACTTACATCAAATTTAACTTGGAATGCTCATATTGGATACATTTTAACAAAAGCAAGGAAATGCATCAATTTTCTTAAAATGGTTAGCAGACAGTCCTGGAGACAAGATATCTTTACTCTTAAATGCTTGTCTAAGTCACTTGTACTTTTCCAAATTTTTATGACGGGTTCTTTTTTCGGCTCCAATTATTTACAAAAAACCCAAATAAAAGTTGAAAGGGCTACAAATTTGCATTTGGGGTAATTCCAGCCCCCAGGAAACTATAAAAAATTGGGGGGAACTTCCTACTGAATACCGACATTTCTTCGCCAAAATTTTTTACTAGCACGAAATGACAAAATTTTGCGTATTTAAAAGTTTCGAAAAGTTTTTCCAAAAAGGTTTTAAAAATTCGGTTTAATGTTTTGAAAAGGGTATAAACCTTTTTAAAACAAAACTTAAAAATATACTTAAAAACACAAAAAACTTACATCCCCTTCAGGGAGAGGAAAAGCTTTTTTGATTAAATTTTTAATAAAAAAAAAAAACAAAACATCGGTTGCAATTTCATCGCATATGAAAATAAGTAGCGCGTTTAAAAAGTTTTTAAGATGATCTTTTTAAAAACCATGCACGGGCTCTGCATTGCTTTCCGCCTTAAAAAATTAAAATCGACTTTTTTGGTAAACTCGTAAATTTTTCGCTGCTTATGGCAGTTTTTTAGGGTTTTAAATATTCTTGTTTTTCCTTTTTCCTTTTTCTAGGGCTTTGTGTTATCCAGTCAGATTTATGCTAAAAAAACCCCCAAACTTCAGGTTCCAAATTATTTTAAAAATTTTTTAAATATCATACACCCCCAATTTTAAAGGGGATTCCTTTTCTTTTTTTTTGGGGTCCTCTCTTTAGGTTTTGACAAAGGGGGGCGAAAAGGGCAAAAAAGGGGGGAAAACAAAATTGAATCGAAAAAACGGGGACTTTCCCTTATCATAAGGGGGGATCCCAAAATATTAAACAAACTTCGGGGGGAATTTTAAAGAATTGATCAATTCAAAAAACATTTTTAAAAGTTGGCTGAAAAGAATTTCTTTTTTTTCTTTTCTAAAAATTCGCTTTTTATCCTAAAGGGGGTTGTCACATATTTTAAATGAAGTTAAAGCATTCCTTAAAAATTTGAAACTTCAGTGTCTTTTGGGGGATCTTTCCAAAAAATTCATTTTGATCCCATTGTAAAACCTTTTTTTACCTAATTTTCTTAACACTCGGGAAAATGTTTTTGGGAAATTCAAAGCAGCCTTTGCCATGCCAAATTTTTATTGCATACCCCACTTAAATTTATTTATTACTTACCGTTTTTTCATTTTTCACATTGTTGTTTTTTAATTTGCCCGTTTAAATTTTTAACAATTTTTTCTATTTTTTTTTCTTCTTCTTTTTCCACACAAAAATACCCACAATGCTATTTCTTACCTTTTCCCCCACTCCTTCCCCCTTTTTAACCCCATTACATTTTTAATTTCCCCAATATCATTAATGAAAACTTAATTAAGACAACAACAAAAACACACACAAGGGCTTTTTGGGGGACTTAATGGCATCCCCCCTTTTTAATAAAGACTAAAAAAATTCCTAACCGTTTTGTAGAAAAAAGTGGATTTCTCCTTTTTCATTAAAAAACGTGTCCCCAAATTAAAAATTGCTCTAAATTCTTCCTTAATTAACATTTACATTTACCCTTCTTCTCAAATTAGGGACACCCAAAAAAGCTCAGGGGGCCATTTACCTCCAATTCACTCACAGGGGAGCTTTTTGACCCCTTGCAAACAAATTCCTAATTTTAAAAAAAAACGATGGAAAAATTTAAAAATCTTTCTTTTTCCCGTAAACAAGTTTTAAATAAAACATAGACCACTTCTACTTTTTTACTAAACCCCCTTCAATTGCATTTTGTCTACCCAAAAATTAATAGGAAAAATCATAAAAACCCAAAGGAAAATAGGGTGGCATCCGGAAACAATCAGTCAAGAATAAACCGATTTAAATCCCTAAAAGATAAAACACCAAAATTTTAAAAGCAAAACAAAAAAAATCCGCAACTTTAACAAATGGCTTGTTTTTTGCTAAAAGTTTCAGTTATAAAACTTTAAAATTTTGGGGGAAAAAAATTTTAATGAAATGAAAAAAGGTGTAATTACCAATTCCCTAAAGTGGGGAATAAAAATTTTCCCATCCATGAAAAAAGGGGGGGCCTTTTCAAAAATTTTTCGGGGGGCAGCGCATTAAAGGGGTTTATCTGTGAAAAAAAAAAACAAAAACAAAAGAGGAACTCGGTTCCTGCAAAAAAATCTCTGATAATAATAAATTTGTCAACGCTGCAACCTATTGAAGGAAAGGGAAACCTACTTTCATTTTCCAAAAAAAACATCGTGGGTGGTGCGTATCTAAGTTCCTAAAACTTTTACCAAAAAATGTTTATCTCTGCCACAAACTTTGGGGATTGTGGGGTCACCCCTGAAGTGGAACATCATGTTTTTCCTGTACATACGGGGAAACCAAAACAAATAAGTAATTACAGATCATTGTTTTTCCCTCACACACGGGCAAATTAAAGGACAAATTTTTTTAAAACAATGTTATTACGCTTTAAAATTAAAAATCCCAACCACCAAGCGCTTTCTGAAACCCAAGGCTATAAATTTTTTTTGAAATCTTTCTCCTGAGAACGGGGGAAAAACGAGTATTTTTTTTGTTCTACATGTTTTTTAAATTTGAGTTTTCATCCAATGTTGCATCTCACACTAACTATGTAATAAGGGGTTTTGTGGGGTTTAAAATTGTTTACTTTTTTCCCCCCCTTTGTTGGACAAACCGGCCACGAAACAAAGTTTATGTAAATTTGGGAGTATTTTCCTTGGGAGCAATTTGTATCGCACTGCTGCGTCATAAGACATGGACTCTTTTTCAAGGAATCAACAGAATTTTTTGTTTAACTGAGTTTTCAAAACGAATTTCCCTCGTTTTTTTTTGGGTTCATCCGTTAAAAGAACCCGGGATTACTGAGGAAACTTTTACCCCCCAGACGGGGGGTCCCGGGGGTTTTGGAGAAACCCTCCTCCCCCGTTCTTTCAAAAAAAATTTCCCCGGGTTTTAACGTACCTCAAACGGGAAAAAGCAAACCATCTCCAGTAAATCTGAAAAAAAACACCTATCCCAAAAACCCCCCCCTTCCCCAAGATGCCGGGCCTTGACAAAAGTGCCATTGACATCTGTCAAGATTTAAAAACTTTTTTTTTCAATTTAAGGACTTCCGGGGAAATTGACCCCAAACAGGGCAAAAGGGAAAAATTTAAAAACCGAGGCCCTGGGGAAACTTCCCCAACAACACCAGGGGCGGCGCAAACCAAGATCCCTCCCTCCCCGGGCATTACATCTCCACTGGGGCTCCACAGACTCCCACGTTGATGTAATCAACCTTTGTCAGAATTTTTACGTCCAGTTTTTATTATTTATTATGACGATAAGGTTCACTTATATACCAATCTCTTGCAGAAACTTGTTTTTTTTTTTTTTGTTTTCTTTTCCTCTTGTGTTCTGCTTTAAATGGTTTACTGTTTGGCTGAAAAAAATTAATTATGCAAAATGGACTTTTGGGCGTTTTTATGGCGGGTTTTCTAAAGGTTGGGGCATACACAGGCAAACTTTTTCGAGGCGGGAGACTTATGACAGGGGGATTAATTTGTTTTGAAACTTCGTAAAAAAGTTGTTTGGGGGCCGATGGTTAAAATTGTGTAAAAAATGAGAACTTTGCAAAATTGTTACCATAAAAAGGGTTTGCCTTTTGTAATCATATGAAGCGACGATGACAAAAGCCTGAGTTCTTCCAACTTTTGCGGGTTTTCCTACAGGGGAAATTATCAGTTTTCCCGAATGAAAGTCGATGCCCTTTCAAAAGGGGACGTTTTACTCTCCGGCGGGCCTCACGCCAAAGGCGAGACATGAGTTTTTTTTAATAGCGAGGTTTGAAGGGGACCAATCTTTCCCCAGTATTGCCGGTAACCCCAAAGGGCGCTTACTTAAAAATTTTCTCTACGCTTTGGGGAGGGAAAAAGTCCGAGTGTCACACCCCAGGGGGAAAATTTATTTCTAAAAACCCAAAATCGTTTGACAGCAATCGGAATTACCAAGTTTCAAGAGAATTAGGGCACCCAAACTATTGCAAAAAAAAAAATGGGGGGTTTGTCATTGCAAAAAGCCACACACTGACCAAACTTGCGTCGAAAACAAGACTAGCGTAAAGGGGAAAAGGGATCAACACGTGACGACAAACCGACTCCACTAACCGATCCCAAACTTCTTTTATTTCAAATAAAAAGGGGCAACAAATAAAAAACCTTTCAAATTACTAGTTATTGGGGCTACAACCATCTACCAATGACAAAATTTGTTCACCTCGTTTGAAAAATTTTTCAACCAAAAACCATTTCACAATTGCGAATGGGGAAACAAAAAAAATCTGAAAAAAAAAGGTACCGACATGAAATTCAAAAATACTGGAAAATCTATCATCTTACCCAAGAGCATTTATTACCTACTTTTCCACAAAAATATTTTCTGTTCAGCCGCCAAAAAAAGGGGCAGTGGTATTTTAACCTGAAACGCAAGCCTTGTATAAGGGGAAGCCAAAATTTTAAAAACGAAAAAAAAGGGAATGTATTTTCCTCAATTCTCAAAATGTATGGGATAATGTTATTTAACACAGGATTGAAGTCGGCAAAAATTCTAGGGCACTGTAATTTTTTCTGAGTTTGAGGCAAATGTTGTTGATGGCATGAAATTTTAGACAAAGATAGCGATTGGGGAAATGTGAATGGCAAAAGCCAACAAAAACATAAAACAACACGCACCTGCAACTTTTCCTCTAAAAATTAGTCACACGACTTGCGGACCGGGCACCCGCATCCCTGAAGTTTTAATTGCCCTAAAACCCCCAATGATTATTTGATCTCTTTTTTGTATTTCATACTGCAAAAGGAAACTCAAGCCCCAGAAAAATTTTTGGTGATTCTGCACCTTTTTTGGGAAGGGAAAACCCTTAGATCTTAATTCTATTTTCCTAGGGGGTTTTGGAAAAACCTCGGAAAAAAAGAAGGGTGAACCTCACTCCTTAACTCCCCCCAACACCAAAAACGGGGCCTGAAGGGAAATGGCCCCTATTTTTTTAGAGGGGGGAATGCAGCTGATTCAAAAGAACCTCCCCAAAAGAGATGGGCCTTTTTCTGTGCACACTGCGGACAATCGAACCCATTAAACCAAAAAAAACCCCCACAGGGTTTTTTCTGGCAAAAACCCAAAAACTCAAATTTGGAATTTTTTAAAAGTGTATGCATTTTCCCGCCAAAAAAAACTTTTATTCACATGCGCTAAGGGGCTTTGAATATTATGGTTTTTGTCCCATACCCTTTTGGGATTACCCTAAAGTGGAAAGTATGAAAAGTCGTTTGCTTTTTTGTCAGATAACCAGACAGATTATTGATGACCAGGGGACACAAAAAACCTTTTGAGTTGGGGTTTAGGATGATGAAACCCCCTTTTTTCGTCAAACCCAAATAAGGCATCAGAGTGAGTAGGCAAGGTCCAAAAATCATGTAATATCCAAAATAACCTTGGGTTTAAAAAAAATCAAGGCACATTCCCCAAAGGGGAGAGAAAACCCCCAACCACTTTAAAATTAGAAACGCGTTTGATGTGTGATTAAAATTTTAAAACATGGTTTTTTTTATAAATTTCCCCTTTCCAAAAAAGTTTCCAAAAGGGGTCAAGATTTCTTGCGGAAACGGGAAAGGGTGATAAAAATTAAAAACTTTTAAGAAAAAAAACTAACCCCATGGGTCTTTTCCGGGGGGTGCAAAAAGGGGGGAAAATTTTTACACAATCAAAGAGAGTCGCTGGTTAAAAATCCTCAAACTAAAATTTTCGCAAAAGTTTCAGTCAAAAAAAGGGGTTAATACCTACTTTTCACCACCCAATATGCTCAGTATACGATCAAATTTTCCTGAAAACGATTTTATTTTACTCAAAGTCAAAACTGTTCCCAAGTGAAATTGATTGTGAAATTTAATATCAATGAAGGTTTTTAATTTTAAAGGAAAAAGGTGAAAATTGTTACAAAATTTTAAAAATCTGTAGGGGTTTAAACATCAGAAAATTAAAACCCGTTGTGAATTTTTCTGGTGAAAAATATTAACCCCTTTTATATTTTTGAAAAAAAAGGAACAGAATGATTTTTGTTGGGGGTTATGATATTATTTTGGTTGGGAAACAAAAAACCCTTTTAAGAAAAGTTTTTATGGGTTCAAAATGAAAGACAGGAAAGTTGTCGGATTTTAGGCATTATTTTGACAAAGGAATGTTTGGATCCCAAACTACACAAAAACTCTAAGAATGGTCGAAGAACCTGGGGTACCCTAACAGAAGTTGGGTTTCGAAACACTAACCTGTTGATAGAAATTATCTGATTTTAGGGGTATCTATGTCAAAAAAAAAGGCCCCGAAAACCTGGGTGAACCATTTTTTATTGTTCTCTTCAAATAAAATGGGTGCAGCCAAGAAAATTTTTCGAAAATTTTCAAAAGGACAATTTAAAAGAGGTGTTTTCAAGAAAAGACCAGGTTAAAACCAAGGATAAAAATGGCCATTGGGCTTACCATGATAGGGCAAAGTCTTTAGGGGGTTTTTTCCCAAGAAAAAAGGCCACCATTTCATGAAAAAAAGGAACCTTTGTTCATTGTCTACTGGAAGGAAATTTCTTTTTGCTTACTACAAAAAATTTTGACCTGAATAGTTTCGAAAATGGGGGTATTAACCAAGGCAAGGGCAATTTTGATTATAAACAAAGGGGCATTGTTTCTTGCAAAACTCGGGGGCCCGTTTGAAGGCACTTGACATTTAAAAAATTTACAAAATACAAAAGTTTAAAGGTTCTCAAGTATGGCCCGAAAACATGAGTGTTTGACCAAAACTTGAAAAAATTGTTTTTGGAAATTTAGTCTTTTCTTTTGGTTAAATAAAAACAATGATTGGATAGGGTGTGACATGACTATGCCTTATTAATTGCTGAAACTATGCATGAACTAAATGTTGATAGTGTAGACATATTAGGACTTTAAGTTGTATCGATTAAGTGGGGGTGTTGAATGTAATCGAACAGCTTATGTCAGATTAATGTTACGTCATAGTTTTGATTATTTATTTATGACGTATATATGGTGTGCACTTAGTGATAGCCAAGTCGTCTTGACAGTAACTGCTGTTTTTGTTTTTTGTTTTCTTCTTCCTCTTGTGTTCTGCATAAATGGATTATCTACTGTTATTGTGACTGAATAAATTAATCTAGTGACAAAAGTGGACTCTTGTCGTTCGTTATGGCTGGAATTCTAACAGGTTATGGGCCCAGTACACGAGGCAAACTGTTTTTCGACGGCGACGAGAGACATTATGATCACCGCAAATATCGTGAAATTGTAGGGTGCCTGATCTATGTCATGATTACAACAAGGCCAGATATCTGCTGGGTTTCTCAGTCCCTGCTGACCACTGACACTGGCTCCTTAGATCTAGATGGTCACTCCTCACCACCAGTGCAGTCAGTCTCAATCCCTTCTTTCTCTTGGGCAAACACTGATCTTCCTTTTACCACTGGAATTATTGAGCCATCATCAGAGTCTGGTATACATCTGTCTCCAGTGATCTTCAAAGTGGTATGGCAGCGTCTTCTTCACAGCTTTCTTGTGGGGGTCACTAACTTTTGTTTTTACATCATTTGTTTCATACGTGTTTTTCATCTATTACGTCATCCCCGCTGCTTGCTGTTGACTTTTTTTTACCATCTTCACCCAGCCCAGTGAGCACTGCACAGTCGGAGTCAGAGACTCCCTCATTTAGTTCCAGTGCAAGTGCTGACCACCACACTGTCCTGTGTAGAACAGCTGATCCAGTGACATCAAATCTGGACAGCTCCTTCACACCAATTACTACCCATCACTTAAACAATATTTATTTATTTATTTATATCGAGGATAATGGAATAAGCACTCATGTGCTTTTTTTACATCCAGTACCTGTGTGTATGCGGGTTTGTAAATTTTGTCATCTGTTTCCACCGGCACGCAATGGCCTACTCTTCCGAAAAGCGGGAACAGGATTAAACGTATGCCCAAGACGTTCTGCATGCATTCGAACACGAGGCCTCGGTTTATAGTCTCATCCGAAGGACTTTGACATTCAGTTCGATTTTTTTGTCAAACTGGGAAGAAAGGGCGAGGCTGGGAATCGAACCCAGAGCCTCACGTTTAGCTTGTTGGCAAGGTGAACGTCTTAACCATCCTGCCACCTTCCCTCTTGACAACCAAGAAAAGATGCATCGTTTTGAAGAACAGCTGGCTGCCCTTCAGAGACAAAAACGTTTAATGAAAACTGAACTGTCACTTCTTAAAATCAGAAATCGATACATGAAAGAAGAAAACTGAACCTTTGTCATCTTCAACCCAGACAGACTTCGCTGGAGAAGAACAGTTTGAGGTCCTAGTTCCCTCCGCAAATCGTTTCTCTGTGGAGGAGACACACCTCAAAGAACTTGCCTCTTCTAACAATCTTCACAATTAAAACAGAAATACTAAAGTAAGATATAACTCAGCTCCAGCATCTGTTTGTTCAGCACAACCATCTGCTTCTGCTGATAGAAACAAGTCCTCACATTTTTCAGCCTCACCTGCCGCTGTCCTTTCCCACCTGTCTGTTTTAGACAAGGCAAAAGCCGTACTGGTGGGGGACTCCGTTATTAGATACATCAATCCAAGAAGAATGACAACTCCGGGTATATTTTTACCCAAAAAACCCACCCCATTGCATGCCTAGAATGACAGTGTCTGATCTTCAGAACTGGTTAGAACAGAGTGCAGTCAACACCACAGTGCCACGTGTGACAGTCCATGGTGGTCTGAATGACTGTTCATCAGGTGTCATTGCAGAGGAAACTTGGAGCAGCCCGATTTCAAGTGTCAGACGAGTGTTCCCTGACGCCCACATCACTATGAGTAGTATTGTTCCTGCCAGAGGAACCCGTCACCTGAATAACGTCATCTTGCCTTCAAACCATAGTCTGTCTGAGGCCTCCTCCCGCCTGAAAGTCGACTTCATCAGCCACGAGGCATCCTTTGTGTCCCGATTTGGTTGGAGTCTGTGCACAGACCACATCCATCTAAACAAACGGGGGGACAGCTCAGCTGGCTACCAACTTGAAGACGACTGTGAGCATTGCGCAACATACAGAGAAACCCAATTTTATCCCCCAAACAGAAAATAAGTTGAAAAACATTAAAGTTAATTTTCTTTACAAGCAATAGCACACTTCTGCTCTGTCTGGCCATCTAAATCAAGACCAATTTCAGCATCATAGGAATATCTACAGCCACAGATTTCATTTTGCCAAACGTTCTCGTCAGCACACATATCCCTATCCTCCCTCAGCCTCTGTCTGACCCCACTTCTCTGTATGTATCATCCCACAGAAACCCATCACCTTCCATCCTACCTCCCTGCTCACCCAGACCAACCTTGGCAGCCCCCTTCTACTCACCAAACAGGAATTGAAAGTCATTCACTACCTTCCCACCTTACCTCCATCCACATTATCGTCACAGATCTACACAAACAATCATCAAAACATCAATGCAGATCTGTTCACTAGAGAAGCAGCGTTTTTCACTCACGAGCCATCTTCCTTTATCAACAACAGTTTTCCCCTTCTTAAACCTCGCCCCCTTGGTGCCTTAC
>JAQIHA010001513.1:0-11164 GCA_028751875.1 Rapana venosa
GGGAGGGAGATAACCTCCTAGAAAATGAAAGACTGTTCCTGATACACATTATTTCTATGTTCAAGGTTAGAAACTTAATGGTATGTCCATGACAAGTGCGTAAAATAAAGAAACAAATGAATAAACAAATAATTATATGACTTTATATTTGGAATATCGATTATTATGTTCGAAAAAAATTTCGAGGACGGGATACCTCAGTGCTCAAAGCACTTGCTCTCCCTCAGCCAATGTTAAGCATCATCGAGCGTGGTTATCACTTGGATGGGTGAACGTTTGCGCGCCTTGGCTTCAGTACAGTTCCCCCAGTTTACCCTGCTGTAAATGGGTACCTGCCCTCTTTAGGTTCAGGGAAGGTAAAGCAGCGAGGGAGAGGAGATGGGCGCCGCCCTCAATATGCTGGCCCCTGGAGAAACTGAGGTCTCTGATGCCTCGCTCTCCTATGACCACATAGGTTATGGGTTACCTTTAACTTTTTCAGAACATTTTTGTTTATTATACCTTAAGTTCTCATTTATGTGGTATATATATACTATATTATATCATTTTGCATTTTCCTAACTTTATATTACCTCCACCCCCAACCCCCTTCTGCCCCCCCCCCCCCCCCCCCCCCCCCCCGAATGTCAAAATGATAGGCAAATGTTACAAAAATGATTTTGTTTTGTAAAGGAACCGCTTTCTCCAAAAATGTCCTTAAACTGAACAGAAACATTAACGCAATACGCTCTTCTACGTTGCTTTCCCTCTTCATATGTTTCTTCGATCCAAACAATGTCAATGAGTTTACAAATGAGGAGCTGCAAAAGGGGGACATTTTCATTCTTCAGATAGTTTTATTTAATCTGTATAATGCTACACACATCTATATTATTCAATATATATATATATATATATATATATATATATCGCGCGCACACGCACACAACACACACACACACACACACACACACACACACACACACACACACACACACACAGAGCGAAGGGGTAGGGGGGAAAAGAGTACAGAGTGAAAGAGACGAACTCTGAACTCTGAACTCTGAAATGATTTAATGTACATTGGCCTTGGACCACAATACATTTGTTGGGCTCAGGATGGAACAGTGAGTTTATTCATATCAGTGGCAAAACAAATGCACAAACAAAAATGATTTATGACTGATTAAAAAAGAAATACACACAAATATAGATATCGAACTCATACAAAAGAGTGATGTCAGTAACAATTTATGACTGAATACAGAAGAAAATTACATGATTATAAACCTTAAATCAACCAAAAACCCAATCATAGAGAGAAGATGCTATCTAAGAAAAATCATCCATAATGAGTATATCAAATCGTAGCAGTTTTTCAATAAGTGTTTGAGAGAGAGAGAGTGAGAAACTCTCTCTGAAACTCTGAAATGATTTAATTGCACATTGGCCTTAGGCCACAATACAATATAAAAAATTTAAAATAGGAAATATCTTATTTAGCAGCACCTATCTATATTCTACAATCATTTGGTTACCTGAAAAATCATATACATCTCATACCTACTACGGTTCAAATTTTAAGGATAGTTGTCAAATCACAGTTTTCATTTCACATATACTGAAATGATCAGTCATAGACATTAGTATAAAAGGTGGAGATACAGAAAATCATGATCATGTTATGCACGAATTCTTGATAATACGCAATATAAACAAAGGTGAAATGTTTACGTGGTTTAACAGACGTACATCATAGGATTGATTACCTTGTAGATTAGAGTATTTTCTTCCGCCTATTGCTTGCATGAAACACAAATCTAGATAAATTGTATCTGTGGATAGGATCAGTGGCTCTAAGTAAATGTGCAGAGGAAGTTCTTTTGACTCTTTTAGAAATTTGACCTTAAATCTTCAAACGTAGCACAAAATAAACAAAAGTTTTTCATTTTCGATCTGATTTTTACAAAATGGACAGAATTTATCATGAATAGATTCGCTATAGCGATGTACATTGTTATTAAGTGGGGTACATTAAACCTAAAACTGCGTGATGGCAACACGAAAACAATAATTTTCCATATCTAGACATAACTTTCTTTTACGAATATAGTCTTAAATGATCTATATGGTTGGTATCTATCTCGATCTCTTATAGTTCCTGACCATTCTTGAATAAACATATCGATGACCTCTGTTTAAATATGCTTAGAAACTTTTTCACATCCCCAACACCCTGCTGCAACCAACAATGTTAAATCCAGTTAAGCATAAGATTTCTCTTATTTTCGAAACCCAGCACTGTTTTCCGGAATTATCTAGCTGCAACAGCATTTGATACGCCTTATATGGTAACCGTTCATTATTCATTTGTAGTAATTTAAACCAATATCTTATACAGGCAATGTATGAATTTACATAGAGAGGATATCTACACAAATCTCCATATATAATAATAATAATAATGTATGGAATTTATATAGCGCTGAATCTTGTAAAGCAACAAATCAAAGCGCTCAGATTTTATTTCATACCACTTTAAGTCACGGCAGATTTCTCTACGTGAAATTCGGGCTGCTCTCCCCGGGGAGAGCGGGAGAACGCGTCGCTACTTAGCGCTGCGCCACCCTTTCACCCTTTTTTTTTTTTTTTTTTTTTCCCTGCAGCTGTATTTGTTTCCCTATCAGAGTGGCTTTTTTCTAAGAATTTTGCCAGGGACAACTCTCTTGTTGCCGTGGGTTTTTTTACGTGCGCTAAATAATTACGTGTAACACACGGGACCTCGGTTTATCGTCTCATCCGAAAGACTAGCGCCCAGACCACCACTCATGGTCTAATGGATGGGGGAAAAATTTCCGGTCCAAACGGGGTACGAACCGCCGCACACTTCAGACCCGGACTTTTCGCTTTCTAGACAGGCGCGTTACCTCTAGACCACCGATCCACCATCATTTTGTTTGGTGTTTTGGTTGGTACACCTAAAAACCTTTTGCATGCCATCATGTGGACTTTTTCTATATGTTCTAACTGGTTTATTCCCCATACTTCAGCGGCATATAGCAATATTGGCTGTATTTTTTTATCAAAAATGTTAAAAAAGTATTTACTGTCATCTCTTTATATTTCCGAAAAACTCTATTAAGCTGAACTACTGCCTTTTTCCCTTTTGTTACTAGATGCTGTGTACCGTTTTTCGCACTGATCATAGTTGTGAACCTGAACCCTAAATAGCAATAACTGTTTACTACCTCTAAGCACTTACCATCATAGAACCATTTCTCATGTTTACCCAAAAAGCCCCCCTTTTTTAAATACCATAACTTTTGTTTTATCTATGTTTACATCTAACTTTATCTTATTACAGCAAGTTTTTACAACATTTAACTGATTCTGAAGACCACTCGGTGTTGTTGATATCAATGCCACATCATCTGCAAATAACAAGATGAATAATTCCATAATATCTGGAAATAACTGTACCCCATGTTTACCCCTTTCGTTAATTTCGTCTGCTAACTGGTTTACAAATAGTGAAAACAGTGTCGGGCTAAGAACACAGCCTTGCCTTACCCCAGTGGGACAATCAAACATTTCGGTTAATTCAAATTTGCTCGAACGCATGATTTTAATGACCTGTACATAACTTGTAGTTGCAGCAAAGAATTTACCCTGTACACCTTGATCTTGAATGCACTGCATGAGTTTGTTATGCTGACAGAATCAAAGGCTTTTCTGAAATCTACAAAAGCAACATAGAGTTTTCTTCCTTTTTTGTTTATTTGGCTCTGAATAACTGCATATGTGTAAATATTTATCAACTGTTGAATATTTTCTTCGAAATCCTGCTTGACATTCTGAAATTAAGTTGTTGCTCTCTAACCAAGTGTATAGTCGTGTATTAAGTATTGAAGTATAGCATTTGGATATAATACTTAAGAGAGATATTCCCTGTAGTTATCTACATCATTTAGGTTTCCCTTTTTTATGCAATGTATATTATGGCTTTTGACCATTCCTCTGGGTAAATACTCGTTCAAAAATAACATTAAATAATTTTGTTAGAAACATTACAATATTACTACCACCAGTCTGTAACATTTCAGCTAAAATGTCATCTATCCACTAGCTTTACCCTTTTTTAGTTTACCTATTGCCTGAGCAACTTCTACTTCTAATATTTCTGTATTCAATGTATTATCTATTTCCTCTGTAGGTTCAAGTTCAATACCGTCATCCCTTTCAAGTTCTTCATTATTACTTTGGAAAACAGTTTTGAAAAGTCTAAACCACTCATCTGTACTAATATTATTTACTACTTTTTTCTTGTTTGTACAACCATTTTTCTTAGCTCTTTCCAAAAGTATGACCCATTGTTAATTTCTTTTGCTAATGCTTCAGTCTTTTGTTTTCTAAAAATTTGTCTTTTGGATTTCAACAGATGTCTGTATTGTTTCCTTGCTGTAACATATATTTGTCTATCTACTTCTTTTCGACTTGCTCTAAAACATTTTAATTTTTTTTCTACATTCTTTTTTTTTTTTTCACATTCACTGTCAAACCACTCTGATCTTTTAGTCCTATGAATACGACACCTTTTTAGCATACATTCGCTAGACTCTTTTTTTACATTTTACAAATATATCTAAGCTTTATCTACATCCTCATCTAAGTTATTTATGGGTATTCTTAATCTATTTGAACATGTTGTGCTATCCCACGATTTCTTGAATTCATTTTCTTGTGCCTCATTCCAGATAAATTTCTCAAACACAGCATTTTCATTTACTTTTCTGTTATCAGGACAGTCATTGCCATCTCCAGTTGTCTTTATCTTTAGGACAATGGGTAAATGATCAGACTCTGTGAAATTTTCAACAACTAAGGATAATATTTGAAGTGAAGAAAAAAGAGACGAGAGAGATAGAGAGACTGATAAACAGACGACGGACAGACAGACACAGACACTGAGAGAAGAGAGATGAAAGAAACACAGACAGACAGACACACAGACGGACAGACATACACACATATCCACACAAACACAACACAGAGAGAGAGAGGGAGGGAGAGAGAGAGAGATGAGAGAGAGAGAGAGAGAGAGAGAGAGAGAGAGAGAGAGAGAGAGAGAGAGAGAGAGAGAACAAGCGAGACAAAGGAAGCAGTAACAACTAAAACAAAACAAAAACTTCTCCAAAAATGAAATATATTTACAGTGACTACATACTGGGCAATCTGGAAGTAGTGGTTGATCTGTTTCTCAAATCCATCGTCTCCCTGCAAAAAAAAAATGTGTGATGATCGATTTGATAAATAACTATGTCAAAGTCAAACGCATGAGCGTGCAAGTTTATGCATGTGCTCGCACGCATACGAACGTATGTTCCCTCTCGAGCACGCAATCTCTCTCTCCTCTCCCTTCTCATCTCTCTCTCTCTCTCTCTCCTCTCTCTCTCTCTCTTCCCTCTCTCCTCCTCTCTCTCTCTCTCCTCTCTCTCTCCTCTCCCTCTCCCTCTCTCTCTCTCTCTCTCTCTCTCTCTCTCTCTCTCTCTCTCTCTCTCTCTCTCGCTCTCCTCTGGTATTTTTTTAAAATAGAGATTATCAATCACTCAATCAATCTCTCAGTTTAGACTCTTTCTTTCTCTCTCACTCTGTCTCTCTGTCTCCGTCTCTCTCCTCTCTCTCTCTCTCTCTCTCTCTCTCTCTCTCTCTCTCTCTCTCTCTCTCTCTCTCTCTCTCTCTCCTCCCTCTCCCTCCTCCTCCTCCTCCTCCTCCTCCTCCTTCTCCTCTTTCTCCTCCTCCTCCTCATCAATTTCTTTCCCTTCCCCTCCTCCTCCTCCTCTTCTTCTATATCTCTCTCTCTTCTCCTCGTCTCCCTTCTTCTCTGCCTCCTTCTTCTCTTTCTCCCGATCTTTCTATTCTCCTCTTCTCCCTTCTTCTCCCACCACCACCACCTCCTCCTCCTCCTCCTCTCCTCCTCACTATATCCCCTCTTCCTTCCAGCCCGCCCCCTTCCCCCACCCCCACCCCCACCCCCACCCCCACCCCCACCTTCTCCTTCTCCTCCTCATCTCTCACCTTGGACCTCCACATCAGCCACAGTTTGAAGATGTCGTTGGACGTCCACACTGTATGCTCTTGTCCCCAGTGTCCCAGCTCACATCATACACCTTGTCTTGCTGGAAGAGGTAGTCAGCTTTCGTCTGATTGGCTGATCCCAAGACGCCCTGAAATACAACGCAGAATCGGATTGGTTCATTGAATTTGAAAGTTGTGGGGTGGGGGTGGGGGGTGGGGAATCAAGTTGTAAGGTTTTACGGGATTGGTTGGTTTGAATTTCGCTCGCCAATGAGAAACGACGTTGTTAGGTTGTGGTGAAGTTATTATTTCTCTGTTTGTGAGATAATAAAGATTTTGTTCCTTTATATTGTAGGTTATATTTTCTCATAAAGCATGTATATCCCCCCGTCATTACAAAAATAATATTCCATGCTTATTATGCAGTATGTAGCACGCTGACATTGTGATTTTAGTAGACGTATTGAATTGAATTGAATTGAGTTGAATTCAAGGTTTAAGTTAGCGTTGTGGTGTTTTCAACATGAATCGTATTTTGTTTTATCTATTTATTATTTTATTTATTTATTCTTTTATATCGAGGATAATGGAATAAGCACTCATGTGCTATTTTACATACAGTCCCCGTGTGTATGCGGTTTTGTAAATTTTGTCATCTGTTCCCACCGGCACACAATGGCCTACTCTTTCGAAAAACGGAACAGGGTTTAACGTGTGCGCAAGATGTTCTGCGTGCCTTCGCACACGGAGCCTCGGTTTATAGTGTCATCTGAAGGTACAGGTATGAGTAGCATTAAACGGAAGTGACGAATAAATATCGTGATAGTACTTGACCTTGGGAGACGGACACAAGAAGATGGTGGAAGCACAGAAGGAGGGACAAAAAAAGCAAAAACAAATAAATGACAGCAAAAAAAAAAACAAAGAAAAACAAAATCCCAGAACAAAAAAATACACAACAAATAGCAAAAAAAATCAGGACAAACTAAAACGAAACGCACAAAAAAGACAACAACATCCAAAAACACAAATAAACACCATCATTTGGTGAGGATTCCAAGTCCAGAGTCCGCTCTGAAAAAAAAAAGCTTCGAATCCATAAAAGCAAACAATCCAAGCAATCACTGCCACCAACCAACATATAACCCAACAACACAACAAAAGCAACTAAAACAAAAAATAAAAATAAATCTAGACCGAAAGATACTTCATCTTAAATCAAATCTAAACAAGTTAAAGTAGCTAAGAGATGATGTTTTTTTCACGTTTTAAAAAAATTTCGACTTTTGGGTCTTTTTCCCCCTAATTCATTACTTTCATCTTTCTTTTTTTTCTTCTTGCTTGTCTTGCGTGCTTGTTGCTTGGTTACTTGCTCGTTACTTTTTAACTTTGCATTTTTTTTTCTTTTCCTTTTCTTGTCTTCTTCTTAATTTTTCCTTTTTATTGAATCCTTCTTCTTTTTTCTCTTTCTTTTGTTTTCTCTCTCTCTCTCTCTCACACCCTCCTCTCTCTCTCTCTCTCTCTCTCTTCTCGGCTCTCCACAAATCGTCAATCTCACGCCTCTCTCTCTCTACTCTCTCTCTCTCGCTCGTCTCATCCCTCTCATCTCCTCTCTCTCAGTCTCTCTCTCTCTCGTCTCTCTCTCTCGTCTCTCTCTCTCGCTCTCACTCTCTCATCTCTCACTCTCATCTCTCCTCTCTCTCTCTCTCTCCTCTCTCTCTCTCTCTCACTCGCTCTCATCTCTCTCTCCTCGCTCTCACTCTCTCTCACTCCTCTCACTCTCCGCTCCGCTCTCCGCTCTCACTCTCTATTACATCATTTAGTCGTTCTTGATTTACCACCTCACTCCTTCCCATCTCCTTCTGTTTGGTTGTTTCTTCTTCTTTTTCATTGATTTCTTTCTCCGTTTTACACCTTCCGTGGTTTCCAATCCCTCCCCCACCCCTTCTTTCTTTCTTCTTACTATTTTTTCTTCTTTTAACTTTCTTTCCTTCTTTCTTTGTCTATATCCCCTCCCTTCCCTTACTCTTTCTTCACAGCCCAAAGACAGAAAAAAACATCACTAACATCAAAACAGTCTTGAGTCTTGATTGAAATGCAACAAACATATACCACTAGTGACAAACGAACAGACATAACAAAAAAAATGCCCAACACAGCAATCCACGTAAATATAAGCACCCTCACCTTTGATTCCTTTCGTCACGTGCCTATGATCACGTGACTCAAAAATGGAGCCTCCCCGGGCACCCTGGGATAGATTAATCAATGATTAAACCCACCTCAAAGTTTAAACATAATTGTGTTAAATATATACAAACCATGATGCACACATAGGCTTATGTAGTTTGTAACTAAGGGCCAGGAGGGATAGCTCAGTGGTCAGAGCACTCGCTTTTCCCAAGCCAAGGGTTAAGCAGCATCTTTGTGGGGTTACCACTTGAATGGTGCCCGTTTATGCGTCTCCTCCATTACAGTCCCCCATTCATCCAGCTGTAAATGGGCACCTGGCTCTTTAAAGTCAGGAAGTAAAGCAGAGAGGGAGAGGAGATGGGCGCCCCCCTCAATATGCTGGCCCTAGAGAAGTTGGGGTATGTGATGCCTCACTCCCTTACGCCCACATAGGTTATGGGACAACCTTTACCTTTAAACCAATGAATCAACAATTCAATTTTAAACAGAAAATATTGTGTTAAGTATGTACAAACCTTATAGTACAGAAAGATTGTTATCTAGTTTGTAACCCCGACGTGGGAAAATTTGTCTACCTTTTTAACGGTTGGCAAAAATGCCTCATACACACAAAAATCTTACTACTGGTGAACTCTGGAGCTCTGATCGTGTATGTCTGTCTGTGTGTCTGTATCTGTGTTGTGTCCTGCGTGTGCGTGATGTATGTGTGTAAAGCGCGCGGGGTGTGTGCGCGCGCGCACGTGCACGTGCATCTTTTTGTCTCTAAACCTGTATAATTATTAGAAAGAAGCCTAAGCATTTCCCATCACATCACCGCAACCCACCTCACCAACAAACGTTATCCTCTCTCCCCATAACACCCTCTAACCCTCATCCACGCCTACTCCTTAAAAAATTTTTTTTAAACCAAATTTCATGCCCACTTCAACCCCTATCCCGATCCTTGAAACCTCTCCCTCCACTCCTCAAACCCATCCATCCCCCACCACCGCCAACCCCACCCCATCCACACATTCCTACCCCCTAAACCACCCCAACCACCCACTCCCCCGAGAGAGAGAGAGAAATGGTGAGGTCCCCAACTTACATCCACATACATCCAGATGTGGTATTTCTCGCAGAGGTCAGAGATGTTCTCCCAGCGAATCCACAGCTCCCTCCCCTCCCACCCACCACAAACCTCCCCTCCACCCCCCTCCCACCACCCCCACCCACACCTTACCCCACCCATCCACCTCCAACCCCACACCCCCTTTAAAAACCCCCAACCAACCACTCCCAGAGAGAGAGAAAAGAGAGAGATAGAGAGAGAGAGACAGACAGACAGACACACAGACACACACACAGACAGACAGATAGACAGAGACAGAGACAGAGAGAGGAGAGAGAGAGAGAGAGAGAAGAGAGAGAGAGAGAGAGAGAGAAATGGTCAGGACCATCTTACACCCACATACATCCAGATGTGATATTTCTCGCAGATGTCAGCGATGTCCTCCAGCGATTCCCCAGTCCCCCTCCCCCTCCATACCACCTCCACCAACCCACCATTCACCACCCACACCACACCACCCCTAAAACCACCCCCAACCACTCCAAAGAGAGAGAGAACTCGAACTCGAACGGTTTATTCACAAAAAGGCCATTGGCCCATACATGAAGGGGGTTGCCGAACTGCTTAGTATTTTGGTTTAAACACATACGCACACACACACACACACACACACACACACACACCAACATGTTACTGTATAACACAAAGTCAGCTACAAAAATATCACTTAGGATAACATTATCTCTCTTATTCTGAAGGCTTTACACAAATATAAAGTGAGGCTGTGCACAACCTCAGGATGACTTGATGCCAGGAGTAAACAGAGTCTAAATAAATTAGGCTGTCCACTATATTTAACAGGAATGTAGTTCTGCCTAACATCCTCAAATACGGGACAGCACAAGACAAAGTGTACTTCATCCTCCGGAGCTTGCTTACATAATGGGCATAGCAGCCTGAGGTCGTCAATATCATGTTCTCTGTATCTGAATTTATGAACATTTATATCTGATACACCAAGTCTAAACTTAGACATTATTCTTTTCAAATGTATATATCCATATCAAGTTTTAGATAAGTTTGACATCATGCGAACTTATAAATTGCTGTACATTTGAAATCTTTCACTGTTTTGTATATGATTACTCCATTGCTGCCATCGGCAGTCAATCAATCTCTGCCTGAAAGCGTTAATAAACTCTCTACAATTCCGACTCCTTGATTGAGCCAAACAAATCCAAACCCGAGTTCACACAAACAGGTACGTATTTGTGTTGCCCATTGTTTTCTCCTTGACATCTAGACATAAAGCATCTTGTAGGCTTTTAAAGGTAGCCTCTCTCTCATATGCAGAATCTTAATCCAATATCTAATGCATCTTACAGCAGCATTAACAGAGAGAGGGTATCTATTAGTTCACTATAAACAAGATCATTAGGTGTACGTCTATCTAAGCCTAAAAACTGCTTTAAAGCAAAGAGGTGTTACTGATTCACAATGTGTTACAGCTGCATCCAAGCCCATATTCTGCACCATATAACACAGTGGGTTGTATTTGTGCATCAAATATCTTAATGAACAAATCAAAAGAGTTATTATTCAATATTCGTAGTTTTTTCAACACAAATACAGGCTTCGTTTACCTCGACTTGCCAGATCTTTACATGCAGTTGTGAAACTAAGCTTAGTAGAAAACAGATTCCTAAATATTTATATACATTAATCACAGGCAGATATTCCATTGTACAACCATTTTTCATGAGCAGCTAAATATCCACCTTTTTCTGAATACAACGATATTACTCTTACTCAGATTTAAACCCTTTAAAATCAGTGCTGTTGAACACTGATTTAAGCTTTTTAAAA
>JAQIHA010001514.1:0-11143 GCA_028751875.1 Rapana venosa
AAAAAATGGAAAAGAGTGGGGAGAGAAACACCCCTGCCTTACCCAAATGTTGTTGAAACATTCCAATGTTGTTGTTTTTTAACACGCACTGGTGGCCCTCGCTATATATATATAGATATATATATATATATATATATATATATATATATATATATATATATACAGAGAGAGAGAGAGAGAGAGAGAGATCGATATCGATGTCGATATAGATATAGGTAGAGATAGATAGATAGATAGATGACAGATAGATATAGATATATATTCACGAGAGCCTAATTGAAGCAACTTTTGAGTGCGTACAAGATTCAAATTTGATTTCTTGGAGAGAAAAAAACAAACAGAAAAAGAATATAATACAAACACATAATTATGCGCTCAAAAAAACAACAAACCACGACATCAGAAGTATGGAAACATGTTGCAGGTCTACAGCTATGAATAACAACACAGCACATCACACGAACAAAGACGTAACAACAACAACAACAACAACAGCAACAACAACAACAACACCAAAGGGAACTTACCCAACATCAGAATCTTGACTGTCTTGGCTTCCTTGGCTTTGTCCTGCGCGATCGTGTCGTCAATCGACCTTGACCTTCGCCGCGCTTCCTGTTCCTGTATAGCCACGCTGGCACTAGCACCCATCGTGCGTGCTCTCCCTTTGTTGGCTTCCTCTCCTCTTCTACTACACGGAAGAAGAAAAAATGGTTTTGCCCCCTCTGTGGATCAGAATCCTTTATTCCCTAGTTCACTGAAAAGTTCTGTGGAATCTTTTGGTTTTGTGTTTTTTTTATTTTAGGTGTTATTTCCTTATTAGTTTGAGTTGATGATGATAAAGAGAAATTTGGGGTTTCAAAGGTGGGTTTTTTTTGCAAGTTTAAAGAGGATAATTGGAGGACTTTTGGCGTTTGCTTATCTTTTGTTGTTGTTGTTTGGTTTTGACAATGTCTTTAGTTCTACAAGAGAGAGCTGTACACGGGCTTTTCTACTCTATGTATTGAAAACTTCTAATTTGAACGAGGAGAGCTGTTTCTTTACAGTCAATATTCTAGTATGAAAAAAAGCTCTGGTGAATTTTTTTAAAAATAAACTTTGTTCGTGATTCTTTCTTTTCTTGTTCTTTTATTCTCTTTTTGTTACTTTTCTTTCTCTCTCTTTTTTCCCTTCCTTATATCTTCTTGTCCTTCTTTTTATTCTTCCTTTATCTGTCTTTTATGCTATCTTTTAAAAAAAATTCTTGTTATTCTTTTCTTTTCTTTCTTTCGTTCTTTTTTCCTTTGATATATCTTGTTTTTGTGTCGGTTTGCTGTATTTGTCTGGTTTTTTTCCCTCTTTTCTCTTCGTCCGTTCTTTTTTTTGTGTTTCTTTAGTTTTTAAGTATTGTTGTCTTTTTATTGTCACTTCTTGAACATTTTCTCTCTTCCTCCAGCTCTTTCAGTTTTTCGTTCTGGTTCCTCGGTGATGTTCTCACATAAACAAAAAGTCACTAAAAAACAACAACTTTATAAGCAAATAAGAATTTAAACGGACACACTTTTTACCACTTAATTCCGCACAAAAATTAACAACTACGGACACCAAATGGAAAATTCCCCTAGCTGCTTTCCTCCAACGAAAAGTTCTTTACGTTCTCTTTCAACGAATTGTTCTCCTTCACGTTCACTTTCTCCTCCAACCAATAGTTGTAGAATTGTACACTTTTCTTTCCAGTGAATAGTTCTCCTTCACGCTCTCCTGCAGGGGACAGGTCCTCACAATCTCCTTCGACGAGTATACTTTCCTTTGAAGTTCTCCTTCGACAAATAGTTCCAGAATTCTTTCGCTTTTTTCAATGAATAGTTCTCCTTCACGTTCGTTTTCTCCTTCTACGAATAGTTCCAGAATTCTTCACTGTTTTCAATAAATAGTTCTCCTTCAACCAATAGTAATACAATTCCTTTCGCGTTTTTTTTCAAGGAATGGTTCTCCTTCACGTTCTCCTGCAATGGACAGGTCCTCACAATCTCCTTCAACGAATTTACTTCCCTTTGATCTTCTCCTACAACGAATAGTTCTAGAATACTACACTTTAAAAAAAAAAAAGTTCTCCTTCACTTTCTCCTCCCACAAATAGTTCCAGAATTCTTCACGTATTTTTTCCCCTCAATTTCTTTCATGTTCACTTTCTCCTCAAACGAATAGTTTCTAGAATTTTTCACGGTTGTTTTTTTCTCAGTCTCCTCCACGTTCACTTTCTCCTTCTATGAATAGTTCTAGAATTCTTCACGGTGTTTTTTTTTCCAATGAATAGTTCTCTTTCACGTTCTCCTGCAATGAACAGATGATCACATTTTTCTTCAACAAATATACTTTTCTTTTAACTTCTCCTCCAATGAATACACTTCCCTATCAACTTCTCCTTCATTACATAATTATACATCTCTTTCACCTACTCTTTTAATGAATAATTATACTTCTCTTTCACCTTCTCCTTCAACGAATAATTATTCTTTCCCTTTATCTTCTCTTTCAGTACGTAATTATACTTCTCTTTCAACTTCCCCTTCAACGAATTATTATACTTCTCTATCAACCTCGCACAAAGAATAATTATACTTCCTTTTCAAATTCTCCTCCAACGAATAATTATACTTCCCTTTCACCTTCTCCTTCAACGAATAATTACACCTCCGTGTCAACTTCCCCTCCAACCAATAATTGCTTTCCTATCGACCTCTCAACGAATATATCTCACTTGCACCCTCTCCTCCAATGCATTTACTTCCCTTTCACCTTCTCTCCTTCAACGGATAGTTTCCCCTTTGCACCACACCTTCTCCTCCGATAGACAGTTCTCCTTCACTGTACTCCTACAAGAACGGATAGATAGTTCCTCAGGCGCGGTCTCTCTTTTTCAAACCACTACCTGGTCCCCCAGTTCACCCAGCTGTAAATGGGTACCTTCCCTCTTTAGGGTCAGGGAAGGTAAAGCAGCGAGGGAGAGGAAATGGGCGTCGCCCTCAATATGCTGGCCCCTGGAGAAGCTGAGGTCTCTGACGCCTCGCTCTCCTACATAGGTTATAGGACACCTTTACCTTTTCATACCGGTTATCCTGCCACCTTCTTCCTTTAACGGGATAATTCCCTTACACTTTCTTCTCTCCCTTCAATCCAATCCAATCCTGTTGTTTATAGCCCCGCCGACCACAGAGGCCATATCAGGGCTGTCACCTTGTCAACTTTTAAATCTCAGAGTAAAACTGTGCAACGATATCTATCTATCTATCTATCTATCTATCTATCTATCTTCTATCTATCTATATCTATCTATCTATCTATCTATCTATCTATCTATCTATCTATCTATCTATCTATCTATCTATCTATCTATCTATCTATCTATCTGTCTATCTATCTATCTATCTATCTACCTTCCTATATGCATATCTGTCTATCTATCTATCTATCTATCTATCTATCTATCTATCTATCTATCTATCTATCTATCTATCTATCTATCTAAATATCTATCTATCTATCCATCTATCTATCTATCTACACATAATTTTGCCTTTGGTTAAAAAAAATCAATAAAATAAAAGAACAGAACAGAGCAGAAACTCCGAAAAGGATTGTGGAAGGTTTACCACAAGTATTTACTTAGCTGTAGCCAGTGACGTTTGGAAGACGACAGACATAAACCAAAAAAAAGGAAGAGAGGAGAGCCGTTTCTAAGACTAGCTGGGTAAATCTGACCGCTGCAGACAGCAGTAGAGAGAGAGACAGACAGACAGGCAGACAGTAATCCTGAAGAGATGGATGTCATTCCTTTCAGCCTGCTTGCCTCTTCGTGCCGTTGTACGCGCTCTTTCGGCTGTGTTAGGGTCTACCTGGAAGAAAGAAGAATAAAGAAATATGAAGATGAAGAAGAAAAATGACCGTTAAAAATTAAAAAAGATATAGCAAAGGAAATTGATGGATTTGATGGGCCCGGGGTTTGGGGGGCCAAAAAGCAGGGGCATGGTAGGAGCAAAAGGGAAAAACAATAAGGACACAAAGAGACAGAAACAGACAAATAGGCAAAGAGAAGAGAGAGAAGGAGAATATTATAATATATATATTTTATATATATAAAATTTATCTATCTTTGCCTATTTGTGTTTTATATAATATATATAAAAATTTATATATAATTATTATCTTTCCCTTTTTGCGCTGTTTCTCTTTGTGCCGTTTATTGTTTTTTTTAGCCCCTAAAACAGACAACAGACAAACGAGGCAAGTAGAGCAACGAAAAAGACAGACAGAGAAAGACAAGACAGACAGGGGATAAGGCAAGACAAGACAAAAAAAGGGGAATGCAAAATTCTTATTTTTTGAAAATAAAAAAAAAAAAAAAAAACCCCGCAGATGTGATTTCTTTTACATAATATGGTACTATCTTATTACGATTCAAATCGTGAGAGAGACTAAAACGCATATGGTAAAATTAAAAGCAAAAGCAATCTTCCCCTCAAACGTATATGTAACAAATTTTAAAAAAATTACCTATAGGAAAAAACAAACATTTTTGTAGTTTTAAAAACACCATAGTATTGTAGAATTTAGAATATAGAGTAGACATATAGTAGAAGTAATGTAGCACAGAAGTAGAAAGAAATTTAAAATAGATGAAGAAACGCGCACATTCAGAAGGGGAAGGAGTACCCTGCAGTGGGAAGAAAGTAATTAGTATTAGTAGTATAGAAGAAAAAAATTTTAGTAGTAGCACACAGCAGCAGCACAGCAGCACACAGCAGAAAGTAGTAAAATATATAGAAAGTATATAGAAGTAGAGTATTACACCCAGAAAGCAGCAGCAGAAAGCAGCACCAGCATAGTAGTAGTATATAGTATAGTGGGTATAAAATAGAAGTAGAGTAGCCCCAGAAAGTAGTAGTAGTAAAAAAAGTAGTATAGTAGAACGCAGCAGCAGCAGAAACCCTATAGAAGTAGTAAGTAGTAGTAGCAGTAAAAGAAAAAAGTAGTAGTAGCGGGCGGGCATCCATAGAGAAAAAAGTAGAAAGCAGCAGAAAAAGTATAGTAAATATATAAGAAAGCAGCGGGCATACTGTGGGACCAGTGTGGTAGGGGTAGCAGTAGCATTTTTTTATAGAAAAAGTTTTAAAATAGAAAACAGCAGAAAATAGGGGAAGTATACAGAAAGTATAAAAAAGTTTTAGTAAGCAGCCAGCAGCAAGCAGTAGTTTTAAAATAAGTAGTAGTAGTAGTGGGAAATAGAAGTATAGAAGTAGTAGTAGCACCAGCGGGCACAGCAGCAGTAGTAAAATTTAGTGAAAGTAGTATATATAAGTAGTAGAAGAAGTAGTAACACATAGTATATATTAAAAAAGGGAGTAGTAAAAGTAGCAAAAGCACGCACCCAGTAGTAGTATAGTAGTATATAGTATTAGTATTTAGTAGTAGTAGTTTTTAGTAGAAGAAATATAGCAGCAGTATAAAAAAGAAGTAAGTAGTAGAAAGCACAGCAGAAAGCACAGCACAGCACAGCAGAAAGCACATTTAGTATAGTAGTAGAAATTATATTTATATAGTAAAGTAGTAGAAACAGCACGCAGTAGTATAAAAGAAGTAGTAGAAACAGTAAAAAAAATAGAAAGTAGTATAGCAGCACAGCAGTACAAGTGGAATGGAGCAGAAGCATTAAATAAAAAATATTAAAGCAAAAGCAAAAATTAGGGAATTTATTAGCAGTATTTATAGAAAAAGTATTAGTAGCAGCAGCAGCAGCCCAGCATTAGCAGTAAAAGAAAGTAGTAGAATAGAAAGTATTGCAATAACACAAATTTTTATTTTTTTGGGGTTTGTTATTCATCTATCAATCAATCTATCTATCTATCTATCAATCTGCCCCCCGTAGTTGACGACCGGGGGCACCCTCAAAGACTCAGCAACCAGGTTCCCCTTTCCCCTCTCCGGGTTCTCCCTTTCTCGGGTTTTTGGTTATTCTAGGCCTGTCCTTTTCCCTGATTTTTTATCCTCCCACTTTTTCCTTGGTCTGCCTCTTCTTTTTCCTTTCCTTTGGGAACATCCCTTTGAAAAAAAAGTCTTTGAATTCCCTTTGGGGGAATTTTTGGGAAAATGCCCATACCATTAATTTACGTTTTTTTCAGGGATCTTTAGAAGGTTCTCATGGGGCCCAAAGGTTTGGGCGGGTTCTTTATGCACCCCTTTCCCGTTTTTTATGGGGTTTTTGTAGGAGATCCCCGGGAGTCCCGAAAGCATCTCTTCTCCACTCCCTGTACCTTCTCTCCAAATCTGCAGCAGGCCCATGATTCACAGGCATACAAAAATTTAATGGATATGAAAAGGGGAGCGAAATTATCCATTTTGGGGTTGTTTTATTGTTTTTTTATTTTTGGGGGGGGGGGGTTGTGTCGCGGTTGTAGCAGTCTTAAGAAAGCAGAAAAATCTGTGTGTCCAAGAGAAATGCCCAATTTCCCTCCTGGGGAAAAAATTTTTGTTTTTGCTGATTGTGTTTTTAGAGTGGCGAAGAAGGGAAAGGGGGGGCCCAGCTAGCTAAAATAAATCATTAAAATAAACTATCGAACAAAACCAGAAAATCTTTTCAAAACGGGTTTCAACCTGTTTTTGCTTTTCGAATGAGTAGGGGCCGTGTGGGGCCGTTGGGAAAAAAGGGGAAAAAAATTTACAAAATCACATACAAAAAACGGGAACTGGAAATAAAAAAGGGAAAACCCCCAGGAAATCTTATCCATTACCACCCCCGAATTAATTTAAAAAAAAATTAAAAACAATTAAAAAGCAAACCTACTCCGAACATTTAAAGAAAAGAAACAGATAGAATTTAAAACATTTTAAAGTCATTTAAACATTCCATTCATCTCCTCCCAAGTCGGGTATGGCTGTCTATATACGAGGGCTGAAAACAGTCATACAAGCAAAATTTTTCATTTTAGTGTGCCCCCTTTTAAACTCACAGTAATTCCCAAGGGTTTGGAAAAAGGGGAGTCCAAAGGGATGTTCCCGGGGGACCCCCCAGAGTGTTTTAAACTGGGGAAAGCACAACAAAAAAACCAAAAACAGCATTCCCCTCACAAAACAAAAAAAACCCAAAACCCAAAAAAAAAAAAGAAAAAAAAATAAAAGTATAAAAATAATAAAATCTTGTTCGAGATAATTATAAAACAGCAGCGACCCTCCCAGCCCCCCTTATCCCCCCACCCCCCTCCCCTTCCCTCCCAAAACACACACAACATATAAACCACGCTCCCCAAACCCACACACACACACACACCACACCACAAACAACCAACACACAAACACATAAAGCACGACGCCCCCATGCACACACACAAATTTGTAGTGCCCCCCTTCAGGAGAGGGAGAAGAGGAAGGGGAGAGAGAGGGGAGAGGAGGAAGAAGAAGACAGGACAGCGACCAGAGAATTTGAGGCTAAACCAGGGCTGGGGAACCATAAACCCCAAAAAGACCAAGAAAGGGGACGTCACAAACCATTTCCTCAGACAGGGGGAATGAAAAATCGATTAGCGAGGTGTGGGAAATGTTGAAAAGGGGTCCCGATGCCCCCTTACTTTGCCATCATTTCTTCTTTCTCTCTCTCTCTCTTCTCTCTTTCCTTCCCCTTTTCCTTTTCTCTTTGTCGTCTCGTCTCTTTCCCTTCAGGTGGGTGGGCCCGTATTTTGTTGTTGTTTTTTTGTCTGTTTGTCTTTGTTGTGTATCTGTGTGGTTTTTTTGGTTTTAAGGTCGTTGGGGCTCGTCTCTGTCCCGTTTTTGTCTGTCTGTTGTCCCCCCTCTCTTTCTCTTCTCTCTCTCTCCCCTTCTCTCTCTTGTTGATGGTTTTGCCCTAAAAGTGTTCGGGGCCCTGGGGCGAGGTACATTATACAATTTAGATTTGAGGTTCTCTTGTGTTTTCTTTCTTCTGTGTTTCATGTTGTCGCCCGTGTCTTTGTCCATTTTCTGTCTTTGTCTCTCTTCTCTCCTCCTCTCTCTCTCTCTCTCTCCCCCTATTTGTCTCTTCTTTGTGCTTATTATTATCCCAAATAAAAATTTGGGTTTTTGATTTGTTGATCTCTTCTCTCTCTCTCTCTCCCCTTTTCCTTTCCTTCTCTTCTCTCTCTCTCTCTCTCTTGATTTCATTGTCTTGTCTTTCTTGTTGCTATTTTTATTATGTTAAGCCCCTGGATGAGGCTATAACCGGGCCCCCTTGTAAAAACCCCCGCAGAAATCTTGCACACATTTAAATTGTTTCTTTTTCAAAAGAGCGGGCCCTTTGGGTTTTTTGGGGAAAAGATAAAAAAATTTTCAAAAACCACAAATAAAGGGATGGATGAAAAAAAAACACATGATGTTTTTCCATTATGCCAATATACAACAAAAAATAGTGAATTTTTTACACATTTTTCTTTGCCCCCTGTCTTTTGCTGTCTTTCTCCCTCCCTGTCTCTCTCTCTTGACTTAAAAAAAAAACACATTTCAAATTTTACACTATTTTTAATGCGTTATATAATAAAAAAGCAGTTGTACTGCACTGCACATTACTTAAAGAAACACTTTTGCAATGGTTGACCAGCTTTTTGTCATCATTGGACATAAAAATGTCTATGTCTCAATCATTAACCATGTTTCTTTAACTTTAAGTTGCTTTCTTGCTTAAAATTTTCGATTATATTTGAACACAGGTCTTATTCATTTGCCATTGCCGCTTGTTTTCTATCTAACCCAACCTTTTTCCCCCAGCCAAGATTAGCAGATCCGGGGTAGTTACCATTGGATAGGGGGACCCCTTTGGGCCTTGGGTTCAGTACGTACCCCCTTACCCCCGGGAAAGGGGGGTCCCTCTTTTGGGGAAAGGAAATTGCGAAAAGGGGGAATCGCCCCCCAATTTGGCCCCAGAGGTATTCCCCCCCCTACAAATAGGATGGGGAAACCCCTACCCTTTTTTACCAGCACGCAAAACCAAAACAGCAGTCAAAAGACTAATTTAGCACGGCCCTTCTTTTTACCAAATCCAAGTGGGTCAGTTTTTGCTGTAATTTGGCTAGCGGGCTGGGATGGACACCTGAGAGGGTGGAATGGGGAAAAAGTGACCCCTGTGTATAAACCCCACACACCCACATGCGCGCCCCAGAAGGGGAGAGAGGAGAGGAGAGAGAGGGAGGAGCAAAGCGCGTTAAGCATAAAAAATAGCAAAGAGAGAGAGGGGGGAGAGGAGAGGGAGGGGACGAGAGAGGGAGAGAAAGACACGACGACAGACAGAAAATAGGGGACACAACATAAAAAATAAAAATAACATAGCCCTTTTTTTTTAAAACAGCCCTCTGAAGGAAAAAAAGTGAAATCAGGCAAATGATTAATACAAGAAGAGAGACAGGAGAGAGAGAGAAACCACACCACACACACACCACACCACACAAAGCAAAAAACAAAAAAGATAATTGCAACCCTCTTTCAACAGTGGGGAAAACATTTCATTTGTTTTGCCTAGCGAATCCCCACCTCTCAATGTTCAGAGCACACTGAATATTCCAGGGTTCAAATCTTCCGTGAAGATCCTCACAAACCCCTGTACACCCGGGGTATTAATATAAGCCTCCTCGCTCAGTTGTAAAAGAATATATAACCTTGAGGTTTTTGCATTTAAACCATGTGGTTGAAAAAAATTAAAACACAATAGACAATTAATAGATTTTATACAGAAACCTTCAGAAACCAGAGACTGGGGGTAGAAAAATTCAAAACCCCCTTATGGACGAGGTAATACTTTTAAAAAATGAAACAATTATTCTTGGGGATTTTAAATATAGACTTATAAACCTAAACCAAAATGGAGCCACAACATTACTATGTATGGCCTAGAACAACTAATAGATAGACCAACTCGGATAACAAATAACTCTAAAACATTAATGATCAATCTACACTACTACAAAAACAACACATAACAGAAGTATGTGCTCCCTCATGTGGATGCAGTGATCATAATCCAGTGTGCTTTACTTGGGTTTTAAAAAAATCGTATCAAAATACCTAAAGTAGGGCATAAAACTATTCTTTACAGGAAATTTAAAAACTTTAACGAGCAAGATTTCCTTTCAGACTTGACAAACTCGCCATTACATGCCATATACCAAATCCGAGACCCTGAAGAAGCTGTTGAATTTTTGGATTAGGACATTTACTTCAGTATACGACAAACATGCCCCTTTCATAAAAAAAGGGTTTAAGAAAAAATCAAACCACCTTGGGTAAAAAAAGACATAGAATCCGAATACACCTAAGAGACTAATTTTAAAACAATGGTTCAAATGAGCAGTTCAGAGCACAAAGAAACAAAGTAACTTCACTAAAACGCAAAAGAGAAGGGAAAAAGGGCATAAGTCAAAACCCCTTATGTTTATTTAAAACCGGCAAATTTGGTCGATTCGGCTTCGCCTCTGAACCAAAATTGATAGTTTTATATAAAACTAAACATTTACCTGATGCCCTTTTTCCCTTTCTCTCTTTCTAAAACTGAAAGTATACTATTTATTTTTGATGGGTAAACTATAAATTATGGGAATTTTGTATACTAGTCCACAGAAAAAAAGAGTTGAAGAGGGAAAAGAAATGGGTTTGGAGACACTACCCTCGCCCCCTGTTGAATGACACACCACACGCCAATAGGCTTTGACAACTGAAAACGAGATTTCAATAGGTAAGGCTAGGGTTGTCGGTAGCGCTAGGGTGTCTCCCGCCCCCTAAGACATATTAAGACATGTTACTTACCTTTCCCAAAACACAAGACTAGATAGAATCACTGATTAGTTACAGGGGAGACATTTCCCCTCAGAAACTCTATGTTGTACAACCTGGCCCCAGCTGTTTGTTTATTTCGCAGTGTGAATTGTGCAGTGAAGACGTGCGGAGTTTTCATTAAAAAAAGTGTTTGAATTTTTCTACCCGTTTCCCTTGCTTGTTGTTAGGTAATGTCAGATATTTCGCCAAACAGAACAACTCTCACCTACTAAAAACAGGGGTCTGCGAGCTTTAAAATAAAAGTTTTATTTGGGGGAAAAAAAATTTTTAAAATAACGGGTTTGCATAAGGGGATTTTGGGGAAGAAATTTTATTTTGG
>JAQIHA010001515.1:0-5000 GCA_028751875.1 Rapana venosa
AGCCTTGTACATTGCTTGCAGCGACAGAAGAATCTTCCATTTACACCCTGGTTTCTAATGCACTGTAATAATTTATCATGCCTTACGGAGTCAAATGCTTTCTTAAAATCGACAAAAGCAACATACAACTTCTTACCTCTCTGGGACAAGCACTTCTGCACAACAGAGTATAAACAAAAGATATGGTCAGTAGTAGAATAATGCTTACGAAATCCTGCTTGATTTTCAGATATCAAGCTGTTTTCTTCCAACCAAGAGTAGAGCCGATTATTTAATATTGTGCTGTAACATTTTGAAATAATACTTAGTAAAGATACACCTCTATAATTATCTACATTCTCTATGTTACCTTTTTTATGAATTGGAAATGACAATGGCCTTTTCCCATTCCTTTGGATATATGCCTTTCTTAAATACTTCATTAAATAATTTATGTATAAAAGGGGATAATAGTTTGGCTACCTGCCTTAAGCATTTCTGCAAGCACTCCATCCATTCCGCACGCTTTGCCACCCTTTAGTTTATTTACTGCAAGTGTTACTTCCTGCAAAGTTATTTCATCATTCAGTGCATGTTGGTCTTCCTCAGAAAGATCAAAGTGATCTTGATCTTCCTCATTGAAATCATCACTATCTGTAGAAAACAGAGAGAGAGAGAGAGAGAGAGAGGAGAGAGAGGGAGAGAGATAGAGAGAGAGAGAGAAAGAGAGAGAGAGGGGAGGAGAGAGAGAGAGAGAGAGAGGAGAGAGAGAGAGAGAGAGAGAGGGGAGAGAGAGAAGAGAAGAGAGTGAGAGAGAGAGAGGAGAGAGAGAGAGAGAGAGAAGAGAGAGAGAGAGAGAGAGAGAGAGAGAGAGAGAGGAGAGAGAGAGAGAGGAGAGAGAGAGAGAGAGAGAGAGGAGAGAGAGAGAGAGAGAGGAGAGAGAGGAGAGAGAGAGAGAGAGAGAGAGAGAGAGAAGAGAGAGAGAGAGAGAGAAGGAGGATGAGAGAGAGAGAAAAGGAGAGAGAGAGAGGCGAAGAGGGAGAAGGGGGAGGGGGAGAGGGAGGAGATAGAGAGGGGGGAGAAGAGGGGGAAGAGAGAGAGAGAAGAAGAGAGAGAGAGAGAGACGGACGGAAGAGAGGAGAGAGAGGGGGGAGGGGGGAAGAGAGAGGAGGAGATGAGAGAGGGGGGGGGAGGGGGGGTAGGAAAGAGAGAGAGAGGGAGGGAAGAGGAGAGACGAGGAAGAGAGAGACGCAGAGAGCAGAAAGAAGAAGAGAGAGAAGAAGAGAAGAAGAGAAGAGAGAGAAGAAGAAGAAGAAGGAAGAAGAAGAGAGAAGAAGAAGAAGAGAAGAAGAGAGAAGAAGAAGAAGAAGAAGAAAAGAAGAAGAAGAAGGATGATGATAATAATAATAATATGGAATTTATATGCGATGAATCTGTAAACAAACAAAGAAGCCTTGCTCAAATCAATGCAGGCAAGCAGTTTCCAAATAAATATAATAAAGAATTTCAACCTTAGGTGTGATGAAGGAGATGAAGGATGCTTGAAATAGAACAGATAATATGAGGGGAAATCTCAGGTAGGAATAAGTGTGTTTGAGGGTGGATGAAGGTATCAAATGAGGCTTTTGCGAAGTGAAAGAGGGAGGCATTCCAGGTGGATGGACCAGAAACAGAGAAAGAGCGAAGGCCAACAGTGGTTTGTTTGAATCTGGGTGTTCGAAAGCAAAAAGTATCTGCGGCTGAACGAAGGGAACGGGATGAAGTATACAGGTGAAGACAGTTACAGAGATAAGAGGGTGCAGATTTGTGAAGACATTTGAAACAGAGGGTATTGATCTTATACTTCAGTCTTTGCGAGACAGGCAGCCAGTGAAGAGATCGCAGAAGAGGAGTGATGTGTTCAGATTTTTCCTTTCTTAGGACCAGTCGAGCTGCAAAGTTTTGTATGCGTTGAATAGAGTGGATGGATGATGCTTGTAGGCCAGCCAAAAGAGAATTACAGTAGTCTAAACGTGAAAGACAATATGTTGTGTGTGTGTGTGTGTGTGTGTGTGTGTGTGTGTGTGTGTGTGTGTGTGTGTGTGTGTGTGTGTGTGTGTGTGTTGTGTGTGTCTGTCTGTCTGTCTGTCTGTCTGTCTGTCTGTCTGTCTGTCTGTCTGTGTATCTCTGTGGATATGTGACTGAATCATAGACAACTTCATGTTAATTTGACAAGAAATAGATAATGATAACGATGTGTTTGTGTGTGTGTGTGTGTGTGTGTGTGTGTGTGTGTGTGTGTGTGTGTTGTGCACGCACACGCGTCCGTCCGTGCATGCGTGCGTGCGTGCATGCATGTGGACGTGTGTGCCTTTTTTTCTTCATATCGTTTGATAACCCATGGTTTTCCAACAACACTGTATGGGAGACACAGGACTTAGAGACTAAACACGTTCAGAAGATGACCTTTTTGTTCAGCATCACTTCAGGGCTACCATGTAAACCAAGAACATCGATTTACCTTGGATACAAGCTGGTTATTCTTCCACGTAGACAATTGCACATTGTAAATGATCCTACTACGTAAATAACTCCTTAATGTAAATAATTCTGCCAACGTAGATAATTCCACAATGTAAATTATCCTACTACGTAGATAATCATTCCACTGTGTAAATGATTCTACGGTAAAGGTGTCCCATAACCTATATTAAGGTCGTAGGGGAGCGAGGCGTCAGAGACCTCACTTCTCTAGGGCCAGCGTATTGAGGGCGGCGCCCATCTCCTCTCCCTCGCTGCTTTACCTTCCCTGACCCTAAAGAGGGCAGGTACCCATTTACAGCTGGGTGAACTGGGGGAACTGTACTGAAGCCAAGGCGCGAAAACTGTCACCCATCCAATTGGTAACCACGCTCGACGCTGCTTAACTTGGCTGGGGGAAAGCGAGTGAATACGTAAATAATTCCACAATGTAAATGATTCTACTACGTAAATGACTTCCCCACTGTAGAGGATTCTACTACGTAATTGATTCCACTGTGTAACTGATTCTACTACGTAAGTTATTCCACTATGTAGATGATCCTACTACGTACATAATCATTCCATAATGCAAATGATTCTACTACGTAAATAATTCCACAATATAAATGATTCTACTACGTAAATAATTCCACAATATAAATGATTCTACCACGTAAATGATTTCCCCAATGTGGAGGATTCTTCTACGTAAATGATTCCACTGGGTAACTGATTCTACTATGTAAATGATTCCAATAATTATGTAGATGGTTTCTGTACTGTAACTGGGCGCATTCTTGGATAGGATGTTAACTCCAGGAAAAATCCCCTTGAATGGGCAGTGGTCAGAGATAGAGAGACAGAAACAGGCAGATCGAAACACACACACACACACACACACACACACACACACACACACACACACACACACACACACACACAGAGGCAGAGACAGACAACCGAACCAAATAAACTCAGGTGTTTTTTTAAAAAAAAAGGGGGGGGGGGGGCGGTAAAGGTGCCCCATAACCTATAAGGTCGTAGGGGAGCGACGCGTCAGAGACCTCAACTTCTCCAGGGGCCAGCATATTGAGGGCGGCGCCCATCTCCTCTCCCTCGCTGCTTTACCTTCCCTGACCCTAAAGAGGGCAGGTACCCATTTACAGCTGGGTGAACTGGGGGAACTGTACTGAAGCCAAGGCGCGCAAACGGTCACCCATCCAACTGGTAACCACGCTCGACGCTGCTTAACTTGGCTGGGGGAAAGCGAGTGCTCCGACCACTGAGCTATCCCGTCCCCTAACTCAGTACAAACCGAAATATAGATAATAATAATAATAATAATAGTATATGGAATTTATATAGCGCTGAATCTTGTAAAAAACAAAACAAATCGAAGCGCTTGCACTCAATCATTTACAGGCATGCAACTCTCCTTAAACATAATGAACAACAGATTTCAAAAACCATGCGCGCGCACGTATGCACGCATGCACGCATGCACGCACACGCACATACACACACACACACACACACACACACACACGCGCGCGCGCACTCGGAACAACACTTAGAAGGTGAAAGATGCTGTTGAAAATTAGGGACAGATATTTGGGGGGAAAGTCTCAGGTAGGAAATAAGTGTGTTTTGAGGCTGGATTTGAAGGTATCAAGTGAAGGCTTTTGGCGAAGTGAAAGAGGGAGGTCATTCCAGGTGGATGGACCAGAAACAGAGAAGGAGCGACGGCCAACAGTGGTTTGTTTGAATCTGGGTGTTCGAAAGCACAAAGTATCTGCGGCTGAACGAAGGGAACGGGATGGAGTGTACAGATGAAGACAGTTACAGAGATAAGAGGGTGCAGATTTGTGGAGACATTTGAAACAGAGGGTATTGATTTTATACTCCAGTCTTTGTGAGACAGGCAGCCAGTGAAGAGATCGCAGAAGAGGATTGATGTGTTCAGATTTTTTCTTTCTTAGGACCAGTCGAGCTGCAGAGTTTTGTATGCGTTGAAGAGAGTGGATAGATGATGCTGGTAGGCCAGCCAAAAGAGAATTACAGTAGTCTAAACGTGAAAGAATGAGAGATGTGACAAGCTTGGAAGTTGCATCAGTGGACAGATACTTGCGAATCGCGCTTATGCGCCGTAATTGATAGTAGCAAGACTGGCAGGTCTGGGTGATGAATATTTTCATAGAGAGTGTGTTGTCAAGAACTACTCCTAAATACTTCACAGAGTTGGACAAAGGAACTGACGTATTGCCGAATTCTATTGAAGTTTTTGCGATAGAGGAAAGTTTATGTTGGGTCCCTATGAGCATGGCTTCGGTTTTATCGGCATTAAGTTGTAACTTGTTCTGAATCATCCAGTTTTGAATGTCTTGAAGACAGTAGGACATATTTGTCAGGAGGGAAGGCAAGTTTTCAACAGTATCACTGCACTGAAGCTGAGTATCATCGGCATAGAAATGATGATCAATATGGTGGTTGTTTATTATATGTGAGAGTGGAGCAGTGTA
>JAQIHA010001516.1:0-11140 GCA_028751875.1 Rapana venosa
TGAATTTCCTTTTTGGGAGGTGATGATGAGTGACTGCGTCCATGGTGTTGGCCATTTCCTGTCTGCCAGATCTTGTTGCAGATCTTAGTAGGGCCTGATCATGGCTTCCCCTCCAGCTTGGACCAACTCAGCTGGAATGTTGTCAGCCCCTGCTGACTTCCCCTTTTTCAGCGATCTGACTGCTGTTTCCACTTCTTCTCGGAGGATAGGGTGACTGTCTGTGTCTTTGCTTTCGGGTACATTAAGGACTTCTGGATCTCCTGCGGTTCTATAGTTATACAGGTCGGAGCAGTATTCTGTCCATCTGTTCAGAATATCCTGGTCGTCAGTGAGACACTTCCCATTTTTGTCTTGGATTGTTAAACCTTTCTCTGTTTCGTGCTAGTCAGGTCTTTCACCAGCTGATATGCTTTCTTGCTATTGTTTTCTTGATGTTCTCTTCAATGTCTTGGCACTGTTCACCGATCCAATTCTCTTTTGCCTCCGTCATGGACTTCCTGATTCTTTTGTTGACTGCCCTATATTGTTCTGCTCTTTCTTTTGTTTCATTTTCTTTTTCTTCACTCTCTACGCTTGTCGCATATGTTGTAGGATGTTAGGTGTACCCATGGTTTTTTGACTGGTCGGCGTTTGCCAAGAAGCTCGTTTGCTGTTTCAGTCACGCTGTATTGAAACTATCGTCAGTGTATCTATGTCTGAGTCTATCACAGTGAGTGCTGCAAACTTTCCACCTATCCTTGCTTGAAAAATTTCTAATACCTCTGGGTCCTTCAGCTTCTCGAGGTCAAATTTGATCCTGATGTTGTTCCGCTTGTGGATTTTCTTTAGACGTAGTCGGAAAGTCATCATCACAAGATCATGATCACTCCCTATGTCTGCTCCTGGAAAACTTCGTGTCTGTGCGATGTTAACGCTAGACTGAAACCGTCTTTTCACCATGATGTAATCTATTTGGTTGTGGTGTTCTCCATTTGGCTATGCCATGTCCATTTTCTGGATTTCTTGTGTGGGCCAAGTGTATTCACTAGCTGGAGGTGGTTGTTACTGGCAAACTCCAGGATTCGGTCAAGCCATCTTTCATTTGATTGGTTATTACAATGTGGCCCACAAACGCCCTCCCATGCTTTCCATGCATACTTCTCTACCTAGGCGTTTCCAGTCGCCTTGCACACGAGGATGACTTTCTTGGGTGTATTGATTCAGAAACCTCTTGTAACTGGTCATCAAAATCTTCTACGGCTTTCATCTGTGCAGTCTGATGTAGGGGCGTATCCTGTACTATATTTAGGGGGGGGGTTGGGGAGGGGAGGGGTTGCCTCTCAGCGATGGTAAATAGTCTGCTGGACCAGGCTGACCGATCATGGACGGTGTATCACGCGGTGGCTTTGTGAACGAGAAACCCCCACGCCGTGTTCAGTTTATCCTGTGTTCCCACTGTAGTATAATTTGTTGTCTTCCTGGGTCGTTGTTTTCTCCCCATGTTTTTCCACCTGACTTACGCAGAGCCCAAGATGTGCCAAATGATATCTGGACATCTCATGTGTCAGTTCTTCCACTTTGCCTGCAGCTCTTAGTGTTCGTACATTCATGTGCCATGATGGTGTTGTGTCTGGCAAACGAATTTTGCTGCGTTATACATCAGTACATACATTTCGACTCTGTCCAGATGAGCAACAGAAGGCCGCGGTCCTTGTAACCCGGTCGATCTACCGATTCCGTTAAGGAGATTCTGGCTGTCTTTGTCAATGGTGTATCTTGGTGCAAATCAAACCTGGCTGAGCCCATCCCTCTCCAGGTCGGATTTATTGGTTGGGTTTATCTCCCCACATGTGGCAGGTGGTACTGGGTTACATGGGTTACCATAGCAGAGGGAGTCTCTGACCTGACCTCAGGTCCTGACCATTGATTCATTATCCTGGAAAAAAAGATTATGTTTCTATTACTTACAATGTTTAGAATGTTCTGTTTATGACTTTTATTGCTTTTTTTCTTTCCTCCCCCTCATATTATGTGAGTTATGGGTATTCTCACTTATTTTATTACCAATGACATTCAATTGCAAGACATAGTTAAAAAGAGTTTGTGTTGATCGTGTGCTATGTGAGTATTACAAATTTATTATTATCCTGAAAACAAACCCCCACCCCCACCCCAACTCTAACACACACACGCTCAAACAAACACAAACACACACCACAACACACACACAATCACTCACATCACTCACTCCTCACGGCCACTCATATTCTCTCCCTCAACGACTGAAGATTTTTTAATTTCTTCCTTGGTTGTTTCTAGTTTTTATGTGTGGATGTATGGGTATTAAATTTATTACATTATCATGAACATATAATTTATGAAACGAGTATAATCTAAAATGAGGTGTTGATGGGATCGCAATACTATTTTGGGAATTATTATATTGGATATTATCTCTGAAATATCACACTCACACACACTCTGTCTCTCAGTCCTCCGTCTCTCTCTCTCTCTCACACCTTTATCGCCCGCTTATTCCTGATGAAGAGTCCTATTTTTATATTTTCCATACTATAATTGGACTTGCCTCTGTACTTAAGTTTTTAATGAGTGCCCTAATTACCAATATCACTTATAATTTTGTGTAACAAGTATGTTACCAATTGACAATGTGTAGAAGTTTATCTATATGACACTATTAAGTTTGTTGCTGTTATTTTATTTCTTGCTTTGTTGTTGTTCTTGTTCTTGTTGTTGTTGTTTTGTCTGTTTTTCTCTATTTTATCATCTTTTGTTGTTTGGTTTTTACTCTCTTTGATTTTTTGTTTTTTTGGTTAGTGTTATTTTGGGGGTGGGGGTAGGGTGGGGTATATTTAGGATATTCTTTAATTGCTTGCTTTTGGGGGGGGGGGAAGGGTTGTTTGGGGGGAGCTGTATTTGAAAAGGGTATTTCCCCTGTTTTTATTGTGAGACTGTGTACGTATTGATTTATTATTATTAAGGAGTATCCTAACGGCGGGGCGGGGACTTGGATGTAAAAAAGCACATTTGTGCTTATTCCCATTAACCGTCCCGAAATAAAATAAATAAAAGAATTTTTCACTTCATCATATCATTTTCATTTCAGTTTTCATTTCCACTCCTCATCTCTCCACATCTCTCCCATCCTTCCCTCTCAGCTGTCGATCCCCTCGTTCATCGACGCTCTCATCATCACTCTCTCACCTCATCTCTCATCCTCACCCCCTTACTATCACATCTCTCTACTCTCTTTCATGCAGAATCATCAAAGCACATTGAGCCTTCTAATTAACTATTTTCAACTTTTTTTCAGAAAAGACAAAGCACAAAAACGATATACACTTAAAGAAATAAAACAATGCTGCCAGAAATGCAACCTGAACAAAATCCTTAATGGATATCAGTAGTAAACCACCACTGTTAGGATGTCATATCTTTTTTTTTTTTAAATAATCAACTTGTTGACACTTGAAAAGGGAGCAACAAAGAAATAGGATGCATCTTTTGGTTTTTCAAATGCTTTCTTTTTTTCAATAAAATTGACCCTTTTAAAGAGCTAGAATTTTCTTTATATAATCACTGTAGAAGAGCCAACAGTTTGAATTAGGAAATTCTGTTAATCCGTATGAGAGGAGAGGGTGAACAAAAAAGTTATCTAAAGTTGAATTTATTTTTATTAAAAGATATTGTTGAACTATCAGAAAAAGGGGAACGATTATCATGAAATAATCTAAAATATTTCTCGTCACCTTGGTAGTATAGCTGTTGACTTTAAAAAGGGAAGAAATTATACCTTTAAAATCTGGAATGTCTCCTGTATTCTAGGTCACCGTAATTACTTTGCACTTGAAAAAAGACTTTTTTTTTCCTGTCAAATTCATCTTGTGGCCCCTTAGGGTTTTTTTTTTTGTAGGCAACAGCATTTTTTTCTAAGCACTGTCTGGGGGAAATCTTGTGTCGTGGCTTGCGACACCACTCTTGGAAAGTTTTTAGTGGTGTTAACCTTTGTTAGCAAAGAGAAAAGACTGCCCCAGAAAAAAAAAAAGACTGTAAGGCACACGCAGCTGACTTAGTTTACCGCCTTAATTAACTGTCCCTCTGCTGTCTGTCTGACTTTGTCGTTGTCTGTCTTCTTTCTCTCTCTCTCTCTCCTCTCCTCTCTCTCCTCTCTCTCTTTTCTTCTTCTCTTTCTCTCTCTCTCCCTCCCCCTCCTCTCTCTCCCCCCTCTCTCTCTCTCTCTCTCTCCTTTTTTCTCTCTCCACACCCCTTCGCACACCCTCCCCCCTCCCCAAAAAAAAAAACCAACACAAAATATCAAAACACAACCACACAACACACTTCTTTCATTGACCTCGGGCCCCGGACCTTTTAAAATTTTTCCTGGAAAAAAAGATTTTTTTTCAAATTACTTACAAGTGTAGAGGTTTTTTATTATGATTTTATTGGTTTTTTTCCCCCTCTTTAAAAAGTGAGTGAAGGGGTATTGCACTTATTTTTTTACCATAAACATTAAATTTTTGCTGGGGCCAAAAATTTAAAAATTGTTGTTTGATCTTTGGCTATTGAGAAATTACAAAATTTAGTATTACCCCGAAACACCCCCACCCCCACCCCACACACAAACACCCCAACACCTAAAACCAAACACAAAACCCCACCCCACACAACACACACTCACTCACTCACTCCCCACTCACCCACCCAAAATTCTCCCCCTCAACACTGTAAAGTTTTAAATTTTTTCTTGGTTTTTTTCCTTTTTTTTATTTGGGGAATGTAGGGGAATTAAATTTTTTCTTTAAATCTTTACATAAAATTTAAACAGTAAATCTAAAATGGGGGGTTAAAGGAAATCGCATACTTTTTTGGGAATTAAATTTTGGGGATTTTAAACCTCTGAAATAAACACTCACACACACCCTGCCCTCTCTGTCTCCGTCTCTCTCTCCCCTCACCTTTTATCGTCCTGTTTACCTGTAAGGATTCAAAATTTTTATTTTTTCAATATTTTAAAGGGACTTCCCCTCTTAAAAAATTTTTTTAAATGAGTGCCCAAATTTCAATTTTTTATAATTTAATGTTAACAATAGGGTGTACCTTTTGAAAAATTTTGTAATTTTTAAATTTTTTTGATTTAAATTAAAAGTTTGGTTTTTTTTTTTATTTTTTTTGGCTTTTTTGGTTTTCTTTTTTTTGTTGTGTTGTTTTTTTTTTTTTTCTTTTTTTTTTTATCACTTTTTTTGGGTTTTTTTTTCTTCTTTTTTTGTTTGTTGTTTTTTTGGGTTTAGGGTTTTTTGGGGTGGGGGTAGGGGAGGGTTTTTTTTAGGATTTTTTTTTAATTGTTTGTTTTGGGGGGGGGGGGGAGGGTTTTTTGGGGGGGACCCTTTTTTAAAAGGGTTTTTTCCCCCTTTTTTTTAATTGTGAACGGGGTAATATTGAGTTTTTAAATTTTTAAGATTTTATCCCTAAGGGCGGGACGGAGAAAAAAAAGCACATGGGGTTGTTTATTCAAAAACCTCGAAATAAAAAAAATTTTTCACTCTTTTCATTTTCTTTTCTTTTCCATTTCTCTCCCCTCTCTCTCTCCCCTTCTCTCTAAACTCTCTCTCTCTCCTCTCCCCTCCCTCTATCCTCTCCCCTCTCTCTTTAAAGCGGAAACCTCAAACCCCACTTTTTGAGCTTCAAATTTAATTTTTTTTTCAGTAGACAAAAAACAAAAACGATACATTTAAGAAAAAACACTTGTTTGGCCAGAAGAAAACCTACACAAAAAAAACCCCTATTGGAAATCGGGAAGAAAAAAACCACAACTGTTTGGGAGTCAGTTTTTTTTTTTTAAAAACAACTTTTTTGAAAAACTTAAAAAGGGAAAAAAAACAAAGAAATGGGAATCCCCTTTTTTTTTTTCAAATTCCTTCTTTTTTTCCCAAATTCCCCCTTTTAAACCTAGTTTTTCCCTTATATACACTGAAGCCAACAGTTTTTTTTGAAATTCGTTTTAGGGTAGTGAGAGGAGAGGGGTGAACAAAAAATTTTAACTAAAGTTTTTTTTTAAAAATTTTGGTTGAAATCAGAAAGGGGGCGGATATCATGAAATCCCAAAATAATTTTTCGTCCCCTTTGGGAATTTGCTTTGACTTTAAAAAGGAAGAAATTAAAAAACCTTTTTAAACTGGGAAAGTCCCCCCGTAATTCTAGGGCCCCGTAATTAGCTTTGCACTTAAAAGCAAGCTTTTTTTTCCCGTCCAAAACCCACTCGGGGGCCCATTAGGTTTTTTTTTTGTAGCAACAAGCATTTGATTTCTAAGCACTGTCCCCGGGGGAAATCTTGTGTCGTGGGGGTGCGAAAAAACTCTTTTGGGAAAGTTTTTAGTGGTGTTTGACCTTTTTTTTGCAAAAAATGAAAAAACCGCCCCAGATAAAAAACAAAGACATGTAAGGCAGACGCAAAGACTTAGTTTACCGCTCCCTTTTAAATTTAAATGTCCTTTTGTCTGTCCCTTTTGACTGTCTGTCTGGGCGTCTGTCCCCTCTTTCTCTCCCCTTCCCCTCTCTCCTCCTTCCAACTCACTCCTCACTCTCTCCCCTTTTTTCCTTTTTCTTCTCTCTCTCTCCCCTCCCTCTTTTCTCTCTCTCATCCTCTCCCCTCTCTCTCCCTCTCTCCCTCTCTCTCAAAACACACACACACTTTTCGCACACACCTACCCCACACATAAAACAAAAACCCAAAAAACACACAAAAAAATATACAAACACACACCCAAAAAAACACACACTTGCAAAATTCATCTCCTCTCCTTTTTCTCCTCTCCTTTCCTCTCCTTCCTTTTCCCTACATGGCCCCCGTTTAAAAATCATCCTTTTCCCAAACCCCCCCCCCTTCAGAAAAAACAATGATGACAATTTCCGAACCTCAAGGTGGGAAACACCTCATGCCCATGGCCTCTTGGGCGTAGAGTCCCTGGTTCGGAAAACCCCCCGCGGGCCACCGAACACCCAAAATAATTGACAACACCAAAGTCCTTTTTAACTCCCCCCCCCCCCCCCCCCCCCACACCCACACACCAATTTCCCGACCGTTTCCCTCTTTTTTGCCTCAGCTATATTTTTTTGTATGTATTTATTTCCAAAATCTTTTTTTTCGAGGGTAAAGAAAAAGCACTCAAATCTTAAATTTAACAATTTCCCCTGATTTTGCAGTTTTGTAAATTTGTCCCTCCGTTCCCCCCCCGGGACCCCAATGGCCTACTCTTCCGGGAAAAACGGAACGGGTTTTTAAAGTTGCGCAAGATTTTCTGCGTGCATTTGCACACGGGACTTTTGGTTTATAGTCTCATTTCCCAAAGGGCCCTTTTTGGGGAAAAGTGGGAAATCGGCACTGATGTTAACCCAGAGGGAAAAATCCTCTAAGCGAGAATCGAAAACCCCGGGGAGCAGATCACAAATACATCACTTTACCCCAAACCCGGCTATCCCTTCCCCCCTATTTTATCAGTAGTTTTTCATTGGGGCGGGCTGCCCACCTCCACTAGCATCTTTTCCCTTTTTTTAAAATTTAAAATAAACTCAAATAAAAAATTTTTTCCTCCTAAACTTTCCTCTTTTTCTAAAAAAAAATTTTAAAAATTCCAAAATTTTTTCCGTTTTAAGGATATTTCAAAAATTTAGGGGTTTTTTTTTTACTTCTTCTTTTTTGGTTATTTTTTTTTAACTTTAAAAATTTTTCTTTATTTTTCTTTCCCCCCAAATTTTTTTTTTATTCCCCCTAAAAAAACAATTTTTTTAAAAATTTTTTTCTAATCTTTTTTAAAAATTTGGTTCTCCTCGACTTTATACCTATTCTTTAAAAAAAATACTTTTTTTTAAAATTTTTTTTTTCGTAATCTTTTCAATTTTTTTTTTTCCGGGGCACGTATTCCCTTTTTATGCTTTTTAAAACTTTTAAACCACTTACCTTTTCTCTTTTCTCTTTTTTCCCTTTTAAAAATTTTCCTTTCAAAAAATTTTTTTCGTTTTTTTATTAAACTCATTTTTCGTTTTTTTTTTTTTCTTTAAATTTTTTAAAATCCCCTACGTTGTTTTTTTTTTTTTTTTCCCTCCCCCATTGCCCTGTTTCTTTCCCCCAACACTAATAAAAATAAAACCCCATCCTATTTCGGGGGGGACGGGGCTCAAACCCCCTTTCCCCTCCCTACCCCCATCCCCCCCCTGCTTTTCCCTTTCCCTACCCAAAAGAGGCACCCCCCCTTTTACGCGGGGAACGGGGGGAGCTGTACTAAAGCCAAGGCGCGCAAATGGTCACCCATCCAACTGGCCACACTCGACCTGCTAAAAATTGGCTGGGGAAAGCGAGCTCCGACCACTGACTATCCCGTCCCCCACAAAAACACAAACCAAATGTACACCACAAAAACATACCCAAAAATCACACACATAAAAACCAAAAATACACAACATATACATACCAAAGGCACCCTGGGCGATTTGGGTTTTGGCCGGGCAAAACCCTGAACCAGAAAAGGGTCCCCCCCGGGGGTTTCCGGAAAAAAAAAACCCCCCAAGCTCTGCCCCCCCCCCCCCCTTTTTTTCCAATTTGGGGGAAAAACCAACCCCCCCTTTAAAATCCCTAAAAATAAAACCTTCAAATTTCCACCCATGTTTTACAAGTGGGACCAGCTCTGCGGGGGAAATATCCGGGGACAGACACGCCCGTCCCCAGGGGGGGTGAAAAAACCATCAATTTTGCTTTAAACCCACCGAAAACCGGGATAAGCTCCGGCTCCCCTTGGGCCTTTTGGCCAAAGAACATACAATTTTTTAAATTTTTATATAATTTCCCAATGAAAACACACAAAATTAAAACCAAAAAATACACACACCTAACATACCAAATACACACACAAAAACTCCACACACACACCAATACCTAAAACACACACACCCAACACACCAAAAAAACCCAAAAACACCTACACACACACACACAAACACCACAAAAACACACCCCACATACACACACACATACCACCCAAAAAAAAACACATCCCCAAAACCCCCATACACACACACACAAAAACACCCACACTACACACACCAAAACCTAATAAACCTACCCCCCAAACCCAAAACCTATACACCTACACACACACCCCACACACATACAAAACACACACCTACACACACACATACAAAACCAACACCTATACACCTACACAAACACACACACAACACAACACACACACACACCCACACAACACCACAACACACAACCCCCACACAACACACACAACACACCCCAACACAACGCGCGCGCGCGCGCGCGCGTGCTTTTAACCATCAATTTAAGTAGTTTTTTTACACAGACCATTTCATGTGTCCCGGGGGAAAAACCATTAAAACTGAATGACCCTTTTCAAAGATCTGGCTGTGTAACGTCTATCAACAGATCATCTGCAGAGGCGGGTCACAAAACAGTTAACCCAATAACCTTTCACTGGAGGTCGGGATAGCCTGGTTGGTTAGAGCGTTGTGCACTGCGCTCGTGATCTGCTGACCCGGGTTCGAATCCTGTTCATTCAAAGGAATATTTTCCTCTGGAGTTAACATCAATGCCAACTCCACTTCCCCAAGAAGTTCTTCGGATGAGACTATAAACCGAGGTCCCGTGTGCGAACGCACGCAGCACAAAAAGCCTGCCATGCTGATTTTTTGTCCACAACATCTTGCGCACACGTAAAACCCGTTCCACTTTTCGGAAGAGTAGGCCATTGTGTGCCGGTGGGAACAGAAGACAAAATTTACAAAAATGCAATCACATGGGGACTGGATGTAAAAAAGCGCAAGAGTGCTTATTCCATTATCCTCGAAGTAAAGGAATAAATACATGAAACTAGTGTGGCTTTACAGTATGTTACTCCTAAAGCCTGGGACAATTTGTCACATGAAGAAGACAGTTGTGGACAAAAAATCAGCATGGCATGCTTTTTGTGCTGATAAAAACTGTCGTAGAATGCCATGAGAGAGGACATTACAAATGATGCACGCATGCAAGTTGTTATTTCTTTCGTTATTGCAAGGATTCTTTTAACGTTGATTTCTCATTGGCGTGGCGCGATGCTCTTTGTGCTGATTTTTTTTAAACTGTAGCAAAATACATTAAACAGCACACTACAAATAATGCAGACACTCAAGTTCTTACTTCTGTTGTCATTGTAAGGATTCGTTCAATTGATCAACGTTGGCTTCTTATTGTCTCTTCGTATAGATAATAACGAATGTTCCCATGAGCCAGTTCTGTATGCATTGTGGAGAATTCTTACAGTTTCGCTGTTGGCAGGGACAGTCGAATGTAATCATCCTTAGTGGTATAAATGTGAATCTGGATATAGTCTGCCTCACACTGCTGTCATGTACATAGTACTTTACCTTGGAAAAAAAAAAAAACTATGCTACGAACACAGGTGGGCTGGTGCAAAATTTGTCTTAGTCTGTATACTACGAAAACTTGTTTCTGAATTGAATGTGATGATAAAAGATCCATCAAATGTTCAAATAGTCCAGTTCTTTGGATAGATTTATCACAATGATACTCTAGGATGGGGGATTGGGAGGGGGAGGGGGCTTTGAACCCAGCTCTGTGAGCTATGAGCTCTGTATCATTTAAGAACCACCTGATTTCTCGCTACAAAAATAAATACATTTAATTATCATCCATTAGACATAAATGGTTATTTGATATTGTACCCCTATACTTAACCTTTCTTTTTTCGAATCGCGCTTTCCCATTTCCTTGATTGTAGATTCCTAAGTACAAGTCAAGTCAAGTCAAGTCAAAAACACTTTAATCATCCCATGAAGGGCAGTTACAACATGGACATGTTCATGTACAAGGACTTGTTCAGTTTGATCATCTAGGATTGTAATATCCATGGGGGGTTTTTCCCTCTTTCTGTTTACTTTCTTCCCTTAAAACCACCTGTTTCTCTTCTTCTGTCTTTCTTTCTTCGTATATAGTAACTTTGTTGTGTGTTGCATACGAAAAAATAAATCTCACCATTTGTAAACCTTGGAGCTCTAGCCGAGGAACGAAAACAAATAAAATGGTCATAGCAATATCAGAATGAGACTTTTATTTCCATAG
>JAQIHA010001517.1:0-11138 GCA_028751875.1 Rapana venosa
TACCTGGGCCATTGTATCAACCAGAGCCAAGCCAAAGTAGTATGCAGGACTGCACAACAATAACACTTTGCCAAACTATACACCATCTGGAAGATAATAATAATCTCACTTATCTCCAAGATCACTAATGCCTCCCTTTTCAGATCCATAATTTCTGTAGCCTGTGAATCATGACCCTACTGCAGATTTGAGAAAAGAGTACAGGCGGTGGAGATGAGATGCTTTCGGAGATCCTTGGCATCTCCTACAAAACCACATAAGCAAACGAAAGCGTGCATAACAATGAAAAAAACATCCAGCAAACCATTGGACCCTATGAAACCTCTACCGATCGGAAAAAACGTAAACTTAAATGTATGGGCATGTCACAGAGATCCAAAGGACTTGCAAAGACAGTTTTACAAGGCACTGCCCAGAGAAGAAGAAGAGCAGACCAAGAAGAGCTGGGAGGTATAACACAAGAATGGACAAAGGCCTAAACTCAACAAAACCTGAGAAAGCAGAACAGAGAGAGGAATGGAGGGAACTGGTTTTATCTTTGAGGTGCCCCACGTCGTCAGAATACGGAAAGATAGATAATCATAGAATCTTCTGCATTTTTTCAAATATAGTCAAGAACACGCGTCACACAAAAGCGGGATCCATTTCACATCGACTCCAATGAGTTTAACGTGTGTTCGACATGTCGGTACAAGTTTGCACATAGGATCCAGGTATTGTGTTATGCAAAGGACCGAGTGCGGAGCGGAGTCAGAACATTGGTAACAAATCCAAGGAAGAACCCCCCATCCCCTCCCCCCCACCCACATGCGGAGGATCAAAAACACCCCTCCTTCAGTTACCTGCAGATCTTGATCACGACACTCTAAAAACCACTTGCTTATTGCGGCCCACCTACGGATTCTCAACAAACTCAAATTCCCGGAAAGATAGATAGAAATGAGTCATTGACTCCAGGGCGAAGAAAAGCAGCCTGTATCAGTGTGTTGAAATGAAAGTCACTACCACCATAGTTTCCGCCGTTTGACCTTTCACATCTCTCCTCCGCTCCTCACTACAACTATCCCCCCCAGCCCTCTAAAACCTTGTGTCAGCCTCATGCTTATCCATGCCAGATGACACTAATCGCAGTTTTGTGTGATAACAGCCCTTTTCCTCAACAGCCAAAACACTCCACTTCAAATAAAACAACAATTTAATTTTCGATGATTCAATTTGATAACTCCAGTAAACATATCTTTTTCAGCTGTCTCGTTCGTTTTGTGGTTCCTCTGTCAAAGAAAGATGGATATGGCCCCGTGATGTATCGTTGGTACACTAAGATCATTTTTAGGAAGGAAAAGTACAACATATTTTGGTTTCACTATCAGAGTATTTTTGGACTCAAACCAAGTTGAGAGATGAAAGAGATGAGGAAGGAAGGGAGGATATCTCCGCACAGAGAAAACCACGCTGTGTAAGAGGCGAGGTGAGACTGATACCACACTGCCAGTGATAGCACAGCGTTGTTGATACTTAAAACGTGGGTTGATATAGCAGGGAGCATTTTCTCTCTCTCTCTCTCTCTCCGTCTCTCCTCTCTCTCTCTCTCTCTCTCTCTCTCCCTGTGGAGTGTGTTGATCATACAGTTGTGAAAAGTCCATTTGCCAGATACACAATTCATGGAGGTTAAAGACAGGCAGAAAGTAAACAAAAACGTGTTGGAAAACAACACTTGAGGATCCAGGGAAGCCTTGCCAAGATACCATGCATTGGCACATGACCCAGCCATAAAAAAGAGTAAGCTGGCATTTTTTGTCACGCAACGCTCGCAACCGCCTTTTTAGATTAAACAGAATGCACATTGTGTTGTTGCAGCAAGTAAGAGAAATGGGTGTGTATTAGGAAGTTTTTTCATCCACATACAACAATTTCAACTTATGTCTACATTTTTTCAGGCGGAAAGAATAAAAAAACCAAACTAACCACAAATCATTTTAGACCAGTTCTCTAGAGTAAAGTCGGTCATGCACAGTACCAAGCCTGCCTGCAACGCCCATTATACACACATACACTCGTCAGCATTCATTGTATTCCATTTTGTGACGCACCCTGTACCGCCAGTGATGGTCCATTTCCATGAAGTGGTCTCCTCCTAATCGTTTTACTAGTACACTATACTTCCTGTTGGTTGCTGTGGTCTCCGTTTTGCGTCTGTTGTTTTCACTCTCGAGTGATATAACAGAGAAAATGGTGCGTGAAAGTTGAGGTGGCGGTCAAGTCCCGCTGAAAATGGTGTGCAAGGGAATATGTTTACATAGACAAAAAAGAAACTTCACAAAGCAAGAAGAATGAGTTAAAAAAACAAACAAGCAACAACAATCAATAAACTTAATGAAGTTATAGCAAATGTCCCATGGACTGTGCCAGAGACCTTTTGCAATATTTAATGCGTTAAAGATGAAAAATCCTTTTATGTTGGTAAACATCTCTCGACATTTACAGCGGAACTCGTAGCAATTTTCATGGCTCTAAATTATATTCCTGATTTATCATTGAGTATATTTCAACTCCTTCTTTGTGTATCGGTATTGTATGCTTTAAAATCTCCGTGGTACAAAAAATTGCACTAGAGAAAAGCCATGTTATACACCTTTTCACTTTATAGGGCATAAGCGTAACTTTTTGTTGGGTGCCTTCATTTCCTTCAAAATCATCTCTTCATTCCATCCATGGGTTTTACTTTCTTTTATCACACAATGATTGAACCTGATTTTTAACAATGTAAACTGAAATGTCATTTCAAATGGCTAACCCTTTTCTATAAAGTAGTTTTGAAAACATAAAAATGACTCAAATAGTAGAATAATAATTAGTTGGTTGTCCTTTTCCTTAGTGTACACCACATAGTCCAAACTGTATCAACGAACCATACGCCATTTTAAATAGCTAACAAATTCCTATGAATTCGTTTGAGAACAAAAGTTAGACATATAAGTAGAGTTTAGCAGTTTCTCATCACACTCGTGGGAATTGCTAAATATTTAACTGACTCACCCTATTATCGTTGTAAATCAAAACAAGACTTCAACACGTTTGCCTTTGGCTGGGCCAGGTCTGGGACCGAGCCGGAGTACTGTACTGCCTTCCAGCCAAGGCTGTTGCAACTGAGAGGACTTCTGGCCATTCCTGCTGTGAGTGGTAAAAATAAAAAATCCCAAGCCCTTCACGTATACAACCACACCCCTATCTGCAGAATTAGGGAAAAGGGCCATAATCTTCACTCAGAAAAAAAAAAATATTTGTAGTAACATTAACAGGCCTCTTTTCAACAAAAACAACTGGGCAGTCAAATATCTTGGGCACATGGCAGAGTCCTTATCTGTTTTACTTATTGGGCACTGTTTGTAGTGGCATTTTTTGAGGGGTTTTTCAGATTCAGTTTGATCACAGTCCCTCTTCTGCATGAAAGAATTGTTCCCTGTATGGAGCGTTTTGGTTATAGATTAGACAACACAAAAAACGATGTTAATAATAAAGTTGTGTTTTCCAGGATTCTACTGTATTTTGTTTTTTAAATGAATATGACCGGTGTGTGAGTTTTTTTTTCATTTGTTCGGTTTATTCATAAATATCATTGAAAAAGTCACTTCACAATTACTTTATATAAAACATAATCTTCCAATCAAAAATTAATATGGTCCAGGTGTTTAAAAGTTTAGTAAATTCTTGTCTTTCGAGGATATGGAAAAAGCGCTAATCTGTTTTTTTACATCCAGTCTCCGTTGCATGGTTTGTCAGTTTTGTCATACGTTCCTATGCAACAATTGGCGACTCTTTCCGAAGGCGTACATAGGTCTAATTGGTGTGCAAGATTTAGGCATTGCTCGCAGACGTGCCTCGGCTATAGTCGCATCCAAAGAACTTGGGGGTGGAGTGGGTACTGAGTCAAATCCAGGGAAGAAAAATCCCTTGAAAACGGTGGTCCGGTGGTGGCTGGAACTTGGGCCGCCTAGAGTGCGATTGTAAAGCTTCCAACCACTGTGTGTGTGAGTGGTGTGAGTGTGTGCGTGTTGTGTTGTTGATGCGTTTCCCTGTGATAGCTGATGCATGATGAGGGGGTGGTTAGTGTTGTTTTTTAATAAACAGAGATCAGGTGAACAGTGTAGGTTGGGGTTCATAAGCCTGGTGGTTTTTGTTATGTATTTGTATAACAGTGTATACCTATCATGTTTGGAAGTGCTAGAACGTTCATAAGAGTATCTAGGCGCTTACAATAAATTCATACAAACATACATGAACAAAGCAGGTATAACAACAATATCAGAACTGATATTGAGCTGAACATCAAGCATATACACCACAAAAATTACAGCAACATTATGGAAACAGGATTAACAAAGCAAAAATGAAAATGACTGAAAACAAAATTTCATGTTAACATAAAATTCTACATCTCTATACAGTCAATCGCATTTGTTAAAGCCGCTGACAGTGGTCTTTGTTTTTAACCACTAATCCCTAATTATTGAACAACCTCCACCTTTAATCCGTTTCTCTCTGCTGGGATCACTACGTGCGGTGATAACCGTCACACCCAATGCCAGGTATGTGATCTGAACGCCTATCAATTCTGACAGTCTGTCCCCTTGAAATTGCAGGAAAGCGTGGGGTGAACGTGAGGGTCATTTCGTGTACTCTGCTTGATCAAACACACGTCCAAGCAATGCTGTGCCTTGTTGCCTGCCAAGGTTGACACTATATGGCTCGTATTGTCTCCCTGCCGTCCTCTCCTCCTCGCCCCATCTTTGCATATCCGCCCATGACTGATGACCCACAGAGATAACCCTACACACCAAGCGTACCCACGAAGGCGCTGTAAAGACTTGCATTACTTTTCCAAACACATATGATGGATAAAAAAGCAATACGAGAGAAGATAGAATTGCAAAGAAAAGACAGAAGAAGAAAAGAAGAAGAATTAGCAAAGAAGAAGAAGAAGGAGAAGGAGAAAGAAGAATGACAAGTGAAAGTGTATTTGCTGTTTATGATTAGGACAAGTTAGACAGGCCATTGTGTCTTTATTTACCATGTTTCTTTTGGTACCAACAGGAGATTTTGTTTGTTTGTTCAGTCATTATCATCTTCACCCACTTCCACACAATCCCCCCTACACACTCGGTGTATTTGCTAATCGCATGGCATATTGTAATTGACAAGAGTTTCCCCCTGTGTTAGTATTTGTGAAGTTTGCCTCTTAAGACAAAGTCTTGTGATAGTGTAGAGCCAACCATTTTCGTTGTGATTCCATCAAGACAAACTTTGTCCGGAAAGTGACTTTCGCTACAGGATTTGATTTTTTGTACATGGGGGATGGTGTGTGTGTGTTGTGGTGGTGTGTGTGTGTGTGTGTGTGTGTGTGGTGGTGTGTGGTGTGTGTGGTGTGTGAGAGAGAGAAGAGAGTGAGAGGAGAGAGAGAGAGAGAGAGAGAGAGAGAGAGAGAGGAAAGAGAGAGAGAGAGAGAGAGAGAGAGAGAGAGCTTTTAATAATTAAATTTATTTTTTTTTTAGGAAATTTTTTGTTTATATCGAGGATAATGGAATAAGCACGCAGTGCGTTTTTTTTACATCCAGTCCTCGTGTGATGCGTTTTGTAAATTTTGGATCTGTCCAGCCGGCACAAATGGCCTACTCTTCGAAAAGCGGAAACAGGATTAACTGAGCCAAGATGTTCTGCATGCGTTCGCACACGGCCCTCAGGTTTATAGTCCTCATCCAAGGACGCGCTTGAGAGAGATAGTTTGAGAGAGAGAGAAAGAAGAGATACAGAGAGAGAGAGAGAGAGAGAGAGAGAGAGAGAGAGAGAGAGAGAGAGAGGAGAAAGCGAGAAGAGAGAGAGAGAGAATGAAGAGAAAAGAGAGAGAGAGAGAGAGAGAAAAGAGAGAGAGAGAGAGAAGAGAGAGAGAGAGAAGAGAGAGAGAGAAGAGAGATACAGAGAGGAGAGAGAGTGCCGTGGTGATGCGTGCATTGAATATCTGCGCAAAGAACATGGATTTCTCATCTCAAAAGAGTGATAGCAGGACCGCCTCTTCAGCCTCAGTGCCGACACTTAAAGCTTGCAGACAGTTGGTACTTGGGATCAGATTTCATCCACTCAGTCTTCTTGTTCCATGAGCAGTGAGTTTCACCTCTAACGCGCCAAAGCATCCTAATAAATGTTGTGTGTGTGTGTGTGTGTGTGCGTGGGTGTGTGCGTTGTGTGTGTGTGTGTGTGCGGCGCGCGCGTAGTGCGTGTGTAACAAAACAAACACACATGCCTATTATATAAGAATATGACATCTCTGCCTGCCTCCTGTCTGCCTCTCTCACTTCAATACTTCAGAGTTTCTGAGTTTAGCTCTCTCTCCCTCTCTCTCTCTCTCTCTCCTCTTCATCTCTCTCCCCGTTATCCTATCGTTCTCCTCTACCTTCTCCTCTCTCTCTCGCTCTCTCACTCATCTCGGGCTTCTCTCTCTCCCTCCCGCTCTCTCTCTCTCTCCTCTCCTCCTCTTCCCTCTCTCAATCGTCTCACGCCATTCTCCCTCTCATCTCTCTCCAGCTCCTCAATCTCTCACTAACTCTATCTCCAAATCTCTTAACTACCGTCTCATCTCCTCTCTCACTCTCTCATCTGCGACTCCCCTCACCCTTCTACTCTCACTCATCCACTGCTAAGCTCGCCTCATCTGAATCGACCCTCTCATCTCTTCTCAACTACTCCTCTCCTCTCTTTCTCCCTTGTAAACCTAACACGACTTCAGTCCAACTCAATTCATCGTCTCAAGTAAAAACTCATCTCAGCGCATCACTCAAAACCGGTCTCAAAGGATTCAAAACACGCACTCATGCTCCTGCCTCCTCCGTTCCATCTCCATCAAACGCACCCTCACTCTCTCCCCCTGACCCACTCCCCTCATCAATCCCACCTCTTCACCACAATCCATCTTTCTCTTCACAACCAATCCCAATCAAGCTTTCATAGCATACAAGTCCTTCGTCATCAGCCCCTCCACTTTCTCCGTCCTCAACTCTCTCTCTCCACTCAATCAGTCCCGTCCGTCGTCTCGCTCCTTCAAATCCTCATCCTCCCCCCCCCCCCTACTCCTTCCAGTCTCTCTCTCCCACATCCAACGCATTCGCTCCTTAAAAAATTTTTTTTTTTTTCCTTTTTTTTTTGGGGGAAATTTTAAAAAACCAAAATTTTTAAAATAAAAATTTTTTTTTTTTTTTCCCCCCTTCCCTTTTTACCCCCTATAAACTTTTCCCCCTTTCCCTTTTTCTTTCCTTTCCCCCCCCCCTTTTTAAAAAAAAACCCCCCTTTTTTTAAAATTTTTCTTTCCCCTTTTTCCCCCCCTTTCCCCCCCAAATTTTTAACCCCCAAAATTTCCACCCCTTTTCCCCCCCCAAACCCAAAAACCCCCCCCCCCCCTAAACCCCCCTTCCCTTTTTTAAAATTTTCCCTTTTAAACCCCTTTCCCAAAGGAAATTACCCTAATCCCCTTCTTTTCAAAAAAAATTTTTTTCCCAAAAAACCCTTTTAAAAAAACTTCCCCCTTTTTTTCAAAATTTTTAAAAAATTTTTTTTTTTTTGGGGGTTTTCCCTCAGAAACCCCCCCCTCCCAAAAAATCCTTTTTAAAATTTTTTTCAAAACCCCAAAAGGTTTTTTAAAATAAATTTATTTTCATTTTTTTTTTTTAAAAAGGGGGCCCCTTTTTTTCTTTTTATTTTAAATCTTTTTACTCTTTTAAAAAATTTTTTTTTTCCCAAAAAACTTAAAAACCCCCCTTTTTTTAAAATTTTTATTTTGCCCCCTTTTTTTTCCTTCCTTTTTTTCCCCCCCATTTTCTTTTTCCACTTTTCCAAAAAAAAGTTCCTTTTTCCCCAAATTTTTTTCCCCTTTTTATGGCCCCCAACCCTTTTTTCCCCCCCCAAATTTTAAAATACCCTTTCCCCCTTTTTTTAATTCTTCCTTTTTTCCCCCCCCTTTTCCAAACCCTTTTTTTTTGTTTTTTTTTTCCCCCTTTTTTCCCCTTTAAATAATTTTTGGGTTTTAAAAAAGGGGTTTTTTCATTTCCCTTGGGGCCCCCTAAAAAAAATTCCCAACAACCCCAAAATTTTGGGGGGCCCGAAAACCCCCCCCAGCCCATTCAAAATATTTTCCCCCAAAAACCCCCCCTTTTTTTAAAAAATGGAAAACCCCCCGAAAAAAATTTTTTCGATCCCTTTTTCCGCCCTTTAAACCCTTGGGTTTTTAAACCTTTTTCCCCCCCCAAACCCCCTTTTTCCCCCGGGGGGGAAAAGTTTTAAAAATAAATTTTTTTCAAATTCCCCTTTTTTCCCCCCCTGCTTAAACCCCCCCCTTTTGTACTTTTTTTCCCAGGTTTTAAGGGAAAAAGCGCTAATTGATTTTTTTAACATAGCCCCGGTGTGAGGTGGTAAGGCCAGTTTTTGCCCAAACGTTTCCTATGGGCAAACAATTTTTAAAAATCCCACCGGAAAAAAAGGGGTTTCTTGTGGTGAAGATTTATGAGGCCGTTAAAAAACGGGCCCTTTCCTGGCTATTTTTTCTCATCCAAAAATTTGGTGGGTGGGGGGGTAAATGTGTCCCCCGGGGGAGAAAATTTCCCCTTAATGCCCTTTGGTGGGGAAAAATTGGGGCCCCGGGTTTGGTTTTGTTTTTCCAACCCCCTGGGTTTTGGTGTGGTTGGTGTGGGGCCTTTTGTTTGGTTTGGGTTTTTCCCTGGGGAATGGGGGAAAAGCATTAGGGGGGATTGACCGAAAATTCCAGGGTGCCCAGGGGGTAGGGGGTTTCATTAAACCTTTGGTTTTTTTTTTTTAATTATTTTGGGTTAAAAAGTTACCAAATTCTGTTTGGGAAGTCCCTTAGAATTTTCAATAAGAGTAAACAAAGGGGGCTCAAAAATAATTTCCCCCTTACTAAACCTACTTTAACCCAAGGCGGGAAACCAAAATTTTACCCCAAGAAAATTTGGGATTTTTAAAAAGTTGAAAACCATAGCTTTAAATTTCACCCCCAAATTTCCCCCAAAAATTAAAAAGGTAAACAGTGAATAACAAAAAAAAAAGGGAAAAGGGATTGAAAACAAAATTTTAATTTTTCCCCAAACTCTTATCCATCAACCCGCTTTTTTTAAAGCCGCGGACAGTGACTTTGTTTTTCATCTAATCTTTTAAATTTAACAAACCCCCCCCTTGTAACCCCGTTTCCCCTTTTCATCCCGGGATAACTACGTGCGGTGAAAAGGGCCGTCACCCCCCAATGCATGTATGTAAACTAAAACCCCCCCTTTATCAATCTGACAGTCTGCCCCCTTGAAAGTGGGGAAAAGGGGGGGTGAACTTTAGGGGTTTAGTGTCTTTGTACTTTTGCTTAAACCCAAAACAGCCCGTCCCAACATGCTGTCCCTTGTTCCCTTTGCCAAGGGGGAAAATTTTTTAAATGGCCCCGAAAAAGTCTCCCGGGCCTTCCCCCCTCCTCCCCCCTTCCTTTCCATCCCCGGCCCATGATGATGACCCACAGAGAAAAACCCTACAAACCAACCTGTAGGGCCCGAGAAGGAGTTTGGAAAGGACTTGCCTTTACTTTTTCCAAACACATATGATGGAGAAAAAAAGCAACGAGAGAAGAAAATTGCAAAGAAAAAGAAGAAGAAGGGGAAAAAAGAAGAATTGAAAAAGAAGAGAAGGAGGAGGAGGGGGAAAAAAGAAGAATGAAAATTTGGGAAAGGGTGTTTTTTGCTGTTTATAAATTATGGGGCAAGTTGGGGACATTCCATTGTGCCCTTATTATTCCCATTTTTTCCCTTTTTGGGTTTCCCAAACAGGAAATTTTTGTTTGTTTGTTCATTCATTATCCTTTAACCCTTTTACCCAACCAAAAAAACCCCTACACCCTCTTGTTTTATTTGCTAATGCATGGCATAGTCTTTGACAAAGGGTTCCCCCCGTGTTTAGTTTGTGAGGTTTTCTCTTAAGGGCAAAGTCTTTTGATAGTGAGAGCCCCAAACCCTTTTCGTTTTTTGTTTCCATTCAAGACAAACTTTTTCCGTGAAAGTGGGGTTTTCGCTACAGGAGTTTTTTTTTTTTACCAGGGGGATGTGTGTTTGGGGTTTTTGGGGGGGTGTGTGGGGTGTGGTTTTGTGTGTGTGTGTGTGTGTTTTTGTGTGTTGTGTGTGGTTGGGGAGAGAGAGAGGGGAGAGAGAGGAGGAGAGAGAGAGGGGGAGAGAAGGGGAGAGAGAGAGAGAGAGAGAGAGATAGAGGGGGAGAGAAAAGAGAGCTTTTTTAAAAATTAAAAATTTTTTTTTTTAGGAAATTTTTTTTTTTTATTTGAGGATAATGGAATAAGCATCATGTCTTTTTTTTTACATCCCCTCCTCGTGTGTATGCCCTTTTGTAAATTTTTTTTGATCTGTTTTCCCCCCGGCACATTTAAAGGCCCCACCCCTTTCGAAAAACGGAAAAGGATTTTTAAAGTGTGCCAAGTTTTTCTCATGCGTTTTTGCACACGGGGCCTCGGGTTTTTAGTCTCAACCGAAGGGCGCGCTTGAGAGAGATAGTTTGAAAAGAGAGAGAAAGGAGAGATCAGAGAAGAAGAGAGGGGAAGAGAGAGAGGGGGAGAAAAAGGAAGAGAGAGAGAGAGAAGGGGAAAAAGAGGAGAGAGAAAGAAGAGAGAAAGAGAGAGAAGAGAGAGAGAGAGGAGATAGAGAGGGGGAGGGGAGAGAAAAAGAAGAAGAGAGAGAGAGAAGAGAATACAAAAAGGAGAGAAAAAAGTGCGGTGTTTTTGTTCGTGCCCTTAATATTGCTAAAAAAAAACATGGTTTTCCCCATCTCAAAAGAAATGATTTCAGGACGCCTCTTCAGCCTCAGTGCCGAACTTAAAGCTTGCAGCAGTTGGGGACTTGGGATCAGATTTTTATCCACAGGGCTTCTTGTTCCCCTGACAGTTTAGTTCACCTCTAAGCGCCAAAGCATCCTAATAATGGTTTTTTTTTGGTGTGTGTGTGTGTGCGTGGGGGTGTTTGTGTTGTGGTTTTGGCGCGCGCCCTGTGCGGTGTCAAACCACATGCCTATAAATAAAGAAAAGTAATCTCTGCCCGCCT
>JAQIHA010001518.1:0-11148 GCA_028751875.1 Rapana venosa
AGCTTTGGCAATGAGAAGTCTGGCATAGTTGTCCTTGCATGAGAAGCTTTTTTGCGGTATGAGAGAATGTTTACAATGAAGAAGCCCTTGCAATGAAGTCCTTGCAGTGTTGAAGATGATTTGCAGTGATAAAGTGATTTGCGGATAAAAAATTTTATTGCAGTGATTGAAAAATCGTGCAGGGGTTGAAGACGCACTTGCAGTTTTGAAAACATACTTGCAGTGATGAAGACATACTTGCAGTGTTGAAGACGTACTTGCAGTGATGAAGGCATACTTGCAGTGATGAAGACATACTTGCAGTGATGAAGACATACTTGCAGTGTTGAAGACATACTTGCAGTGATAAAGACATACTTGCAGTAATGAAGATGTACTTGCAGTGTTGAAGACATACTTGCAGTGTTGAAGACTACTTGCAGTGTTGAAAACATACTTGCAGTGATGAAGATGTACTTGCAATGATGAGAAACCCTTTTCAGCTTAAAGTCCTTGGGCGATGAAGAAGTCCTACCAGTGACAAATGTCTTGGAGGTGAAAAATCTTTTATGATGAGTCCTTTTTTGGCATGAAGAAGTTTTGCACCACTGAAAATTTGGGGCCCCACTTTTTTTTTTCCTTTTTGTTATTTTTTTCTTTTCTTTTTTGTTTGGGGCCCCAACCACTTTTCTTTTCCTTTTTTTTTTTTTTTTTTTCTTTTTTTGTGTGGGCCTCCAACACTTTTTCCCCCCTTTTTTTGTTTTTTTTTTCTTTTCTTTTTTGTGGGGGCCAAACCCACCTTTTTTTTCCCCCCCTTTTTGTTATTGTTTTATTTTCTTTTTGTGTGGGGCCTCCAACCACCTTTTCTTTTCCCCTTTTTTGTCTTTTTTTTTGTGGGGGCCTCCAACCACCTTTTCTTTCCCCTTTTTTTCTTTTTCTTCTTTGCTTTTTTGTGTGGGGCCCCCAACCCACCTTTTCTTTTCCCCTTTCTTTTTATTTTATCTTTCTTTTATTTATGTGAAGCCTCTAACCACCTTTTCTTTTCCCCTTTCTTTTTCTTTTTTTGTGGGTGTGTGGGGACACCAACCACCTTTTCTTTGCCCCTTTTTTGATAGTTTTTCCTTTTCTTTGCATTTTGTGTAGGGGCATGCCTTCAAGAGAACAGTAAAACTTGACTTCAGAAGTCCTGGCAATGACTGTGTATTTGCCATGTAGAAGTCTTTGCAAAGATGAAGTCCTTGCTGTGGTGAGGAAGTCCTTGCAGCGACAAAGAAGTTCTTGTGGTGATGTGGAAGTTCCTCTGGCAATGGAAAAGTCCTTGTGACCATTTTGAGGTCCTTGAAGCATTGAAGAAGTTCTTGTAGTGATGAAGAAGTCCTTGCAGTGATGAAGAAGTCCCTGTGGTGATGAAGAAATTCTTGTGTTGATGTGGAAGTCCTTGAGGCAAGGGAGAAGTCCTTGCAGTGGTGAAGATGTCCTTGTGGTGTTGAAGATGTCCTTGCGGTCATGAAGAAGTCACTGCAGTGATGAAGAAGTCCATGCAGCGTTGAAAAAGTCCCTGTGATGATGAAAAAGTCCTTGTGGTGATGAAGAAGTCCATGCAGTGATGAAGAAGTCCCTGTGGTGATGAAAAAGTCCTTGCGTTGATGGAGAAGTCCTTGTGGTGATGAAGAAATTCTTGTGGTGATGTGCAAGTCCTTGAGGCAATGAAGAAGTCCTTGCCATCAAGAAATTCTGGTGGAGATGAAGACCTGTAAAGACAGGAATAGGAATACATCATTAACTCAAAATATATAGCTCTGTGAAGGTATGAGCAGGCCATTTAAAAATAAATGAACAAAACAAACCCAAACAAAAAAGAAACAAATCATCAAAAAATGAAATCCCCCCATTTGTTTTAGTAAGATATACAGAATGTGACTGTCACAAATCTCCAAGAGCCATGTCTTTAGAGAACTTTATCAACAGTGCGGTGTCAGATCAATAACAGCATCTGGTGAATTAAGGGGTTTTAGGATTAAGGATTTTTGGGTGGATTTTGTTGTTGCTGTGATCTCCCAGGTCAACTTAAATGCAGAGCTGCCAGTGCCTTTATTCCCTTCATGTATACATGCATGTAGAAAATCGAATTCGCACTGAACGATCCCATAAGTCATGTCAGCTTCCGGTGGGTTAAAAAAATATGAACATACCAGCATGCATTCTGTCAAAAAAATTAGCTGCTCTGAAGCTGGAATGTGTTGGCTGAAGCCAGTGGGAAGACATCCTGCAAAATCACAAGCACAGAGGACGACCAGGCATTACACACCCAACCCTAAAGAAACTCAGAGAGAGAGAGAGAGAAAGATAGAGAAAGAGACAGAGACAGACAGAGAGAGAGAGAGAGAGAGAGAACTCGAACTCGAACTCGAACGATTTATTCACAAAAAGGCCATTGGCCCTTTACATGAAGGGGGTTGCCGAACTGCTTAGTATTTTGGTTTTAACACATACGCACACACACACACACACACCACACACAACCACCACACCACCACACCACACACAAACACACACAAACACACATAACAGACCAACATGTTACTGATTAACACAAAGTCAGCTTCAAAATATCACTTAGGATAACATTATCTCTTTATTCTGAAGGCTTTACACAAATATAAAGTGAGGCTGCGCAAAACCCTCAGGATGACTTGATGCCAGGAGTAAACAGAGTCTAAATAAATTAGGCTGTCTCTATTTTTAACAGGGATGTAGTTCTGCCTAACATCCTCAAATACGGACAGCACAAGACAAGTGTACTTCATCCCCCGGACCTTGCTTACTAATGGGCATAACACCCTGACGTCGTCAATATCATGTTCTCTGTATCTGATTTTGAACATTTATATCTGATACACCAAGTCTAAACTTAGACATTATTCTTTTCAAATGTTATCCATATCAAGTTGTAGATAAGTTGACATCATGCGAACTTATAATTTCTGTACATTTGAAATCTTTCACTGTTTTGTATATGATTACTCCATTGTTTGCCATCGGCAGTCATCAATCTTTCCCTAAAGCGTTAATAAACTCTCTACAATTTCCGACCCTTATTGACCCAAAACAAATCAAACCGAGTTCACACAAACAGGTACGTATTGTGTTGCCAGTTGTTTTTCCCTTTGACATCTAGATCATAAAGCATTTGTAGGATTTAAAAGGTACCCTGCTCTCATTCAAAATGCAGAATCTTAATCCAATATTAATGCATCTTACAGCAGCATTAACAGAGAGAGGGTATCTATTAGTTTTACTATAACAAGATCATTAGGTGTACGTCTATCTAAGCTAAAAACTGCTTTAAAGCAAAGAGGTGTACTGATTCACAATGTTTTTACAGCTGCATCCAAGCCCAAAAATTTCTGCACCATAAAACACAGGGGGGGGTTTTATTTTGTAAAAAAAATCAAATATCTTAATGAACAAATCAAAAGAGTTATTTTTTCAATATGTAGTTTCTTCAACACAAATAACAGCTTGTTTACATCGATTGCCAATCTTTACATGCAGTTTTTGAAACTAAGCTTAGTAGAAAACAGATTCCTAAAAAATTTATAAACAAAATACAGCTGATATTTCATGTACAACCATTTTAAATGAGCACTAAATATCCAACTTTTCTGAAACAACGATATTGCCTTACTCAATTAATTAAGACCCCAGTGCTGTTGAAGATGTTTAAGCTGTTTAATGCTTTTGTAACCTACGATTTCAATAGCAGATAACATCATCAGCAAGCAGAAGAATAAACAATCGAGAATCTTGGGGAAAGTGGCACATTTTACCATTATTGATGATGTCTCTGCTAACTCATTGTATAAAACAGAAAACAATTAAGGGGTAATACGTCACCTGTTTAACCATGGTAACAGTTTATTATGTCAGTCACTTTAGTTCCACATCTTATTCTGCTTCTGACATTCTGATACATGGTTCAAACATCGTAATAGTTTACCCTTCACACCATTTTTAGGAGAATCGGGCACAACAAGTTCCTGTTAACAAAATAAAATGCTTTTTCAAAGTCAATAAATGCTACATAGAGTTAAAGGGTTTTAGAGCAAACTGTTTCTGTACAAACGCAAGCAGAGTAAAATATGATCTATAGTGGAGTATCCTCTCTTAAAACAGCTTGGTGCTCCCCTGTAATATTATTCTTCATAACCCATTCTTGTAACCTATTGTTAATAATAGTACTATATATCTTACTACTTATATCAGTAAGAAAAATTTCCCCCGGTAGTTATTAGGGTTCTCAACATCACCCTTTTTATGCAATGTTAGTATTATAGATTCACCCCAGTTATTGGAAAAGACCATCATCAAAAATTTTGTTGAATAGTTTGAGAAGGAAAAGCAAAATATCTTCCCCTCCATATTTTAGCAATTCACCAATGATTTGATAGGACGGCTGTTTTTCTCACTCTTTAATTTTCTAAGTGCCCTTAATATTTCGTCTTTAGATATAGGACGATCAAAATCGTCCTCATTTCCCATCACTGTCAACATCAGTAATCATGGAGTTGGCTAATGAGTCTTTCTCCAACAGGTTTGAAATGTTGAAACCTTTCTGTCAACATATTACTATTCTTTGGCTGACTTTTTCTAAATGACGCCTTCTTAACACTTTTCCAGAACTGGTTTTGAGAAGAGATAGTTTGACATCAATACTGAAAGTAGGTCTTATTATACTGTTTCTTTTTTCGTTCAAGCATGCATTTATATTCCCTTCTTGTGACCAGTACATGTTTTTTTCATTTCTAATGTTTTTTGGAAAGTCTTCAGAAGTTTTCTGGGCCTATATTTCATACTTTTTACATTCATTATCAAACCAAATTATTTGATGGACTTTATTGATATGTACCTGTTTCTTCATACATTCGCACTGGTTTTATGAAACCCTTAAACAAATCTAAAGCTTTATTAATGTTTTTCATCAATCATCTGAAAGGCATTAATAAAAATTTCACACATGTTCACATCCCGGAGCTTTTCTTTAAAAAATGAGAGTTTGTTTTCATCCCATACAAATTTTTCCATAACAAGGGTTAACATTTCCCCACCGTATTATTTTACTGGATTAATATATAATTCAACAGGAAGGTGATCGGGAAACAAAACGCTCGCAACAAACATACGACATGAGACAAAAATCTGAGAAAAAAAATCATCTGACACTAAAAAATAATCATTAACACTACATCCTCCATAGAATGTATGTATAGCGCCCTTGTTGGTCACCATTACATACGCCATTTAGAATCTGTAAACTAAGAGCAGTGCACATATTCAATAGTAATTTACCATAATTGTTGATAAACAATCTCCGAAATACGATTACTGCTGAGAGACATACTTTTACTTTGGACACTGAATAAAGTCATTTCTACATGCTGACAAGAAAAGTTTGAGGTCTGCTGTTTAGGTCTCCCCATAGTATTATATCTACTTCATCCAGTGTCACCACACAATTTACTAAACATTCTTCCCAAAATAGCAATTTTCCATTTTCATTGTCAAAAATGGGTTTTAAAAAAGGGGAACCTTCAGGTGGGATATACACACAGACAAGCAAAACATTTCTTTTTTGTACCCAGCAGAGATTTGTCACAGAGAAAAGTGCAAATATTAGGATATGGAAATCTAAACAATTCACAAAAGCAGTTTAAAATCATGCCTTATTAAACAAACTAAACCACTAGAACGCCTCCTTGATGCTAACTTTAATTGCCGACTTACAGAAGGCCCTTTTAACCCGTAAAAACACTGGCTGGACATTTTCCAGGAATGTTTCTTTTCAGATTATAAAATCAAAACTACGACATTAAAATAAAAAATCTTTATCAGACAGTTTTGACAACAATCCATTTACGTTCCAAGACAAAATGAAAAAGTTTTATTTGTTTTATCTGTATTACCACAATTTAATTGATCCACACCTCAAGACTGATACTTTCACCAAAACATTGACATGACAAGAACAGCATTCATGCTTTCAAATCAGTTAAAGAAGGCTCTTTAATGGAAGACTGTACAACACACATGGTTTAGCTGGTGTTAGACTAGGCCAAAGTCAGACCTGTCCCTTTTTCTAGCCCTTCACATGGCAATGTGTCACGCCTCACTTCATCACAACTGAGCCTCACTTGGCTAAGCCCCCATTACATCAGTGTAACTGAGGTGAGTGACCGGTGTCTGTTTACTTTTCCTACCCCCTGTAAATTGAGACTATGGCAGGATGATTGTATGGGCCGGCCCAAAAAGCTATTCCTTCTTTTAAGATCATTAAGGGTCATCCTTTTTGCCCTTAATGATCAAATGATCAAAGACCATTCTCACATTTTTTCCCTCTGCCCTAGCACTCTTCAAGTAAGGGGTCAGATTGTGCCTAATATCTCTAACAGTTTTGGAAAAATCGTCATCTACAAAAATCCTTGAACCTTTCAAACGAGTTTTAGCCTTCAATATTCTAAGCTTATCTTGATAAAAACAACACCTGGCAATAATGGAGAGTTGGGTTTAGAATTTTTTTCCTGTGCACACTTCAAACTTAACATTGCTACATCCCTTTTTTTTGGAAAGAAGATTTTTCCGAACATTTCACAATCAGTTCCAGTCTCATTACTTTTCTTTTCCATGCCATGAAAAATGATATTGTTCCGTCTTGACCCGGCTTCTTGAACGTCTGCATTTTTTTTTAGTTTTTTCACTCTGTCCATCAGTTCTGTATTTGATTGCTTTAACTCTAAATTTTCAGTCCTAAGATTTTTCATGTCTTGTCTAATATCACACATTTCTCTTTCAAGGCATCAACACTGTTTGTCAACATTTGTATTTGACTCCTCATAGTCTCCCGTTGTTGTCTTTAGCAAGTTTTCCACTTTCTCCATCTTGGCCCTCCCTTTTGGTAAATGTTTCCTCAGGAGCCACTGTAGGAGAGGACTCCCGTCTACTGTGTAAGTTGTAGGTGTGCTGGCGGCCATATCTGCACTTACTTTGGTTTTCCCTGCAGCTTTTCCTGTGATAGTGCTACGACCACCAGCACCACTCGTCAGGCTGGTTTGCCTCAGCTTCCGTCCTTGACCAGGTCCAGGGTTGTCTCCACATCTCCACCGAAGCAAAAGGCCCCCCCAGAATAGATAGGTGAGGGTCAGTCCTAACAAGACACCGTCTCGCCACTTTTTAGCGTCAGGATGGACACCGCCATGGCCGATTTGAATTCTGCCGTTTGGACATGAAGCAGGCGAATACTGCCGCAAATGTCCCACAGACAGCCCTGTACAACTGCAGCGATATTCCCCATCCTCCTTATAAAAACTGTATGCTAACAATGAAAAACTAAGGCCACTTAAAACTAGCTACTAATTCACAAAAATACTAGAGCAATTTCCCTACGTCTTCACCTGGCATTACGTGATCGCCCCCAGAGGAGAGAGAGATAAAGAGAGAGAGAGAGAGAAAAGAGAAGGAGAGAGAAGAGAGAGAGAGAGAGAGAGAGAGAATGAATCAGACCCAGTAGAATCTAAAACTATTTGCATGACAAAATGATTAGAATGGGTGGATTACATACCTTTCAGGGAACAAGTAAAAGTTGACTTCTGAAGTCCTGGTGTTGGTGAAGTCCTGGTGTTGGTGAAGAAGTGAAAAAGGTCACGGCTTTGAAGTAGTCCTGAGGGTGTGGTAGTACAGGCAATGATGTTACTCAGGTATTGATGAAGTCCTGGTGTTGATGAAGTCCTGGTGTTGATGAAGTCCTGGTGTTGATAAAGTCCTGGTGTTGATGAAGTCTTGGTGTTGGTGAAAAAGGTGAAAACAGTCATGGTTTTGAAGAAGTCCTGAGGGTGATGTAGTTCAGGCAATAAAATCCTGCTGTTGATGAAGTCCTGCTGTTGATGAAGTCCTGATGTTGATGAAGTCCTGGTGTTGATGAAGTCCTGATATTGATGAAGTCTGATGTTGTTGAAATCCTGATACTGATGAAGTCCTGGTGTTGATGAAGTCCTGATGTTGATGAAGTCCTGATGTTGATGAAGTCCTGGTGTTGATGAAGTCCTGATGTTGATGAAGTCCTGATGTTGATGAAGTCCTGATGTTGATGAAGTCCTGATGTTGATGAAGTCCTGATGATGAAGTCCTGATGTTGATGAAGTCCTGATGTTGATGAAGTCCTGATGTTGATGAAGCTCTGAGGATGATGTAGTTCAAGTGATTCTGAAAGTTCTTGAGATGATGAAATTCTGTTCAAAACACAAATAAGAATACATTATAATCTCAAAACAGAAAGTAGCCTATCAGAAAGGAAATTAGAAAGAAAAAATTAACATGCAGAAACAAGAAACAAATCACCACAGAACATTATACATTAACCACTAGACTGCCTTACCCCGGAAATTTTCCGGGGCTAAACGTGCACCCTATACGCCTTACAACCCGGAAAATTTGCGGCGTGTCAAACCGAAGTAAACAAGCCTGCTTCCTTGACTACAGTTAAAGGGAAAGAACTCCAAAATTAATGGAGATCACTCTCCTGTTGCTTGGCAACATCCAGCTGCAAAAACCCTAGGAAAAACGATCGTTTTTTAGCTCGTATTTTGTGTTTTTATGCATGACTGCTTGGGAAGTTCGTGTTCAAAATGGCTGACCTTGTTGAAGGCATAAATAACTTTACACAGCTGTAAAAGTGGCAAATAAAACTGTAGATTTACCTAACAGTGATGAAAACGATCATGTATGATTCAGGTGATCGTGTATTTAAAAAAAAAGAATGAGATTTGGCCTAGACTTATGTTTGACGTTATTGAGATCGGGGTACTCAGATTGACAGTGGTGATAAAGAAATCGTATTTTTGGTCGATTTTTTACATTTTAAATATATTTTCGCAGTGAAATATCATGCTAACTAATTTGAGCTGGCCTAGAAGTAATTTACGATATATATACTGTCAATGGGCAGACTATCAGGAATATTCATGTAGTAGTTTCTGAGTAAGAGGGATATGAACATAGCAGTGGTACATAAGAATTTTATTCCCCGACATATAGGGTGCACTTGCACTGGGCAGTTAAGAGGTTAACGCATCACAGTTTTATGCAGCTGACTTTTCTTTTTTTTCTTCTTTTTTTTGCTGCCTCATCTTCTGCAACATTCCTGTCCTCCTGTTCCCGCACCACTCATTTCAATATCCCCACCCCAGCCATACCCAGATTCGTGTTGTCACATCCTCAGGGTCTGAAGTCCACAGGAAGTCCAGGAATGTCATGCCACAGTGGGGGCCACTAACCAGAGAGGCCCTGCAGTGCTGCAGGGTCACTTCAGTGGTTTTCAGTAGTGCCTGTTCTGAGTTTACACAGGACACCCCTACCAACGACAGTATTACCTCAGTCAGCCAGCCTGGTTGATGCTGGGATATATTATGATAGTAAGCGTAGAGTTCAATGCTGTCAAACAGTCTCAAAGCATATGCACTTCCATAGAAGCATCATTATGTCATCCTCATTATCACTGATCATCATGCAATATTATAATGTGTGTGTGTGTTTTATTTAGTACATTTCTATCTATAGAAAACTACTCAACTTGTTTAGATTATACACAGCACTGATGTCATTAACCTCCAAGAGCCGTGTTGTCAAGGTACTTTATCAACAGTGGTGTGTCAGATCCAATACAAATAAAATTGTATAAATAATGAAGAAGAAAGGCAACAAAACAATACCTTTAAGGGAACCAGTAAAAGAGAGTTTCTGAAGTCCTGGCAATGAAGGAGCCCTTTAAATGATGAAGTTTTTGCAATGAAGAAGTCTTTGTGGCAGTGAAGAAGTTCTTGAGATGATGAAGAGGTCCCTGCAGTGAAGATGTCCTGATGAAGATGAAGTCCTTGCAATCTAGACGTCTTTGGAGTAATGAAGAAGTCCATGCAATGTTGAAAAAGTCCTTGTGATCAAGAAATTCTGGCAAAGATGAAGACCTGGCAATCACACAAACAGGAATACATTATTTTAAAATAGACAATTCTCTGTGGGTCATGATCAAGCCATTTAAAAATAAACAAATAAAATAACAACAAGGAAGAAGATACACCTCAACACACAAGATAATACAAGCTAACATCAATGCACCTTGACTTCATGCTGCCCTCTATCTTACTACACATTTTTATCAGGAGAGAAAACTCTTCAATTTTCTTACAATACACACAGTGTCAATGTCATACCTAACTGACATCAGTATGCTGAGAGACCTTTATCAACACAGTGCTATCAGATGCAGTAACGTTTACACCGTATAGAAAAATACAGATGATAAATGGCAGAACCATACCTGGCAGGGAGCGAGTTAAAGTAGACTTTCAGTCCTGGTGATGATGAAGACTGCAGTTCTGGTGATGTTGAAGTCATGGCAATGATGAAGACTGAACTCCTGGTGATGATGAAGACTGAAGTCCTGGCAATGATCAAATTTGGGCGATGGTGAAGTTTTTGTGATGATGAACTTCTGTACAAGACACAAAAAGGAATACTGTATTATCTCAAAAGAGAACCTGGAGTCACTCAAAGAGCAAGACTTAAGTTTGTCAAAAAATCTTTTTTTTTCTTTAGTCAAAAAGGAAGAATCAAGTCATCACATAACAACACAGAATAACATTAATGCATCATGACCATGCAGCCTACTTTCATGCTACAAATTTGCACAATTTTAGTCACAACATTTAAGAAAGTGGCAGTATGGTTAGATGGTCACCTACCTAACAAGTAAACTGTCAAGTAATGGGTTCAATTCCCAGCCTTGCCCTTTCTTCCCAGTTTGATGGACAAATTTTAATGAACGACAAGTCTTTCCAAGGAGACTAAATCATTCAGACCTAAGTGCTTACAGACTTGTGCAAGTCAAAAGAACCCACAACAGTTGAAATCAGGAAAGAGAAAGTAGGTTCCCCCAAACTGTCATGGCAAAATTAATAATAATAATAATAGTAATAATAATAATAATAATAATAATAATGTATGGAATTTATATAGCGCTGAATCTTGTATAGCAACAAAGCAAAGTGCTCAGATTTTCAAAAATAACAAGTTCAATTCCCAACAGCATCCCCAAAGTCAAAATGTGGCCACCTCAATAGT
>JAQIHA010001519.1:0-11135 GCA_028751875.1 Rapana venosa
AATGGTTTTCCCCCCAAAAGTAAGGTTTTTTTAAACCACATACCATTGAAAACCCTTTTAAAAAATTTTTGGGGGGGGAAAAATTTTTGGGTAGGTTGGTTTAGGGTAGGGTTTGGGTTAGGTAGGGTAAGGGGGTTAGGGTAGGTTAGGTTAGGTTAGGGTTAGGGGTTTGGGTTTGGGGTTGAGGGTTAGGTTAGGGTAGGGTAGGTTAGGTTTTTGGGTAGGGTAAGGTTAGGTTAGGGGGGGTAGGGTAGGGTTAGGGTTAGGTAGGTTAGGTGGGGGGGTAGGGTTAGGGTAGGGTAAGGTTGGGTTGGGTTAGGAGGGTTGGGTTAAAGGTAGGGTTAGGGTTAGGTGGGTTAGGGTTTGGGTAGGGTTAGGGTGGGTTAGGTAGGTTAGGGTTTTGGGTAGGGTTAGGGTTAGGGTTGGTTAGGTAGGGTTGGGTTTAGGGTTGGTTGGTAGGTTAGGTTAGGTTAGGGTAGGTTAAGGGTAGGGTTGGGTTAGGGAAGGTAGGGTTGGGTTTGATTGGGTAGGGTTAGGTTAAAGGGGAGGGTAGGGTTAGGGGTTTGGTGGGTATTAGGGTTTGGGTTAGGGTTGGGGTTAGGGTAGGGTTAGGGTTAGGGTTGGGTTAGGGTAGGGGTTAGGGTTGGGTTAGGGGTTGGGTTTAGGGTTAGGGTAGGGTGGTTTGGGTAGGTTAGGGTTGGGTTAGGGTTAGGGTTGGTTAGGTTAGGGTTTGGGTTAGGGTTGGGTTAGGGTTAGGGTTAGGGTGGGGTTGGGTTAGGTTTGGGAATTGGGTTAAGGGTGGTTAGGGTTAGGTTGGGTTAGGGTTAGGGTTTTGGGAGGTGAGGGTTGGGTAGGGTTAGGTTTAGGTTAGGTTGGTAGGGTTGGGGGTTTGGGTTAGGTAGGGTTTGGGTTAGGGTTAGGTAGGGTGTAGGGTAGGTGGTTAGGTTTGGGTTGGTTAGGGTTTTGGGTTAGGGTAAAGGTTTAGGGTTAGGTTAGGTTAGGGATAGGGTTGGGTTTAGGGTTAGGGTTAGGGTTAGGTTTGAGGTTAGGTAGGGTTGGTTTGGTTAAGGGTTGGGTTAGGGTTAGGTTATGGGGTAGGGTTAGGGGGGTTAGGTAGGTTGGAGGGGTAGGGTTAGGTGGGTGGTTGGAGGGTTAGGGTAGGGGGGTTGGGTTAGGGTTGGTTTGGGTTTGGGGGGTTATTTTGGGGGGGGTAGGGTTAAGGGTGGGACGGGAGGGAGGGATTGGTTCGGACGTGTAGGTTAAAGGAGGTGAAGGGATAGTGGGATAGGGTGATAAGTGTTCTGTGGTGTAGGTATATGTGGTACGGTGGGTTGGGTTTTTGGGGTTTGAAAAGGGAAAATTTGGGTTTGGGAAGGGGGAAAGGGAATGGAAATTTGCTAACGTTAATTTTTGACTAAGGGAAAAAAAAGTTGGTTGGGAATTACTGAAAAAAGGTTTTTTTCCCAAAGGGGGGGGTTTTTTTTTTGGGGGTTTTTTTTTTTGTTTTGGGGGGTTTTGGGTTTGGGTGCTGTGGGGTTTGGGGTTTGGGGGGGTTTGGGTTTGTGGTTTCTGTTTTGGGGGGTTTTTAGTGTTTTTGAAAAAGGTTGTGGAACGTGTTGTTTGTTTGGGGTTTTGGTGTCCTGGGGGTGGTGGGGGTTTTGAATGGGGGTTTGTGGGGTTTTTGGGGGGATTGGGTTGGGGGGTGGGTGGGTCCTTGGGTTTCTTTGGGTTCTTTTTTTTTTTTTTTTTCGGTTTAACTTAATTTGTTTTTTATTAAATTTAAATTTTAAAAACGGGTAAGTTTAAATTTAACTTAAAATTAAGTTATTTTAATTTTTATTAAAATTAAATTAATTGGAAAAAATTTTTAAAATTTAAGTTTAAATTAATTAATTAAGTAAAAAGTAAGGTTTAAATAAATATTTAAAGTTAACTTAAACTTTAAATTATTAATTAAATTTAAATTAAATTTTTAAATTAATAAAAATTTAGTTAAGGGTTTTTAAAGTTAAGTTTATTAGTTAATTTTAATTTAAATTATTTTAAATTATTTGAATTTAAGTAAATTATGGTTAACGTATTTGGGTTTCGCTTAAATATAAAGTTATTTTAAAATTTAATTTAATTAGTTAAATTAAATTAAATTTATGAGTTAATAATTTAATTCTTTGTTAACTTTATTATTAACTTTAAAGTTTTAATTTTAAGTAAATTTAAATTTTAATTATGAAAAAATTGAATTTTTTTAAGTAAAAATTTTTAAATTCAATAACTTAAAAATGGACTAATTAAAAGTAGTTAATTAATCTTTTAATTAATTTAAATTGATCCTTAAATTTTTTATAAATAAAAGTTACCGTAAAAGTTAGTTTAAAAAATTTTCCCTGGTTAAACCAAATTTTCTTTCCCTTAAAAATATTAACTCAAAAAAATTTTTTAAAAAAAGAAATTAAAGGAAGGGGGGAGGAGGGGAAATAACAAAGGAAGAGGAAATAGGAACCCCGGAAGGAAATTTGGGGAAAAGAAAATAAATTTTAAAAACCCGTTCCTTTAACTTATTTAAACAAAAACCCCACAAAAAGTCCCTTTATTTATTTTAATTTTTTAAAAAATTAAAACTTAAATCTTTTTGTGAATTTTAAAATATAGTTAAATAATTAATTTTCCCTTTTATTAAAAAATAAAGTTGGGAAATTTAAATTCAATAAATAAAAATTTATATTTAAATTATTTAAATAATTAATTTTTGGGGTTTAAAATTGTTAAAATTTAAATTTAAAAAATAAATTTATTTAAAAATAATTAATTAAACAATACAAATCAACCCAAAATAAAAAAAAAACCTATAATAACCTAAATAACCTAATAACCTAACCCTTACCCCCAAACCCACCCCAACCAAAAGTCCAATCCAAGAAAAACAAAAACCAACCCTAGAACCCTTTAAACCAACCCAAACCTTAATAACCCTAACCCCCTAAACCCAATAACCAAACCTACCTAAACCAAAACCCTAACTAACCTAACCCAACCCAAAAAAACTAAATAACCCTAACCCAACCAACCCCCCCCCAAATTTCCAACCCAAACCAAAAAAACCAATACCAAACAACCAAACCACAACAAATAAACCAACCAAACCAATAACCCCCCACAAACCAACCCCCAAAAAAAAACCCCAAACCCAAACTAACCAACCTAAAAAAAACCTAAACCAAAACCAAACCCAAACCTAACCCTAACCCTCACCTAACCCTCACCCTACCCCTCACCCCACCCTACACCCCTCACCACAACCCCTCACCCTACCCTCACACTCACCCCTCCCCCTCACCCTCACCCCGCACCCTCACCTCACCTCAACCTCACCCTCACCCCTCACCCTCCACCCTCACCCCTCACCCTCACCCTCACCCTCACCCTCACCCTAACCCTCACCTCACCTCACCATCACCCTCACCCTCACCCTCACCCTCACTCACTCACCCTCACCCTAAACCTTCACCCTCACCTCACACTAACCTAAACCTCACCTAACCCTAACCTAACCCTAACCCTCACCCTAACCCTAACCCTAACCCTAACCTAACCCTAACCCTAACCCTAACCCTAACCTAACCCTAACCCTAACCCTAACCCTAACCCTAACCCTAACCTAACCCTAACCCTAACCCTAACCCTAACCCTAACCCTAACCCTATATGAAAGGGATTGGCCTCAATAGGTATTGTGTGGCCCTTTGGAAAACAGCTCTACAGTCATTCTGTGGCACAACCATTGTGTAGCAAGGTATAGGCAGTAGTTATGATATTATACACAAGGAGATGCACAATCACAAAATGACAAAAGTTACGTAAGCAACTGTCTAACTAATGTGATCATAATACAATGAAAGTAATCTACATTCTAAACAACGTAGATTACTTTCATATTGCAACGTAGATTACTTTCATATTGCAAGAGCCAGCGTCTGTTTATTTTATTTATTTATTTTTATTTATTTCTTCTTTTATGCTGAGGATAATGGAATAAGCACACATTTGTTTCTTTACATCCAGTCCCCGTGTGTATGCGGTTTTTTTAGAATTTGCCATGTTTCCACCAGACACAATGGCTACTCTTTCGAAATGCGAAAATAGGATTTATAAACGTTCGTGCGCAAGATGTTTCTGCATGCGTTCGAACACAGGTTTTCTCGATTTATAGTCCCATCCGAAGGACTATAAACTGTGTGTCTGTTATTATATATTATATTATATATATATATATATATACCACACCCCCCCCATACCCCTATTTAATATATTATATATATATATATATATATATATATATATATATATATATAATGTGTGTGTGTGTGTGTGTGTGTGTTGTGTGTGTGTGCCCTGTGTGTGTTGTGTGTGTGTGTGTGTTTGGAGAGAACTTTGAAATGTTGGCCTATACTCATGCTATTGAAAGGGTCGGGACTCTAAAATATCTAAACAGCTTTTCTATGACCATTTCAAAACCTATAGGAAGCGGTTTTGAATTGAAGAAGGTGGTTGAGAACCTCGTCTTCAAAAGTAAAGCTGCACAGTATTTCAAAGCAGGGCTTGAGCATCCACCACCACAAACACATTTACACATTGCATGGACGCGTGTGTGTTACACACACACAGGCACACATATAACACACACACACACGCACACACACACCCACACACACCAAACACACAAACACGCACGAGCGGTGAGCACACACACACACACACACAATCACCGTGCACAGGCACACACACAGAAATAATATTTTTCTCGTCTAATATCACTAAGTGTGATCAGAAGTTAAAAATTGAGACAACAACAACAAAAAACAACACACGAGTACACTCACAACACTCACACACACACACACACACACACACACACACACAACACACACACACACCACACACACGTATACACACAATATAATAATAATATAATAATTATGTATGGAATTTCTATAGCGCTTAATCTTGTTAAGCAACAAATCAAGCGCTCAGATGACTTTTTTCCGAGATAAATGGAATAAGCACTCATGGCTTCTTTACATCTAGTCCCAGTTTGTATGCGGTATTTGTAAAAAATGTGTCATCCTTTTCCCACGGCACACAAATGGCCTACTCTTTCGAAAAACGGGAAACAGAATTTTAACGTGGTGCACAAGATGTTCTGCATGATGTTCGGCACACGGGGGCTCGGTTTATATTTCATCCGAAAGGACTTTGCATTCAGTTCGATTTTTTTTGTCAAACTGGGAAAGAAGGGCGAGGCTGGGAAAGAACCCAGAACCTCACGGGTTTTAACTTGTTGGCAGGGCCACAAACGTCTTAAACCATCCTGCCACCTTCCTTCGATATTATACACACATACACACACATGTATACACACTTCACACATCACACCCACGTATACACACACTACACACACATATACACAAAAACATATACACAACATGGGCACGCACACACACACCACGACACACGACAACACACATTATACACACGATAAGCACGCACGCGCGCACACGCACACACACACACGACACACACACACACACACACACTCACACCACACACACACAACACACACACACACACACACAACGTATACACACATATACACGAATACGCGCACACACGTATACACACATATACACACATACAAACACACGTATACACACATATACACAAATGTATGCAAAACACACACACACACACACGTATACACACATATACACGCATTTACACATACACACACTCGTATACACACAGTATGCACACACACATGTTACACACATACACGTATCCCACTTATACACACATATACACACACACCTATACACACACTCACACACACACACACACACACCACACGCGCGCGCGCGCGCGTCGCGCGCGAGCGCATGCGCGCCGCACATTACACAATGTATACAACACACATAGAGGAATGGAAAAAAAGCTTACTCTTTTTTACTTCAATAAAGTCATTTTCACTGGAATTGACTTGACTAAACCACATAGTTAAACAAATCATATTCGAGAAGAATTGCAACAAGGGCAGTTTGAGTTTCGCTTATACCCCGGACTTGTGCACCAGTTACAGAGCCACGCACAAAGGACGTGTCTACTACATGCTGCACTCTTCAGTAAACACCTTGCAATTGGGTGGGCGCAGTCTTGTGGCGGCACTACAGCCTCTGAAAAAAGGACCACCCTGGTCTGAATATAGCGAATCTGTCTGAACGACAGGTAGTGCTGTATACGGGGAAAAATACGTATTATTCTTTACAGGTAACACACTGATGTATAACAATCTGTATAAGAGTGCAGCACAGTGCAGGGGCTGGTGCACATTGCACACCATAAAAACACGCACACACAAAAACACGCGACGCCCACGCGGCATGCACACGACAATACACCCCCCAGATGAAGGGCCCATGTGGAGACAAGCTGCAACAAGGGCCGTTTACAGTCCCTTCTACCCGGACTTGTGCACAGCAGGTACCAAAGCCCACAGGACAAGACTGTGGTCTGCTTACTATAAGCATTCACACTTACACATCATCATTTGATACGCGGTGGCGCCGTACTTTGCGGCTACACCAAGCCCTGAACAAGACAAACAACCTGGATTGAATGTGACATGCTGCTGGGAACTATAATTATAATGCGTAGTATACAGAACAATACCCTGTTTTTACATACAATGATAATTGATAATTATAAAACATAATGCAATGCAAGATAAGTGCAGGGTACCTTTAGTTGTCATCATGCACATACAAAACACGCGTGTACACAACATACACACCCCCCACACCAAGAATACGGCACATTTCAAAAGGATGTGACAAGGGCCCCAGTGTCTGTTGCACAACTTTGTCATATTCAAGTCAGGGGGGTGTCATTTTCTACGTTGTCATGCGCCACAAGAACAGCGCCACCCGTATAAAAAAAAATGTTGGTGTGGTGTGTACCCACAGGGTAGAATCATTCTTGGTGCCTGGCTATTTACTGTGCAAAGTTGGGTGGAAGGAACTAACCGGCCCCTATCACGTCTTTTCCAAATGCCAAGCCCTTATTCTTGGGTGTGTGCACGTGTGTGTTGAACGTGTGCGTGTGTTGTACGTGTTCAACATCAGGCTGGTACTGCACTGAGTTGCACGCACTATATTGTACATTATTTGTAACATACGTATAGTTTTCGCGTACAATAGTAATAATATAAAACTGGATTATATATATTAGCGTTATATATTGAAAAAAACAAATCAAAGCACTTTCATTCATCCTAGTCCATTCACATGCAGCAAGTTGCAACTTGCTCGCTTTTTCACACCATATTTATGGCTGACTGTGATATTTGCCACTTGAAGTCAGCGGTGCTCTTTTCGGGGTTGTGTTGTTGCTCTGTAACTGCCAAAAAGTTGAGATAGAATGGGGGGGGACTCAAACAGCCCTGATCACATCTTTTTCAAAATGCTTGGCCTTATTTTGGGTGGGGCGAGGTGGATATGCGCATTTTCTAGTTTATTTATTTTTATATTATTTGGTTATTTATTCTTTTTATTTCAAGGAATGATGGAATAAGCACTCATGTACTTTTTACATCCTGTCCAGTGTGTATGCAGTTTTTGTCTATTTTGGCGTTGTTCCCCACCAGGCTGCAATGGCCTAGGGTTACCAAAAGCAGAACGAGTTTTAATTGTGTTGTGTGTTGACATGTTTTGCGTGGGCTCGGCACACAGGACCTCGAATTTATTGTATTATCGAAAGACTTTTGGGGAAGAGTAGGAGTCGGGCACTGATGTTACTCCAGATGAAAAATCTCTTAAAAGAGATTCATGGCCTGGGTCAGCAGAGTAGAGCCATCACTCTAACCACCAGGCTATCAGTATGTGTGAGTGTATGTGTGTGCATGGCTGTGTGGTGCTGAAGGGGGGGCCAGGCGTAGGGGTGGGTGGGGGGAGCACCCTTCCCCCCCCCCCCCTTCACTGTGTTGCAGGGCTTGGGTATTGCCTATCATTTGAAATAGTAGGTATTGTTCCCCGCTTATAAAACCATTTCGTTGGGACAGATTTGTTGCATTCAGTCAGGATGCTCTTTTAGGCTCTGCTGCATTGCCACAAGAAACTTTGCCACCCATCTACTCAAAAAATGCTGGTGTGGTGGGCTGCATAGGGTGAACAATGTCTTAGGTGCCGTGGGCTCTGTTATGTACAAAAAGTAGTGTAGATACGGGACTGAAACCTGCCCCTTGTGAGTCTTTCGGCAATGCTTGAGTTTTATTCTTGGGTGTTGAGTAGTGAAGGTGGGTGCACATGCTCAGGTTGTGGTGGCCTACATTGTGCAGGACACATTCTGGGGCTGGCACTGCACTGTGTGGTATGCGCGTAGGTAAATGCATAGGTAAAATACACTTAATTTATCTATGAATAAATTGAAAGAGAGAAAACTAGCATCTGGTCAGCTTCATTCTGTTGTTCCTTGAATGTCTGAAACATCGAGATAACTGATCATGTTCCCGAAAGTGACAAGGAAACTTTTACTATTCTTGCTTAGTCTCTTTAAATTTGGACTCATTAATAGGCATGGTAAACCAATCATCAAGCTAATGCCAAATGTCAATTTTTATGGGTCGTGAACAAAGAATAAGGCGATGTTTGCAGTGAAAATGGTGAAAAATCGACTATCAGAACATTTTGCGCGTTTTGACAAGAATTTGTCAAGTAAAATATAAGTGCTGTATGGATTCTTAATTATTTTGCATAATAAACATGTAGGTTCTTGCAATAAAGCCTTAGTAAATACTAGTATGTTAATTTTTTTCCTGTTGTGTTCAAATCCAAATTTTGTCCCAAATATTACCATACGCTTAAACCTAAGTCAAGCCTATATCAATTAGAGAGGTTGTTACTTCCACTTTCACACATTAGGCTGTTTATAGCTGACCTAGTTTGAACATTTTCATGAGTAAAGGTTCTCAGGGTTTTCTCTATACTGAGACCTCATATATGGTGAGTGTGAAACTGTGACTCCAGATTTGCTATAACCCAATGGTCTGGTCGCGTCACGTGATCAAGCAAGATGGCGTCCTACTTTTTACTGGATTTCAGTTTAAAGCTGAGGATATGATTGCAAAGTACCCCCGGTAGAGCATTTTTCTAAAACAATTGTTAGGAACCAATCAAGCAAAAGTTGCACAAAAACAACTGCTGAATTATGCAAGGAGGGTAAAAATTGAGGTGGGCTGTTAAACTGCAAAACGAGTGTTTTTGTCAGTCTATGGAGTGCCCCAGTTACTTTCATTGATTCTAGAGTACTGGGGCAGTACTTGTATGATGAACACTCCAGAGAGATAGGGGAAAAAAGGGGGGTCAAGGTAAAACTACTTAAGTTTATCCAATCCAGGCAACTTTTGATCGTTTCGGCTCGCCTAATCGATCAAAAACTTGCCTGGTTTGGATATAAAACAGGTAAGCAGTTTACCTGACCCCCCTTTTTTTTTGGGCATTTTAAAAAGGGAAAAATGGGGGAAACTCACCGGGTTTATTTTTTTTCCGCACTTTCTTGAATTTTTTTGTTCGAAAGAATTTTAATTGATAAAGTTACTTTAAAGGGACCCACAAAGAAATAATTAACTTTTCTGCAACTCAATAAATAACTGTCGTTTTGAAAAAAAAACTTTAAACGGTCATGTTTAATAAGACCCGGACACAAAAATTAGTATTCCTTACATCAATTTGACATTGGAGGTAACTATCCCTAAGGTATCTTGTAAAAAAACTTCGGAAAATTTTTTAAAATTTTTAGGATTTTTTACAAGAGGTCAATTAGAGAAGGGGAGTTTAATGGACTACAAATTTGATGGGTAACAATTTTTTCATTCAAAATAAAAAATTTTAACAATCAGTAATCTAAAAGTTTTTTATTCCCAATTGTATTGAAAAGCAAATACTTTTTTTAAACCTGATTTATTTGTATTGTTAACTCAACCGAAAACGGGCCCTGGATAAAGCTGATTTGTCTTTCTTCTGATGACTACGAATTGAAGTCCAAGAGGTTTGATAACTAATTTCGTACCAAGGCAGATTATAAACGAGTGCTGAGTATGGGATTTAATTGTTCATCTAAGTAATAAGATGATTTATTGAGAAGTAATGGTAAACAAGTGGCATTGTAAGTCTTATGTTGAAGTAGAAAAGAAAAAGGGTAAGCTCAACACTTTTTTATCAAAACCAGCAACTTTTGTCCTTCGGCTTCCCTCATCGAACCAAAACTTGCATATTTTATAAAAAACAGTTTCCTTGACCCCCCTTTTTCCCTATCTCTCTACTAAAACTGAAAGTAAATACTAATTTATTTTTGATGGGTAAAACTATAAAATTATGGGAATTTATGCTAAAACATATCTTATCAAGAACTTGTCAAGAACTTTTTATTAACAACTTGTCAAGAACTTTATCAACAACTTATCAAGAACTTATCAAGAACTTTCACAACTTATTAACAACTTATCAAGAACTTATCAAGAACTTCAAGAACTTATTAACAACTAATCAAGAACTTACCAAGAACTTATCAAGAACTTATCAAGAACTAAAACAAGAACTATATTAAGAACTTGTCAAGAAATAAACAAGTCCCCATCAACAACTTATCAACAACTTATCAACAACTTGTCAAGACAACAACAATTATTTTACACAAAATATATTGATAAAGATAGACAACATGAATTGCGACGAACTTTTGTTGATGACATCTACTGTTCTAGTCAAGAAGAAATAACAGATGAGAAGAGTCTACTGGATAAGAAGGAGAAGTTGTACTCTCTTGCTGCTTGTGGTAAAACAAAGCATTACTTAGAACACAACTAACAGTTAACAGGTGCAGCAGTTATCACCACAAGACATTATTAAGTATTTTTAATAGGTATGAATCTCTTCTTGGAGCAAAAATGGTGAAAAAGCCTAGGCATACTGTTATTGGTCTATATGCTAAAGCAACAAGTAGGTCTTATGTGGACTCAGAAGCTGACTTAGCATATGACCTCTCACAAGATCTTTTTGTTAGAACGCTGGGGAAAACTTGGCTGGAATGTAT
>JAQIHA010000152.1:0-5000 GCA_028751875.1 Rapana venosa
GAAAAAAATTTGCCCGATTTAAAAAAGTGATGAAAATAAGCAAAAAAAAAAGTCCCTTTTTTTTATGGATGCAAGCTTTGTTGGAATTTTTTTAATAATATAAAAAGTCCAAAAATCTTGCACCCATAAAAAAAAAGGGGGTATTTATTTATTTATTTATTTTTTTATTTATTTATACCAACGACGTGTAAGGTGGGGATACAGTCCCGTTATGGTTGGTCATTTTTTTTTTTTAAAAACCCAAGCCAGCGTGTTGTCTAATTTTTTGTAACAATTAATGTTGACATCGTAATGCACTTCAGACGTGAAAAAAAAGTTTTGGGTACACTTTTTTTGTAATAAAGAAAAATCTTTTACGTAGAAAGGCAACGCTGTCTGATTGAATAGAGGAAGTGTGTTTGTGTGTGATTTTTTTTGTTTTTGTTTTGTTTGTTATTTTGCTGTTCAAAGCTTGAGAAAAAAAAAACAGCCGGCTTGGAGTTTCAAAATGTTGATTCTTACTCTCTCTCTCGTGTGTTTCCCTTCTTCTGGCTTTTTTTGTTTGTTTTGCTCGTTATTTGTTTTGTTTTTTTTTGTTGGTCTTTCCCTAGTTTTTTATGCAAACTGTCGTTGCAAAGGAAAGGGTTTTGTGGTTAACTGTTTTGGCGTTTTCCCCTAAACATTACTTTTGTTGTTGTTTTCCCCCTTTCTTTGTTTTTCTAATATTTTTTTTGGGGTTTTTCCCCTTTTGTTGTTTTGTTTGTTGTTGTTGTTTGGTTGCGGGTTTTTTTTTCCATGTTTAAAAAAGTTTTTTGGTTTTCTTTTTTAAAATTTTAAAAAAAAACGCATATAATCTGTTGCCCCCCTCCCTCCTCCCCCCTTAACACACCCCACAAAACCCCACACACACACCAACGACGCACACACAACCCACACCCCCCAACACACACAACACACACCCCCCCCCACACACCAACCCCCAACACACCCCCAAAAACCACACCACACCCCAAAACACACACAACCACCAAAAACCAACCCCATAACACACAAACCCCCGCCCCCCCCCCCAAACAAAACATACACCACGCTCGGCGCGGCCTTACTCCAAAAACTCCTATATACCAGTGATCGGATCGCCATGGCATATTTTACAATATAATAAATCACATAAAAAAAGCATTGCATGACTGTAAAATGTTCTGGTGTTTTTGTTTGTTTTTTTTGGTTTTGTTTTTTTTTGGCATTCCTGCTTGTTTTTTTGTTCTCTTTTTGTTTGGTCGTTTTTTTTTTTTTTTATTTGTTTTTGTTTTTTTTTTCATTTAGCCTGGCTTCGCTTGTTGTTTGCTTTGTGTCCTTTGTTTGTGTTTTTTTGTTTTGTTTTACTCCTTTATTTTCTTGATTTTGGGTATTTTGCTCTTTTTGCAAATTGTTGCTCGGGTTTGTTTGTTTGCCTGTTTGTGTATTTTGTTTTTTTTTGCTTGTGGTTTGTTTATTGGGGCGTTTTTTGTGTTCATTTATTTGCCCTTTTGAATTTTGTATTTCTTTAGGTTAACATTATAAAAAGCTTTGGGGTATGTAAATTCTTCAGGGTCCTTACGGCCCCCCATTGCAGTTTTTAATTATTGCATGAAACAAAAAAAGAGGTAAACCCAAAATATTGTCATCTTTTTTGTGTCTAACCCCAGTGAAATAAAAAGGAAAATTTTTCTAGAATTGTACCGCGTTACCACCCTTTCCCGTTAGAAATCCCTTTAGATTTTTTTGGGTAAACTTCCAGGAGACCTCGTGCCAGAAATCGCGCCACCCCCTTTTTGTTTTGTTTTTTCTTCTTCTCTGTTTTAATGTGTCTTTGCTTTCCTCTTAGGTGGATTTTCGTACACAAACAAAAAAAAACCCCGGAAAAAAACCCCAGGGGGAAAAAAATTAAAAATGTTTTTAAAAATGCAATATACTAATTTTTTTTTTTGAGAACAAATGGAAAAGCCAAGGGTGACCGGTCAAAAATTTAAATTTTTGTAAATCTTTTTTAGGGTAGCGAAAGGAATTTTATATTTAAAAGATTTTATTAATCCGCTTTGAAAAAGACCCTTGTAAGGGAAAAAAATAAAATTTTAAAAAAAAGAAAAGGGCGACAAAAACCCGGTATGTGAAAAAAAAAAAAAAACGTCTCCCGAAGAAATTTAAGGGTCAGACCAGGGAAAAAAGTTTTTTTTTGGTGTTTGGGCTGTTTGGGAAAAAAAAACTTCAAAAATTCCCTTTTTGTTTTTTTTTTAATTTTTTTTTTTGTTCTTGTTGTTCTTTTTGTTGTTTTTTTTTTTTCTTTATTTTCTTTCTTGTTCTATTGTTGTTGTTTTTGTTGTTGTTTTTTTCTTTCTTTTTTTCCCTTTTTTCTTCTTCTTCTTCTTTTTCCCTTTTTCTTCTTCTTTTCTTCTTTTTTTCTTCTAGTTCTTCTTCTTCCTTCTTCTCTTTTTCCTTTTCCTTTTTTCTTTTTCTTCTTTCTTTTCAACCCTTTTTCTTCTTTCTTTTTTCTTCTTTTTTCTTTTTCTTCCCTAGTTTTTTTTTTCTTCTTCTTCTTTTTACCCTTTTCATCAAATCTAGAGGGAAAATTTCCCCCTTAAGTAAAAACAACTGGTTTCCCGGGAATTTCTCCCGGAGCTTTTCCCGGGCTGGATCAGGTTCCCCTTTTCTCTCCCCCGTGTTTACACGTTAACGAAAAACAAAGGATTAAACCCCCGGGTGTCAGATTTCGGCGCAAAACGCCTTTCCACCCAATTTTTTCCCCCCCCCCCCACCCCCCACCCTCGCCTCCCCCGTCCCCCGACGCCATAATTCCCCTTTGGATGGACTATAAAAAAGGGGTTCCCCCTGTGCGAAAGCAATTTCAGAACATCTTGTTTCACCTTAAATCCTGTTTCCCCTTTTTTCCCAAAAAAATAGGCCATCGGTGGCGGGCGGGAACCCGGGGGAAAAAAATTTTTAAAAACCCCCAAAACACGCATTTAAAAAAATTGAGCGCCCTTTTATTTGTTGCTTTTCAAGATTCAAACCCCTATATAAATTCCATTTTAAATTTTTATTATTATTTTTGGATTATGAATCTTTTTCAATTTTTTCAGTGTAGAGTCTGGTAAAGGGAAATAAATTTTATTTTAAATTTATAATTATAAAAGCTCTTTTTTTGTGACCAAATTTAAATTTTGTTTAAAAAAAGAAACTTTCCCGTTTTAGCCCAAATCAGGAAAAAGGGTTTCTTTTAATTTGGGAATGGTTGCCTTTTTTTCAAAAAAAACAAATTAAACTTTCCCCTCAAGTTTCCAAATTTTAAAATAAACGTTAATCTTTTAATTTTATTTTTCAGTTATAATAGATTAAATTTTAAACTTTTAAATTTCCCTTTTTCAATTTATGAATATTGTTTTGTGTTTAAAATTAATTCTGTATTCCCTTTGCATGGGCCCCCCTTATTTAAATTTTCCAGTACCCCTCTCTTTTTGTCTTTTTTAAAGTGCCCTAAACGTTCAGCGTGGGGATAATGAAATAAAAATTTTTAAAACCCATTTTTATCTTAGCACTTTCCCCTAAGTCGGTAATGCAGCTCCTTTTCAGCAAAACAAAATTTTGGGGCGCGTTCCCCGAAATCTCTCTTTATGGTGGGGCTTTTGATGCTCTAATTAAGGAAAAACAAAAAAAACAAAACATTTTTTGAAAAATTCTACCCAAAAAATGACGGGTGAAATGTAAAACTACACTCTGTGTTCATAATTGTACACGGGGATGAAAAAAAAACCTCCCCCAAAAATCCCCTTTGAATTTAAGGAAATTTAAAAACCGAGCCCCCCTGTGGAACGCACGCAGAACATCTTTCCCACACTTTGGGAAACCTTCCGTTTTTCGAAAAATAAATTTATTGTGTGGCCCGGGGAACAAATTTAAAAAATAATTCCCAAAACCCCCGCCAAAAACACAGGGGCTGGTTTTAAAAAAAAACCTAAAGTTCTTATTATTTAATTTTTCCTCGATTAAAAAAAAAAATAAACCCCTAAATAAAAAAAATAAAAAATTTAAAAATGGGAAAAAAAGCTTTTAAAAGTCACACTCACATGAAAATTGATCCCCTTTGACGGGTTTTTTAAATGTTCAAAAATAAATACCGAAAATTTTTTCGAAATCGGAGTAAAGGCCCGCCTATATTCGAGGGGGACTTAGAGGCTTTACACGCAAAAAATTTTTCATCAGTTTTAACTTCCCAATTTTCCCCCAGTGATTCCCCTGGGGGGGTGATGAGTGATAAAAATAGTGCAAATTTCTTTGGGGGAACCCCTCAGGGTTTTTAAAATGGGGGGAAAAGCGGGGAACTCAATAGCCAAAAAGCAAAACCAAAAAACAACAACAAAAAACCCACAAACCACCCCCACCAAAACAAACAACAACCCGCAAAAGCACCAAACAACAGCCCGCAACTCTTGAATTTAAAAGTGGGGCAAATAAGATCGTATCATATGTTTTTCTATACAATTCGTTTTCTAACAGGTTTTGGTTAAATGCCCCAAAAAAAAAAATTTTTTAGTATTGAATTATCATTTAAATTTTTTTCTTTTTTCATTTAAAAATTTACTTGCACGGGTCAGAGAAAGGTCTGCTTTTTTTACGAATTTTTTCATCAAAACGGGATTCTTTTGGGAAAAATTTTTAAAAAAAAAAGAACTGCCCCCTCCAGAAATTGCCCTTGGGTTCCTTTTTTGCGGATTTAAGCCGGAAAAAAACAAGCTATTCTTTTAGTCTTTTTCAAAAAACCCCCCAATTTAAAAACCCAGGCAAAATCGCTTTAAAAAAGGAAAAAGTCTTTTTTATGAGATAAACCCCCCACACACAACACATTTCACACTTTACACACCCAAAGCACCAAAGCACAAACACACACAACAAACAAAACACTCCACGCAACACAGCACAAACACCCCACAACAAACCAACCCCCCCCAAAAATTTTTTTTCTGTTGTTTTAGAGCCCTTATTTT
>JAQIHA010001520.1:0-11149 GCA_028751875.1 Rapana venosa
ACGTCATGAGATTTTATGTTTTTTTTTGTGTGATCTTGGATTTTTTGTAAATTGATTTTCATCTTAAAGTGGGATTTCTTTAGTAAAGTAATAAATATTGATATATGTTTATATTGAGATGAAGTTATAAATCACATTGACACGGGAAAAAAATGTGGTCAGTAACAAAGCTTTAGGATAACTATTACACAAAGTTGAATTGAAAAAAATTTTGACCCAAAGTTGAAGATTTAAAGGGTTTACCTTTGGATGCGTAACAGACCAGGTCTCCCTAACCCCCTTGTGTAATTGCCCAGAAAAAGAAGGCAGTTGAAAGTAGGTGTGACAGTGTATGGTTGTATTTGTTCAAAAGGGGAAAATTTTTGTATGGGTTTTGGCCACAAATTGTGCCTCTCTCTCCCTCTCTCTCCTCTTTTCTCTCTCTCCTCTCTCCTTCTCTTTTTCCCCCCTTCTCTCTTCTCGGGGCTACAATATCCATGGGTAAAATAGGACCAATTTTTTGTGAAAGTCTTGAAAAGACTAAGTTCTTTGACATTTTTGAAAATGTCAGTTAGAGTTTTGGGGAAAAAAGATTTTTATTTTTTTGTAGTTTTTGGTTATTATTTACATCTGATACCTCTATTGGTTCCCAGGATTAACTTGGTTTTTTTGGTGTGAGTGTTGAAAGGAATTTGGTTTTCTTACAATTGGGCAGCACAATATACTATTTTGGTGTGTGCCTTTTTCTGTGTGCCTAGTTAAATATGGGATAGGTAGTTACCTGAATCTTATGTTTTTTTTCAGGTGTGTGTTTTTGGTAGATAAAAATAAAAATGTTACCATAACACCCCTGCGTGGCCTCACATCTTTCCCTTTTGGGTGTGGAGTGCCAGTGTCATAACATCCCCACCCCGAACCCTTTCACCCTCAACACTAAGGTACTCCAACAACTCCACAGTTGCATGCTAACAACACCTAAGGGGATAGGGGACGGATAGCCTAGTGTTGGAAAAATTGCGCTCGCAATCTGTGACCCGGTTCGATTCCGTTCAAAGGGATACTTTTCCCTCGAGTTAACATCAATGCAGACTCCACTCTCCCCAAAAGTCCTTCAGATGAGACTATAAACTGAGGTCCCGTGTGCGAACGCACGCAGAACATCTTGTGCACACGTTAAAACCTGCTCCGCTTTTCGTGAGAGTAGGCCATTGTGAGCCGGTGGGAACAGATGACAGAATTTACAAAACCTAATACACACGGGGGACTGGATGTTTAAAAAAAGCACATAAGTGCTTATTCCAATAACCTCGAAATAAAACAATGAGATAAAATATATAAATAACTAAAATAACATCAGCAGCAGCAGCGGTCCTACCTTAGCGTATCTGTATGGACAGGCGTACATGCCCCAGTTGGCATGGTAGACGCACGTGGGACCAGTGAAGAAGGGCACGTCACGCACCAGTTGCGTTCCTGCCTGACCCGTCACGCTGCCGTCGTAGTCACGGAAAGAGGCCTGCACGTTGCCCTCCAGCAGCCCCACCTGGACCTCGTCACGGTTAACACCCAGTTGCCCATGTTCTGGTGAAGCAAGTTTGGGTTAAAATGGGTTTCTTTTGCATTTTTGGGGGGAAGTTTTCGTGGTATGGAGGATGATATAAGTCATCCATTTTCAAAAATCCATGAGTGAAAAACAAATGCAAAACGGAAGTTATGTTATCATTATGGTTTAACATACATATTTCAGTTTGTGTATTTTTTTCTCTCCACTACTATTTGTGCATTAATATATATTACATTATTTTGTCTTATTGGTTTTACAATGACAGAAAAGTGGGAAACATAGCATGTACTTGTGTTGCATCGTTTTATATTATGTTGTATTGGATGGTGTATTGGTGGTGTAGTTTAGATTAGACAGGTGTAGTTCAGGCACATCACACGAACATCTGTACTGGCCAAGATAGTCCTACAGAGAATATTACAAGAAGGGAGACGAAGATGCAGACAGAGAAAACGATGGGAAGACACCATCAGAGAGTGGGCGGACTTGAGTAGAAGTTTGTACGAAAAACAGAGAACCGCGGGGGTGGAGGAATGGGCAAAAAACTTCTTTTAAAAAGGCCCTTTTTTTGGAATACGGCTCTGCCCAAACTGGCACTAAAAATCTCACGTTTTTATATGAACGCAAAGTACCTTGGTATTAATTACTCACTCTGTCACAGAAGCCAAACTTCATATTGTGCACTATGGTATTAGTTACTCTTGTACACTATGATATTCATTACCTACCCTGTTGCAAAAGCCAAACTTCATCTTGTGCGCTATGGTATTAATGACTCACTCTGTCACAGAAGCCAAACTTCATCTGGTGCTACTATGGTATTAATGACTCACTTTGTCACAGAAGCCAAACTTCATCTGGTGCTACTATGGTATTAATAACTCACTTTGTCACAGAAGCCAAACTCATTGGGCTACATGGTATTTCTCTGGGCCTTTGGTATTAAAGACTCACTTTTTCACAGAAACCAAAATTTTTCTGGGCTACTAGATTAATGATCCCCCCGAACACAAGCCCAAAATTCATCTGGTGCATAGGTAAATTTTTCCTCTTGTGCACTAGGTAAAATTACCACCTTCACAGAAGCCAAAATTATCTGGTGCTATATGATGTTTCTCTGGGGCACTTTGGGATTAATGACTCCTTTGTCACAGAACCAAACTTATCTGGGCTACTATGGTATTAAAAGCTCACCTTGTCACTAGGTATAATTACTGACTCTGTCACAAAACCCAAATTTATCTGGTGCTACTATGGTATTTCTCTGGGGCTACTATGGGATTAATACTCATCTGTCACGAACCATCTTTCTGGGGCTACTATGGTATTTTTTCTGGTGTTTCTATGGTTTAAGTACTCACCCGTCACAAAAGCCCCAAATTCACTTGTGCTATATGGTATTTCTCACTTTGTCTTATGGATTAACTCACTCTGTCGCAGAAGCCCGAATTCACTGGTTTTACTATGGTATTTAAAGACTCACCCCGTCACAGAAGCCAACTTCATCTGGTGCACTATGGTATTCTTGGTGTACTAGGTTTATGACTCACTCTGTCACAAAAGCCAAACTTCATCTGGTGTACTATGGGATTAATCACTCACCCCTGTCGCAGAAGCCGAACTTTATCGGTGAAAATGGTATCATCACTTTGTGCTACTATGGTATTAATACTCGGGGCACATGGTATCAATCACTCTGGTGCTACTATGGTATTAATCACCACACCCGTCGCAGAAGCCCAAATTTAAACTGGTGCACTCCGTTGGGCTGCGGACGGTTCTGGGGCTCCGCCGGAAGCTGGAGCGCCCGCTCTCCTAGGGGAGGTACCCATTTTGCAGGAAGGGTTTTTTCCGTACATATCCCGTACAGGCAAAGTACAGTCCTGCCAAGGGGGGCCCTCACAAAGCTACCGGGGGTCGCGATTTTCCCTGGAACAAAGACGAGATATAGTATACCGGGAAATTTCCATCGATGTGGAATGTTGCTATCATTTTTTTTCTTCTTTAAAAAATTGTTTGGTCTTTTTTTTTATAGCAGACTTGAAAAATTGTGTAAGTTGGTTGGGATTTTTTGGTTTTGGGATAGTGATTTTGGCATATGAGGGGGAGGGGGGGGGGGGGAAAAAATTTAGACCTAAAACTTTGTCTGAATGTATTAAAAAAAATTAAAGACCCCAAAATTTGTATGTATGTGAAAAGGTTTTTGTTGTTTTTTTTTATCGACGACCCGTGCAAAGGACGGGAAGCAAACAAATATTACAGACTGCATTAAAAGAAAACCCTTTTTCTACCTGCCAAGTTTGCAACACCATTATCAACACTCCTTATTACAGTAAAATACAAAAACTGACCCACACAACACACACACACACAAACAAAACAAACCCCCACACCCCGCGCGCGCGCGGCGCGCACACACACACCACACACACACCACAACACACACACACACCACACAACACAACCACAACCACAACAAAACACCACAAATGATCAACGGCTAAAAACCCATGGTCTTTTGTACTTGGTTTTCCCCCCCGCAACCTCCTTTAGGGAGTTGTTTCAACGTATTTCCTATTTACCTCCCAAAAAAAACCCCTGTCTTGTGAGGAATTTAAAATCATCATTTTTTTCCCTTTAAAACCCGGGGAAGCAACGAAAAAGATTTGCCAAAACTTGCTAAAAGAGTCGATGAAGTTTTGACAAAAAGAGTGTAAACTCATTATAAAAAGAAAAAGATAAGGCTTTCATTTCTCCATTACAAAGGGTGTGTCAAGTATCACTCACCCCCTCACCCTTTTTGGCTGGACACCGTTGGGGTACCCACACGGACGCTGCAAGTGGACCGCCAAAGGGTTTCTACCGGGGCTGCTTTCAGGAGGTTTGGTGCAGTAGGCCGGCCACCCTTGATGTTGGTATCCAGTTTTTGTTTGGCGCCCCGCTCCTTGCCCTTCCACTTTTCCCGCGGACTGTTTTTGGCGGGGTGTTATGCCTTTTTGTGTGGCCAAACCATTTCATTTTCCCCTCCGTTTGACGAAACAAAAGGTTTCTTGTTTCCCACCAGTCCCTCGATCTGCTGCCAGATAGTCATTAGTTTTAGGGCTCTGTAGGTGTTTTTCGGGAAACCGCCGAGGCACTTATCTAAAAGGGCTTTGAAATTCGACGTTTAGCGGGTAAGTGTCCATCTTCACAGCTGTACAAGGCAAGGTGGACGAGTGCCTTGTAGAGTCTGACCTTAGTGTGGGTTCGATTTTAAGGGTTTCTCCACACTTTCGCCAGCTTAGCATGGGGGAGAGTGCCACAGCAAGTTGATCTTCACCTCTTGTGTGCCGTACCTTTTTTTGGTGAGACTGCCCGGGGACTTGAAAAGTTTCACCTCCTCAGTTTTCCCCCACCCCCTTGATGCTGGTGGGAGGGGTTGGGTAGTATTTTTCCGGGGATCTTGCTCTTTTCCGTGCTGATCTCCATCCCGAGGCATTGGCGATGTTTCCTCTGGTGGTGGATCCGGGAGTTCTTCTTCACTGGGGCCCATAGATAATATGTCGGAATCAAGTTTTGCGACTGGCCTTCCTCCTATTGGTTTGGGGTTTGAAGTCAGGGGGCCCCTGCTGATGTTTCCGGGGACCGTTGAAAAAGGGAAACGGGGGATAGCGGGCACCCTTTCGAACTCCAACTAAAGTCCGGAAGAACCCCCCGATTTCCCACCCATGAGGAGCATGGGGGAGCTGTCATAAGCCCCCGGGATGACTTAATCAGGCCCTGTCAAATTAAGTCTCTCAGATTTTCCCACAGAGTTTCTTCCCACACTCGGTCGAAGGCCTTTTAAAGTAATGAAGTTGTTGAGAGCTGTATTTGATTTGGAGAGCTTCCTTGAGCATTCTGAGTTGAAGACTGCCGACAGTGCTTCGACTGGTTGAAACCTCCCTGTTCTTCTGTAGGATTTTTTCTGTTTTTGGGGTTTCGTCGTTCAAGGCAATGGTACAAAAACTTTGTTGGATGGTTATCAGACTATTTTTTGTAATTTGGCACTTCTTCGGTCTCCCTTTTTTGGGAAGGGAACTATGATGGTTTGGGGCCCACTGTTAAGGCCACTCTTTGCGGGTCCGACTTGGCAGATGATTGTTAATCCCTTTGATCATCTCTGGGCCTCCGTTCTTGATGAGCTCGCCCCGGGGTGTTGTCAATTCCTGGTGACTTCCCCCTTTCAAGGTTTTTATGCTTTTACCTCTTCCTCCAGCCCGTGTGCTTTCGGGATTGATGGCTGGGACCTGCTCGTGAAGTTTGTTCGGTCAGCCTTTAGCTTTTTTTGTACAGGGCGTGCAATATTTTCCCATCTCTTCATGATAGTGGCGCTCTCTGAAAAGGACTGAAACCCCCCTTTTTTCTTCAATAATGGAGGTCTTTGGGTGCTGGGGCTGGTTTAAAATTGATGGTTGGTACGCCCCTTTTTCCCTTTCGCCATTGCCTTCTCAACCCTTGGGGCTTGTTCTGAATCCATTTCCCCCCGGGGCCCGGTCATCTTCTTCTTTATTGACCTGTTGACTGTTCATACTTTCGGCCGTTTTGGGTTTTTGTTCTTCTCTGGGTTTAGTCCCCACGTTGTCGCACAGGTCCAGGATATCGTTGGTAACCCACGGTTTTTTTTTTCCTTTCTTTCCCCAGGATCTCCGCGCTGCTCCTGAATGTCTTGCTGAAGGGTTTTGTAGGTTGTTGATGTCATCTTGGAGGGGAAATTTAATGCTGCAAATCTGCCCCTATCTCAGCTTTAAAATTTCAGCGACTTCGGGGTCCCTTTGCTTTTCCCCCTGTTGAACCGCAAACGGGGATTTTTTTCGGTTCTTGGGCTTCGCTTGATTTGGGTATAGCCAGCGGGGTCACGAATATCAGCGCCAGGGAAATTTCTTGTCTGGGGTTTGTGAGCCGCTTAAAACGTTTGGGGCAAGTGTAGTCAAATTTGGTTAGTATCTTTCCTTTGGGGGGTGCCACTCGTTCTTCTTGATGTCTTGTGGGGTATGGTTTTTGGCGACAGTAAAAATTTTGGCGCTTGCAAATTCCAAAAACTGAACCTCACGTTGGTTTCGCCCCGCCAAACGGCCTAGTCGAGGGCAGAGTCAGAGGGGGGTTTTCCCTGCACGGTAACCTGTGCCCCGTATACCGCTCAGTGGGGAGATAACCCCACCCCCAAAAAAGCCACTATGGGAAATAGCAGCTTGGAGAGGGATGGGGCCGCCAAGAATCCCCCCCACAGAAATACCCAAAAGGACAGCACTGCAAAAAAGACATGCCGGAACGGGTTGGGCCCCCGGGAAAACCAACAACGCGCCTTCCTTGGAGCGTTCCAGGATGGGGGTGAAAAATATGCGACGGGCGCAACAACACGATCAAACTCCCGGTGAGAGGACCTCATTGGTACATGAACTCCGACCTTTCACGCATGTGGGAAGCTCCCGAAGACCCACGAATTCAAGGTCGAATGGGACATACTTGGACTGGCCCAAATCCCCTTGGGTCGGATTCGGCGAAACAAACCCCGAAGAAGATCACAAACTATGGATAGTGGCGACGATCCAAACACCAACCGGAGTAGGGTTCTTGTCAACAAAAAGAGGCAACGTGTCATGTGTCCCCAAAATTTAAGAGACTGATTCCTGCGTGTCGCAGCAAAACCACAAAATGACCCTATCAATTTTACACCAACATCAACTACGAAAGAAGCAATCGGTGTTTCTACGAGGATTTGGGGAGCGCCATCAAATCAACTCCAAAGAAGGACTTTCCCGTGACCCAGGGCGACTGGAATGCCAAGATCGGACCTGACGCTTATGACCAATGGCCAGGGACAATAAGCCGTCCAAGTATACAACCTAAAAAAAACTACTCAGCAACCATCCAACCAATCAACCAACTAGTCAACCAACCAATCAACCAGCTAGTCAACCAACCAATCAACCAATCAACGTACTGGTCAACCAACCAGCCAGCCAATCAACCAGCCTACCAACCACCAACCAAACAGCCAATCAACTAGTCAACCAACCAAGCAACCAACCAACCAATCAATAACTAACCAGCCAACCAATCACATCTAATCATCCAACCAACAAACAACCAATCAACCAAACCCAAAGCCCAACCAACAAACTTACTAAAAATCAACCAACAAACCAACCAATCAACCAACCAACGAACTAACTAACCAACCAACCAGCAAACCCACAACATAAATGAGCCACCCCACTAAAGCAACAACACACAGTTCATCCCTAGCCCTCACGGGTTATTGTTGGCCATGGATCGGTTGAAGAGATGGGTAGGGTAAGGTCCGTTTCCGTACACACTGGACTTGTTGGTGTACAGGAAGGGCTGGCCCCTGTTCTCTGTCTCCCCAAGGAACACGCTGTCACGCACCTCCACCGACGTGTCGTGAATAGATGTGGCGGCGTAAAACCCCACTGGAGCGTCCGCAAACCTTGAAAGAAAAAAAGCGCGATAAGAAGCGCGAACTGGTTCACTCACTCACTCACTCATTCAATATACCGATTCTTTCCGAACCATTGTAGCTAAACTCTTTGTGACGAAAGAAGAATGAAGATTCCAAAATTATAATTATGTGGAACTGACCCAGGCCACAAGCTGTGCCAGATACTGATGTCAGCTAATTGCCAAGGCCTACGTTAACATGTAATGTTGTAATGGGTTGTTGAGATTGCCTTCAGCCATGACAAGCTCTTGCTATAACAGCCTGCACTCTCTTTTTAGGAAAAAAATCATCTGAAGTCGGAGTAGGGCTGCCTATGTGGCGAAGCACTTGAAAAGGGTCATACACGCAAACTTCTCACCCGGTGTACTTCCTATCTCACAGTGATTCCCAGGTGGGATGAGTGAGTCAAGAGTGCATGTTCTGAGTGACCCCCAGAGTGTTAAGCTGAGGAACGCACAACAACAACAACAACAAAATATGTGGAACTGGCGTTGAGAAACAGTCACAGTGTAGCTATTGGTCAATTTACTGATGGATGATGTCATAGCTGCCAAACCGAACACACACTGAGGAAGAAAGCACGGACATTTTCTTTCTGTCTTGTCCCTCTTTGTTTGCCTGTGAATCTCCTTTTCTCCTCCGATCCCATACCACTACACACACACGCGCGCGCGCGCACACACACACACGCACACGCACACACACAACCGCATACACACGAGAACTGGATGTAAAAAAAAAAGCACACTAGTGCTTATTCCATTATCCTCGAACAAAAATAAAATAAATAAAATGAATAAATAAATCATACACACGCACGTGCGCACGCGCACACATGCATGCATGCTTGCACGCACGCACGCATGCACACACACGCGCACGCACGCACACACACACCGACCTCTGCATTCATATAGGTGTGTGCCCTATGGTACTTAAATGCATAGCTATTTACCCTGCCTGGACATGCAAAATTCCACAAATGAAAAAGATACTCTCTCCTTTGAACCTTCTAAGTACCATCACTATTGCAATTAGACAGAAAACGACCCAAAGAAGACTCAAAGAGAGATGAATAACATTCTAATGTAAAGCGAGAATGATTAAAACAGATAAATTCCCGCAGTTAGCAGCCAACACTAAAGCAGCTATAAACCCATACATATACTCTGCGTTACTGTCCTTTCTTAGAATACAGGCATCAACTCCCAAAACACATATCGCTGTGTCAAAAACTCGACAAGAAAAAAACTGTATAGGTAATAGGAATTTTGTTCTGAAACTGAGGAAGAAGTGAAGACGGGAAATAGCAAAAACTTCTATTAAGTATTTTCAAAAGGTAGGAGGGGTTGATAGGGTAGAGGGGGCGAGGGGGTAGGGGTTTAAGAAAACTTACATGATTAAGCACCATATTAACCCATTCAACAGCAACTTGAACCACGCCATTGCATTATTATTATTATTATTATTATTATTATTTACTCTACACATATTCTTTTTCTTTTAACTCTCAGACAGCAACTATTGTTGTCTGTCATATGAGCAAAAATGCGTTGCGCTGCAGTTAAGCGCCTGACAAGTCAGGCCCAGCGCATCCGACTTCAGCGTGGGAGAGAATTGTTACGTTCTGAGTCTTTCTGAAAAAGTGGCAGGGGAATGGACCAAGAAGGTAGAAAATAGACAAGAAGGAGGTGTCAGAAAGAAAAGGAACAAGGCAGAAAGAAAGAGAGTGATAGAAAAGATGGGATTTTTGCCACAGAATTTCCTGAAGGGGGTGATGCTGTTTACACTGACCCCCAACCCCGGCATTCCCACAGGGGTTCTACAAATATGAAAATTACTTTTCCAGCAGCAAATACAGTTTCACACACATCAGGAGGCTACTAAAGTATTCACATAGACACAAACTAAAAAAAAGAAAAGAACAAAAAACGAAATAAAGAGCGAAAGACAAAAACAAAACAAGATTTACCCTTACAATTAAAGAGAGGTAAGCAAAACACCTTACCAAAGAACAATAGATTTTTCTTCAGGGCTTGTAAGTAGCTGTGGCCCAGAAAAAAGATGTACCAATTATATGTATCTGAAAGACCTATTAAGCATCATTTATATGTATCTGAAAGACATATCAAGGAATACGCCTTAACAAAACCAACAGATTTTTCTTACGGTCTTGTATGCTATTGAGGCTCAGAGAAAAAATAAATAATGAGCCTTATCTTACTTGTCTTTATAAGACACAGTGATTATACGAAACAGACAGCGCAATGATAAAAACATGAAAGGTTCACTTACGTGGACTGTTTGATGATCACGTTCCCTCCACGTATACGCATGTTGTTTACCTTGTTTGTGGTGCATTGTTGTTCTGAACAACAGAAAATTTATCATACACTACAAAAACTAAAAATGATAACCAGTCTAGTTAATGAGCAAATTAATCGACGCAAAAAGGAAAGAATGCAACAAAAGCAAACTGATAAGTTAGCAATAACAAAACAAGAATAAATAACTGAATAAACATATGGATCGATAAATTAATTAATTAATCCATTCATTAATAAATAAGTATGTAAACGAAGAAGACGACGAAGAAGACGGAGAATATCGCTGTAAAATTAATGGAAAAAATGTCCAAGGTATTGGTACTATATAGGGTTTTTTTGTACTTTGACATAACAACCCAGATAACTTCTGTATCAACACTTTGTGCTTCACGAACTTTTTCAAGTATTTTACTGCAGTGTTTTAGTTGTTGGTACCAGCTTTCAATTTCATGGCATTGCTTTGAAACTGAATAACTATCAGATTGGTTACAGTTTTTTCCAGAAATTCTATACACAAAGAGTCAACGATAATCCCAGCAGCATTCGGCCTTATTCTACTAATCTCACTGTTTATTTGGGCTGACAATAGACACCAAAACAGTTTTTAACTACTACTACTACTACTACTACTACTACTACTACTACTACTACAACAACAACAACAACAACTACAACTGCTGCTGCTGCTGCTGCTGCTGCTGCAATACACTATTACCAACTACCACTACCAATTACTACTACTACATCACCATAAAACTGTACCTTTCTACTAATACTAATTAAACTATGCTGCGATGC
>JAQIHA010001521.1:0-7500 GCA_028751875.1 Rapana venosa
GGTCTGCACTTTAAGTTGAAGGGGGAGATCATACACCCCCTCCCATCCTTCCTTAATTCATCAGAGACCTCTCAGATTTGAGAGATAACTTGATGGCTGCATTGGATTGAAGTCAAGTGGTCTAAGCCATTCTGCTGTAGCATTCCTTATTTGCTGGATTCAAGTGGCATCTTATAAATGTGACCCCATCTGACCATACTTATTTTCTCCTATAGCACTCCACAATTACTGGGATTACTTTGCTTTTGACTACACTCTTCATGCGTGGGGAATGCACTTTGCGCCACCACCATCACCACCACCACCAACAACATCATTAACAGCAACATCCATAACAGAAGATTTAAAGACTGCAAAAGTATGAGCAGGAATATGTTTTCTTAAAATTCAGAATGTTATCTTTAAAAAAAAAACTTTTATTTTTCTCGGCTTAGCTATTCAGAAAAAAATGTAAACGTTGTACACATCGATCTTCCTTTTTCATAGCACTGCGTAAGTCTCACTTAGAGCCAATCCATATATACTTCCTACACTCTCATCTGGACACCAGTACACATAATTATCCAGTGTAACTATTCTCTAGTATCACAAGTCCTCTTCTTTGTATAGAATGTGTAGTTCCCATGATAGGTCTGCTACAGATAGTGGCCAGAGTTGTCCCCAAGCCCCCTGGCTGTTTTCTCTAGTTAACTGTTGGTCATGTCATGCATAATAATAATAATAATAATAATAATATATATGGAATTTATATAGCGCTGTCTTTTCTTACACAACACGTACTGCCCTCAAACGTTCAAAGGTTTAATCATCCTGTGAATGGGAAAACATGTTCAGGATACATATTTCCTTTAATAAAAAAAAAGGAACATATATAGCGATAGATCTTGCAAAGACAAATCAAAGCGCATGCATTCGACCTAATCTTACACAGCCATACAACCAACGACAAACAATCAACAGTACAAACAGACACTACAAACATGGTACGCTGCAGACCAAATCCATGAACCAAAACCGCAACAGTCAAATGCCCCTCAAAAGCACACACACACACACACACACACACACACACACACACACACACACACACACAGGCCACACACCCCAGCAGGGCGACAGGACATGGGCCAGCGAAGGGTGGAACAGCTCCGATACGAGACAGGAGGGGGGAAACCCCAGGCCCGAAACAAACATGCCCCGAGGCCTGATTCAAAAGTGCCACAGCCAGGCCCCCGGCGAAGAGAGAGAGGGAGCCCACTCCAGGCCGATGGACCCGAAACATAGAAAGAGCAGCGGCCAACAGTAGACTGGCCGAATCCAGGCATCTGCTGGCACAAGGTATCTGCAGCAGAGCGGAGGGAATGTGAAGGAGTGCACAGGCCAAGACACCCACAGAGGCAGGAGGGCGCAGCCCCGTGGAGACATCCGCAACAGAGGGCACTGATCTTACATTCCACTCTCTGTGGCACAGGCAGCCAGTGGAGAGATCGCAAGAGGGGGTAATGTGCTCCGATTTTTTCTTTCTGAGAACTAGTCGAGCAGCGGAGTTTTGTATACGTTGAAGGGTGTGGATAGATGATGCTGGCAGACCAGACAAAAGAGAATTGCAATAGTCCAGACGTGAAAGAATAAGAGAAGTGACAAGTTTGGCTGTTGCATCAGTGGACAGGTACTTTCGAATTGCACTAATACGCCGTAACTGATAGTAGCACGACTGACAGGTCTGGGTGATGATTTTTTGCATAGAGAGTGTGTTGTCGATAACAACACCTAGGTACTTCACAGCAGTGGTTAGAGGGACTGATGCATTGCAAGTTCTATTGAAGCTGTTGTAATGGAAGAGAGTTTGTGTTTGGTCCCTACAAGCATGGCTTCGGTTTTATCTGCATTTAGCTGTAATTTGTTCTGTGTCATCTAATTTTGAATATCTTCAAAGCAGTGGGCCATATTTGCCAGGAGAGTAGGCAGATTTTTAGGAGTAACGCTGCTTTGAATCTGAGAGTCATCTGCGTAAAAATGATGGTTGATTTGATGACGTTTTATTATATGTGACAGTGGGGCAGTGTAAAGAGTGAACAGAACAGGGCCTAGAACTGATCCCTGTGGGACTCCGCATTTCAGTTTGGCAGGTGTTGATTGAATCTTGTTTACTGCAACTGTCTGAAATCGGTCAGTGAGGTATGAATTAAACCAGGTGATGGCTGTGCCAGTGACACCGAACGTTTTTTGAAGACGGGAGAGAAGAATTGAGTGGTCTATAGTATCGAAGGCTGCCGATAAGTCGAGTAGAGTGAGAAGGGAAATTTTCCCTGAGTCAGAAGCTAGTAGAAGCGTGTTTAAAGTGTGTACTAGGGTGGTTTCAGTGCTGTGGTTGATGCGGTAGGCAGACTGAAACTCAGGAAGAAGATTGTTGGAGAGAAGGTGGTTGTTGAGCTGTTTGAGAACTACTTTTTCAAGGACTTTACAAATAAAAGGTAGATTTTATACTATAGTCCATTGAAAAAGTATAATTTGCTTATCTAGGTTACATTTTGGGGTGTTTAAATTTGAGAACTGATCATGTTTTTCTTTGAGAGAGCACGTTTCAACTACCTCTCTCTCTTGATATATATATTATATATATATATATATATATATATATATATATATATATATATATATATATATATATATATGTATGTATGTATATAAACTGGATCTCCATTGTCACAACATTACATACTACTTTCTCTGAGCCAATTCATGTATGCTTCATACACACAGAGCTGGAGGCTAGTACAATTATTATCCTGTGTAACTATTCTCTAGTATCACAAGTCCTCTTCTCCCTATAGAATGTGTAGTTCCCATGATAGGTCTGCTACAGACAGTGGCCAGAGTTGCCCCAAGCCCCCTCCCTGTTTTCTCTAGTTAGCTGTCTGTCATGTCCTACAGGTCTTTTTGTTACACAACATGCACTGCGTCAGAGGATCAAAGATTTCATCATCCTGTGAATGGGGAAAACATCTTCAAGATATATGTTTTTCTCTTTAGTCCATTGAAAGAGCACAGTTTGCTTATCTAGGTTACATTTTGAGTTTTTTGTTTTGAGAACTGATATTTTTTTCTTTGAGAGAGCAAGTATCCACTACCTCTCTCTCTCAATATATATATCTATATATATATATATGTATATATCATAACATTGCTTACTACTCTCTCATAGCCAATTCATGTAGGCTTCCTACACTCTCTGCTGGAGACCAGTACAATTATTATCCAGTGTAACTATTCCCTAGTATCACAAGTTCTCTTCTCCCTATAGAATGTGTAGTTCCCATGATAGGTCTGCTGCAGACAGAGGCCAGAGTTGCCCCCAAGCCCCCTCCCTGTTTTCTCAGTTAGCTGTCTGTCATGTCCTACATGTCTTTTTGTTACACAACATGCACTGCGTCAGAGGATCAAAGATTTCATCATCCTGTGAATGGGGAAAACATCTTCAAGATATATATGTTTTTCTCTTTAGTCCATTGAAAGAGCCCAGTTTGCTTATCTAGGTTACATTTTGAGTTTTTTCTTTTGAGAACTGATATTTTTTTCTTTAAGAGAGCAAGTATCCACAACCTCTCTCTCAATATATTTATATATATATATATATATATATATATATATATATATATATATATATATATATATATATATATATATATATATATATATATATATGCAAATTTTGGATCTTCAATATCATAACATTGCTTACTACTCTCTCATAGACAATAGTACAGTTTGCTTATCTAGGTTACGTTTTGGGTTTTTTCTTTTGAGAACTGGTCATTTTTTTCTTTTGAGAGCAAGTTTCATTCTACTCTCTCTCTCTCTCTCTCTCTCCTCGATAAATATATATTATATCATAATATAAACGGTTTCTTCAAGTTGCGACATTGTATTTATACTCTCTCATAGACAATTCATGTACACTTCTTACACTCTTGCTGGAGGCCAGTACATTTTATCAGTGTAACATTCTCCAGTATCACGAGTTCTCTTCTCCTATAGAATGTATAGTTCCAATGATAGCTCTGTGAGACAGTACAGAGTTGCCCCAACAACTCTGTTTTCTTATTAGCTGTCTGTATGCCATACATGGCTTTTGTTATACAACATGCCCTGCCCTCAGACAATCAAAGATTTAATCATTCTGGGGATGGGAAAAAGAGTTTAGGGTTGAAGTAGTCTCCTATAGCCCATTGAAAGAGCACAGTTTGTTTATCTAGGTTACATTTGTTTTTTTCTTTTTTTTAAGAACTGGTAATTTCTTTTCTTTGAAAGAACAAGTTTCCTCTACCTCTAATCATATACATTCATTATTACATTATCTCATACTACATTATATATACTAATATATTCATATATCTATAATATTTAATATATATATTATATTATATATATATATAGATATATATGCAAACGTTATATCTTCAATGTCATAACATTGCATACTACTCTCTCAGAACCAATTCATGTGTGCTTCTTACACTCTCTGCTGGAGGCCAGTGCAATTATTAACCAGTGTAACTATTCCCTAGTATCACAAGTCCTCTTCTCCCTATACAATGTATAGTTTCCATGATAGGTCTGCTACAGACAGTGGTCAGAGTTGCCCCCAAGCCCCCTCCCTGTTTTCTCCAGTTAGCTGTCTGTCATGTCCTACATGTCTTTTCTTACACAACACGTACTGCCCTCAGACATTCACAGGTTTAATCATGGTGTGAATGAGAAAAAAATAGTTCAGGATATATATATATATAAATAAATATATATATATATATATATAATTTTCTCTTTAGTCCATTGAAAAAGCACAGTTTGCTTATCTAGGTTACGTTTTGGATTTTTTTCATTTGAGAACTGGTCATTTTCTTCTTTGAGAGAACAATTTTCCACTACCTCTCTCTCTGATACACACACACACACAGCACACACACAACACTTACACACACACTACACACACACACAACACACACACACACACACACATATATATATATATATATATATATATATATATATTATATATATATATATATATATATATATATATTATATATATATATATATATATATATATATATATATATGCAAACAATCGATCTTCAATGTCACTACATTGCATACTACTCTCTCAGAGCCAATTCATGTACACTTCCTACACTCTCTGCTGGAGGCCAGTACAACTATTAACCAGTGTAACTATTCCCTAGTATCACAAGTCCTCTTCTCCCTATAGAATGTATAGTTCCCATGATAGGTCTGCTACAGACAGTGGCCAGAGTTGTCCCCAAGCCCCCTGTCTGTTTTCTCCAGTTAGCTGTCTGTCATGTCCTACATGTCTTTTGTTACGCAACACAGCTACCTTCAGGCCATCAAAGATTTAATCATCCTGTGGATGGGAAATAGCGTTTAGGATTGAGATTTGTTTCTATATCCCATTGAAAGAGCACAGTTTGTTTATCCAGGTTACATTTTTTTGTTTTTTGTTATATTTTAAGAATTGGTCATTTTATTTCTTTGAAATAATATATATAGTATTATATATATAATATATATATAATATATATGTATGTATATATATATAATATATATATATATGTAGAGAGAGAGGCAAATGTTGGATCTTCAAAACCACAGCGTTGCATACTACTCTCTCAGAGCCAATTCATGTACACTTCTCACACTCTCTGCTGGAGGCCGGTACAACTATTATCCAGTGTAACTATTCCCTAGTATCACAAGTCCTCTTCTCCCTATAGAATGTGTGGTTCCCATGATAGGTCTGCTGCAGACAGTAGCCAGAGTTGCCCCCAAACCCCCTCCCTGATTTCTCCAGTTAGCTGTCTGTCATGCCATACATGGGTTTTGTTATACAACACTGCTACCTTCAGACGATCAAAGATTTAATCATCCTGGGGATGGGAAAAAGAGTTTAGGATTGAGAATTTTTCTATAGCCCATTGAAAGAGTGCAGTTTGTTTATCTAGGTTACGTTTTGTGTGTGTGTTTTTAGAACTGGTTATTCTTTTTCTTTGAAAGAACAAGTTTCGTCTACCTCTAATAATAATAATAATAATAATGATAATAATAAATGGGATTTATATAGCGCTATATCTTGCAGAGACAAATCAAAGCGCTTGCACTCAACTCATTCTTACACAGTCATACAACCAGTGACAAGTAATAGTTCCATCAAGTCCAAATGTGCACACGCACACACAAACACACAAACACACACACACACACACACACACACACACACACACACACACAACACCCCACACAGTCACACCCTGGCAGGGCAATAGAATCTTGGCTATTGAAGGCAGGGAAAAACTATGAGATGAAGCAGGAGACTGGATTTAAAAGTGTCATAAGAAGGCTTTTGGCGGAGAGAGAGAGGGAGATCATTCCACATCAATGGAGCAGAAATTGTGAAAGAGCGACGGCCGATGGTGGATTGGTTGAATCTAGGTATTCCTAAGGACAAGGTATCTGCAGCAGAGCGGAGAGAACGAGTAGGAGTGTACAAGTGAAGACATTCACAGAGGTAGGCGGGTGCTGTTTTGTGGAGACATTTGTAACAGAGGGTACTGATCTTATAGTTTACTCTCTGTGGCACAGGCAGCCAGTGGAGAGATTGCAGGAGAGGGGTAATATGCTCAGATTTTTTCTTTCTGAGGATTAGACGAGCTGCCGAGTTTTGCATACGTTGAAGGGATTGGATTGATGATGCTGGCAGACCAGCCAACAGAGAGTTGCAATAGTCCAGACGTGAAAGAATGAGAGAGTAGCAACAAGTTTGGATGTTGCATCTGTGGACAGGTACTTTCGAATTGCACTAATACGCCGTAATTGATAGTAGCAGGACTGGCAGGTCTGAGTGATGAATTTTTGCATAGAGAGTGTGTTGTCAATATTGACCCCTAGATACTTCACAGCAGTGGATAAAGGGACTGATGCATTGCCAAGTTGTATTGAAGCTGTTGTGATGGAAGAGAGTTTATGTTTGGTCCCTACAAGCATGGTTTCTGTTTTATCTGCATTTAGCTGTAATTTGTTCTGTATCATCCAATTTTGTGTATCTTGAAAGCAGTGGGCCATATTTGTAAAGAGAGAAGGCAGATTTTCAGGAGTGTCGCTGCTTAGAATCTGATAGTCATCTGCATAAAAATGATGGTTGATCTGATGGCGTTTAATTATATGTGACAGTGGAGCAGTGTAGAGGGTGAAAAGAACAGGGCCCAGAACAGATCCCTGTGGAACTCCACATTCCAATTTTGCAGGTACTGACTGAATCTTGTTTACTGTGACTGTCTGGAATCGGTCAGTAAGGTATGAACTAAACCAGGTAAGGGCTGTACCAGTAACACCAAATGTTTTTTGAAGACGGGAGAGAAGAATAGAGTAATCAATAGTGTCAAAGGCTGCAGATAAGTCGAGTAGAGTAAGAAGAGAGATTTTCTC
>JAQIHA010001522.1:0-7500 GCA_028751875.1 Rapana venosa
TTCATCCCTTTTTCCCCTTTTTTTTCTTTTTTTTCCCCTTTCCTCTCCTTCCTTTTAACCTTTTCCCCCTTCTTTCTACCTTCCTCCCCTCCCATTCTCCTCCTTCCCCCCCTCTCATCTCTCTCCTCCGCCCCTCTCCTTCTTTTCCCTCGATTTCTCCTCCCTTTTTTCCCTCCTCCTCCCCTTTTCCTCTCCCTCCCCTTTCTCCCCTTTCCCGCCCCTCCTCTCCACTTTTCTTTCTTTCCTTTTCCCCCTTGTTTTTTTTTTATTTTTTTTTTTTTTTCAAAAAAATCTTTTTTTACCCCTTTTTTTTCCCTTTTTTTTTTTTTTTTTTTTTTTTTTTTTTTTTTATTTGGGTTTTTGGTTTTGTTCTTTTTTCCCCAATCCCTTGTTTTTTTTTCCTCCTCCCCCCCCTTTCTCCCCCTCCTTTCTTCTTGGGTTCCCCAAAAAAAACCCCCCTTCTTAAATTTCTCTCTTCTTTTCTTTTTCCTTTTTCCTCTTTTTTTCCCCCTTTCCTTTTCTCTCTTTTCCCCCTTCTTCCTTTCTTTTCCCCTTTTCTTCCCCTTCCCTCTCCTTTTCCCCTCTTCTCCCCTCTCTCTTCCCCCTTTTCTCTCTCTTCTCTCCCCTTCTCTCACCCCCCTTTTTCTCTCCCTCCTCCCTTTTCCCCCTTTTCCCCTCTCTCCTCTCTTTTCTTTTCTCTTTCCCTTTCCTCTCTCTTTCCCCTCCTCTCTTTCTCTCTCTTCTCTCCTTTTTCGCTCTCTCTCTCCTCTCCCCCCCTTTTCCCTCTTTCTTTTTCCCCTCTCTCTCTCCCCCTCTCCCCTCTTTTTCTCTCTTTTCCTTCCCCTTCTTTTTTCTAAACTCTCCCCTCTCTCCCCCTCCCCCTCTCCCCCCTTTTCCCCTCTCTCTCTTCTCTATCTCTCTCCCCCTTCTTTTCCCCCGCTCTCTCTCCCCCTCTCTCCCCTCTTTTACCCCCTTTTCCCCCCCTCTCTCTCCCCTTTTCTCTCTCCCCCCCTTTTTCCCCTCCTCTCTTCTTCGTTGTCTTTCAAAAAGGTTTCCTTTTCTCTCACCCCAAAGTTCTGATTCCCGGTGTGTTTTTCCTTGTGCTTTACTTTTTTTTAAATCATTTCCCAGCTTTTTAAAAATTTTTTTGGGGGGAAAAAAAAAAAAAAAAAATTTTTTTTTTTTGCCTTTTTTTTTTTTTTTTTTTTTTTTTTTTTTTTGGGTTTTTTTTTTTTTTTTTGTTTGTTTTGGGGGGGGAAAAAAAAAGGGGGGGGGGGGAGAGAGAGAAAAAGAAGAAGGGCAGACAGAAAGGGTGGGGGGGGTGGTGGTGGGGGCCCAAAGGCCTTTTTGGGGGGGAAAAAAATTTAAAAACCCGGGTTTTTTTTGTATTTTGAAATTTTTTTAAAAAAAAAAATTTTTTTTTTAAAAAAAAAAAAAAAGGGGGGGGCCTTAAAAATTTTTTTTTTTGGGGGGTTTAAAAAGGGGGAAAAAAAAAATTTAAAAAGGGTTTTTAAAAAACCCCCCCCCAAAAACCCCCCCCCCCCCCCCAAAAAACCCCCCCCAAAAAAAAAGGGGGAAAAAAAAAAAACCAAAAAAAAAAAAGGGGGGGGGGGAAAAAAAAAACCAAATTGGGGGAAAAAAAAAAAAAAGAAAAAAAAATTAAACCCCCCCAAAAAAAAAAAAAAAAAAAGGGAAAAAAAAAAGGGAAAAAAAAAAAAAAAAAGAAAAAAAAAAGAAAAAAACCCAAAAAACCCCCCCCCCCCCCCGAAAAACCCAAAAACCCCCCAAAAAAAAGGGGAAAAAAAAACCCAAAAAAAACCCCCAACCAAAAAAAAAAAACCCGGCCCCCCGGGGGGGGGAAACGGCTTTTTCCCCCAAAAAGGGGGGGAAAAAACCCCCCTTTTTCCCCCCCGGCCCCCCGAAAAGGGGCCCCAAAAAAAAAAAACCCCGGGCCCAAAACCCCCCCAAAAAAAAAAATTTAAAAAATCCTTTTCCCCTTCCAAAAACCCCCCCCCCGGGGGGGGAAAAGGGGGGGGCCCCGGGGCAACCCAAACCCCCCCCCCTTTTCGGGAAAAAAAACAAACCAAACGGGGCCCCCAAAAATTTAAACCCCCCCCCTTTTTCCCCCCCAAAACCCCCCCCAAAAAAAAAAAAAACCCCCCCCCAAACCCCCCCCCAAAACCCCCCAAAAAAAAAGGGCCCCCTTTTAGGGGCCCCCCCAAAAAAAAAATAATTTAAAAAATGCCAAAAGGGGGGAAAAAAAAAAACCCCCCCCCCCCCCTTTTTCCCCCAAATAAAAAAAACCAAACCCCAAAAATTTTTTTTTTTGGGCCCCCCCCCTTTTGGGGGGCTTTTTTTTTTTTGGGGGGGTTTTGGGGGGTTTTTTTAAATTTTCCCCCCCCAAAAACCCCCCCGGGCCCCTTTCCCCCCCCTTTTTAAAAAGGGGGGGGTTTTAGCATTTTCATGGCCTTGTGGTTTTCATCGATTTTTTCTTTATTGAAAAAATTTGAACATTAGTTTTTTCTCAAGAAGCTTTTTCACAGTCGGCTTTTCCCCCATAAAATTACCAAATTTTTATTTGTAGTTTTTTGTACCCTTTGGTTTATTTTTGGAAAATTGTTTCATCGGCTACATTTAAAGGGAATTGCAGAAAGAATTGTACATTGTGTCAATATTGTCATGGTTTGGATGTATTACAACTAAATTCCGTAATTTTCTTGTAAAAGTGAGCCATCTGCTCTTTTAAAATTTGGTATTTAGGAATAAGTCGGGAAATCAGCATTTTCTATTTTAAATTTTTTCTTTAAATTCTTAAAAAAAATGGGAAAACATGTTCACAACCAATTTTTTTTCATCATATTTTTTCCATGAGTGTGAAAAAGCAAATTTAGGAAAAAACCAATGTAAGACTATGGCATTTGGGGTCGATGGGGGGGTACATAAAGGGATTCGGTGTAGGACCCTCTTTAAGAAAAAACTAAGGGGAGTCTACTATGTTTTTCAACAAGTCTGTTATTATAAGGGTAAACCCCTTTTTTTTCCCCAAAAGTGAATGGCTTTTAAAAAACACCGCCTACAATCCTTTTTTTGTTTGATCACTTATAGTTCCAAAGCCAGTCAGTTTTTTCATTATCGGCCTTTTAAAGTAAATAAAAGATCACAGTTGATGGTGAGAGATTCCGAAAACTTTACGGGAATAGCACACGGAAAAAAATTTGTTATTTTTTGCTGGCCAGGAGACTGATCATGCAGTGTTGAAACCAACACGAGTATAAATTGCAGTATTAATCTTTTATCAGAGTGTTTTTGTTCCCCAAACTGGTGGATAGAAAACGGGCTTCATTTTTGGGGAAGTTTCCCTTTTTTTAACTTTAAAGACTGAAGGATAATTTATTTGAAAAAAAATTTGACATAAAAATTTTTGGGAAAGAAATTCAACTTTTGGTAGCAAAGACTGCATTTTCCCCTGCAGAAATTTGAGATCTTACTTTTCGATGCATTACCATTAAAAAATGTTATGTTAAAAAATTTTTAAATCAAAAAAAGGGAAGGGGGAAACCCAAATTTAAATGGGGCCCATGTAAGCCCCCCCCAAAAGCACACAAAACCCCCCACAAAAAAAAACAAAAAAACAAAAACCCCCAAAAGCAAAAAACAACAAAAATAAATAACCACCAAAAAAAAATCCACCCCAATAACCAAAACCAACAATTTTAAAAAAAACAAATTTTATTACAAATAAAAAATTTTCCAAAACCAAACAACAAAAGGTTTTTTCGCCCCAAAAGTCAATAAAACGGAGAATGAAATAAAAGCCAAAAAGTACAACTTCATTTTTTTGTTACTTAAACCACAAACAAAATAACCAAAATAGATTTTTTCTTTTTCATATACTTTTATATACTATATACTACAATGACAGAAAAAAGGATCCCTTTGTATTTTCACTTTTCCCCCCTTTCCCGGGGAAACGGGTAATAATGAAGGGGTTTGAGGCACACAGCATACTTCAGTACCAGTGACGGAGCGAAAGGACCTTTTTACCCCCAAGGTTTCGGGGACTGTAGGAAACGCCATGGTGTCAGTTTCCTGCTGCGGGAAGGGATTTCGCCCTGGGCAGTTGTGCAGACCTCACTGTTCTTTTTTGGGTTTGCCAAAACACTGTCGAATGTGGGCGGAAAGGTTGGGCTGCCAGGATTGGGGGAGCCCTTTTATGGGGGGGGTGTATCCCATCCCTCAGGGGGCTGGGGCCCAAGTTGTCCCCTGGGTAAAAAAATGATTTCCCTCTTCACCCCCAAAACCCTTTTGGGTACTAAGAGGGATTGAACGCTGCCCCTTTTAAAATTCTAGCTCAAACATCTTTAAAGGGTGGACACTTTATTTATTTACAATGAAACCCGTTTGGAGCTGGGTTTTTGATTTTTTTTTACTGAGGGCAAAAAAATCTTGTACTAGCAGAATTGCCCTTCGGGTTTTTAGATTTTTTACTCCACAAAGTAAAACAAAAGCTGTCAAATTTACTTTTCCCCCGATTACAGGAAACAGTCTCCACCTTTTCTTTGATACTTTTTTAACACGTGGACCTGTGGGGAACAGCAGAAAAGCCCTATAACGCCCCCGTCTTTTGCCCGAACTCTTTTTAAGACAGAACGTGCAAGAAACAAACATCTGGGGAAACCTTTTAGAGTTTTTTGACGTTTTTTTTCATGGTCTTTGATGTCATTTACCCCTTGACATCTTTTGGGGATTTGACGTCATTACGTGTTCTCAGCTTAGTGGGCTTTTCTTTATTTTGTTTTGCCCCTGCGGGTCTGTTGGTAGCAGGACGCACAGGAGGCCTGAGTGGTGCCTTGCTTGTGCTGCGTGCAGCGGGCATGGATTTGGCACATCAGCGTAAGTAGGAGAAACATTTACATCTGTTTGTGTACTTACGTGGTGACCACATGTTTCATTTCTTTCCGACTTCTCCCTGCTCAGCTCCTTGATGGTCTTTTCCAAAGAGAGGAGACGCTCAGTGAGGTGTAGAACGACAGATTTAAGATCACTGACCGTCTCACGCAGGTTGGAAATCATCTGGGTGGTCTCGCTCCCTCTGGCCTCTTGATCTTCCTCCTTAGTTGGGGTGGTAATTTCTGTACTTGTAGATGGTACAGGAGCAGGGCTGTCAACGGCTCCAGACTTCTTGCCCTCTTTCGCTGTCACTGTGGGCTCTTGTTCTCCAGAAGCCTCATGTGTGGACGACTCCTTGATAAAGGAACTAACCTTTCTGCTTCTGGAGCGAGTGGTCTTTGTCATTGTAGTGGTTTAAGTTAAAACATTACAGTTGATTAATAGTTACCGACCAGTTCCGCCATCTTGATGACGTAGCGTATGTGTGTGTACGTCTGTATGTGTGTGTGCATGCGCGTGCTTGCGTATGTGTGCGTGTGTGTACGTGTATATGTGTGTATGTGTGTATGTATGTATGCATGTTGTATGCATGTATATGTGCGTGTGCGTGTGTGTTTTGGGGTGGGGTGCGTGTGCGTGCGTGCGTGTGTATGTGTGTTTATGTGTGTATGTGTGCATGTATGTATATATGTATGTATGTATATATATATGGTGTGTATGCGTGTGTGTGTGTGTTATGGGTGTAGGTAAGCGTGCGTGCGCGAGTGTGTATGTGTGTGTACGTGCGTGCCTGCGCGTGCACGCGCGCGTTACGTGTGTATATATGTGTGTGTGTGCATGTGCAATTGTGTGTATGTTCAGGAAGGGGAGGGGAGGGAACACACGCACAAGACAAGTTCAGAGCTGGCTATGAAGAGAGCGATGTGTCCTGCATAATTATAATGTGGCAAGATTGTGATACCCTCTCTGCTCTCCTGAGAGAGAGGGACATTTGAAGAAAAAGAAATTCTTGATGGCAGAAATTGCAACAGTGGATGTTTTTAGTACAGTCTCCCTCTATTCCGGTTGTGTGGTGTGTGTGGGGGTGTGTGTGTGTGTGTGTGTGTGTGTGTGTGTGTGTGTGTGTGGTGTGTTTGTGTCTGTCTTTGTCTCTCTGTCTAATTCTGTCACTTTGTGCTTCCCCCCCCCCTTCCTTTCTCTGCTGTCTGTATGTCTGTCTGTCTGTCTCTGTCTGTTTGTCTGTCTGTCTGTCTCTGTCTGTTTGTCTCTGTCTGTCTCTGTCTGTCTGTTTGTCTGTCTGTCTGTTTGTCTGTGACTCTCTCTGTTTTTTTTTTACTTCTCTGTATTTTTCTGCTATTCTCTCTCTCTCTCTCTCTCTCTCTCTCTCTCTCTCTCTCTCTCTCTCTCTCTCTCTTCCTCTCTTCTCTCTCTCTCTCTCTCTCTGTGTCTGTGCGTGCGTGCAAGTGCGTGTGTAAGCGAGCGTGCGCCCGTGTATGTTCTTGACATTGCATGCGACAGTATGTAAATACTTGAGCCGGCATAATTTTGAGCCTGTGTTCGTGTATGTAGAATGTCAACAGCTATTATTCAAGCCTGGCATTTGGAAGATAAAATAACCTCGAGCCTTGTTCGTTGCATGGTGAAAGAGGCTTCCATCACAGCTTACACTGTCAAGCCGGCAACTCTGCAATGCCACAGGGAGGGGGCAATCCAGCTATGAATGTAGTTTTGCCGTCAGAAGGGACTTGTGCTCTTGCCAAAGAAAAAGAAGCTATCACGCTTATTTCAAATGGACAGTTTACAAAAAATGCTGCAACAGTTTGTTTCAGATGAGCAGTTTAAAAAAATACTGTAACATTTTGTTTCAGAGGGGCAGTTTAAAAATATGCTATAACATTTGTTTCAAATGGGCAGTTTAAAAAATACCGTAACATTTTGTTTTAGTTGGGAAGTTTAAAAATGCTGTGACATTTGTTTTTCAAGTGGGCAATTTAAAAATGCTATAACGTTTGTTTGAAATGGGCAGATTAAAAATGCTGTGACGTTTGTTTCAAAGGAGCAGTTTAAAAATGCCGTGACATTTGTTTTTCAAGTGGGTAGTTTAAAAATGCTATGACGTTTGTTTCAAATGGGCAGTTTTAAAAAATGCTATACGATTTGTTTCAAATGGGCAGTTTACAAAATGCTGTGATACTTGTTTCAAATAGGCAGCTTAAAAATGCTGTGACACTTGTTTCAAATGGGCAGTTAAAAATACTATAACATTTGTTTCAAATAGGCAGTTTAAAAATGCTGTAACATTTGTTTCAAATGGGCAGTTTAAATGCTATAACATTTGTTCCAAATAGGCAGCTTAAAAAATGCTGTGACACTAGTTTCAAATAGGCAGTGTAATAAACGCTATAACATTTGTTTCAAATGAGCAGGTTTTTTTTAAAGCTATACATTTTTTAAATAGACAGTTTTTAGAACTAAAAAAAGTGTTGGGTTTTTTTATATGACAAGGGAGCTAAATTAAAGTTTCAGTGATATAGACTGTTTTATTTCATTGAATTTTTCATGTTTATTTTTCAATTCCTTGGCTAGAACTGTGACCTTTACCTATGGTGA
>JAQIHA010001523.1:0-10000 GCA_028751875.1 Rapana venosa
CAATCCATGACTTAATGAACTCGATGATTTGAGGTTGAATGGTCTTAAACACTGAGGGATAGTGTCTGTCATCTGTCTGTATGTTTGACTGTGTGTGTATGTGTGTGCGCATGAGTGCGTGCGTGTGCGTGTGTGTGTGCATGTGTGCATGTGTGCGCTGTGCCTGTGTGTGTATGCATGTGTGTGTGCCCATGCAGATGCCTGTGTGTGTGCATGTGTGATTGCGTGTGTGTGTTTGTGTGTGTGATCACTCATAAATTTATGTGGCTATGCATGCACATGGGGCTTTACACTTGTGCACACGTCTGTGTGTGCATGTGCGTGTGAGCATTCATATGTGCACATGCACGCATATGTGCAAATGCACTTGTACGCATATATGTGTCCGTGTGTTTGTGCGTGTTACTTATAAGTAACTTTTGATGAGCAACTACATAAAGGATTAATACCGATGTATGTGTACAACATTTTTACAAACTTGTCTGTATGTATACCTTTTTAAAAGGAATGTGTTCAAAATGTGTATGTGTGTTATTATTTTTTTTCATTCTTTTATATTCAATATTTTATATCGAGGAAAATGGAATAAGCATTTATGTGCTTTTTGACATCCAGTTCTTGTGTATATGCAGTTTTAGAAATTATGTCATCTATTCCCAACGGCACACTATGGCCTACTCTTACGAAAAGTGGAACAGGCTTTAATGCACGCGCAAGATGTTCTGCATGTGTTTGCACCCAGGGCCTTGTTTTATAGTCTCATTGAGCGCTTTGATTTGTTGCTTTACAAGATTCAGCGCTATATAAATTCTATGCATTACTATTATTAGTATTATAGTCTCATTGAAAGGACTTTTGGGGAGAGTGGAGTCTGCACTGATGTTAACTCCAAGGGAAAGTATCTACTTTGAACCATAATCGAACCCAGGTCGTTAGATTTCGAGTGCAATGCTCTAACTGCTAGACTATTCCGTCCCCCAGCCTTTGTGTTTGTGTGTGTGTGTGTGTGTGTGTGTGTGTGTGCGTGCGCGCGCGCGCGCGTTTGTGTATGTGTGTGAGTGTGAGTGTGTATGTGTGTGTGTATGCTTTGTGTATGTGTGTGTGTGTGTATGTGTGTGAGTGTGTGTGTGTGTGTAACAATAACAATAATAACAATAACAATAATTTTAATTCAGTTTCTGCAGGCCATATGGCTCATAGGAACAACAGTTAATCATATACTTTCATGTAAGGTGAACATCCTTACTTCTGATATATAAACTTTTAGTAAGAAATAATCCAACTTTAAACATCAAACTAGGTTTAGTGTTCATACAAAGAAGCTGCACTTTCAGATTCGATGGAAATCTGTAATAATACAGAGGAATACATTTTCTTCGCAATACAGCATATTTTGAGCATACAAGTAAAAAGTGACAACATCTTCAATTTGTTGGCCATCACACTGAGAGCAGAATGGATCAGTAATCGGTTTGCCGTAACGTGAAATTCCATGTTAAGGTAATCTGTTCGACCTCAGTAAACATATACCTCTACGGTATTCTAAAGATTCTACTTCACATGCATAATTTGCTCTACAAATAATCGGGTGATAATCTAAGTAGTCAGAGTATGCTGATAGAGAGTCATGCCATTTTTGTTGGTACACATTTTGTATTCGTATTTGGAATTCTTTCATGAAGGATGAGGAATTACCACAATTTTGCATTGTCCAAACATAACCAAATCCATGGGTGCATAAAATCCTTCTAACATGTGTTACCCAATTTATTCTCCCTGCTTCATCCTGTCTACACAACATATTGTAGCATTGTCTGGGATATCTATGATCAGGCATATCCAAAATTGTTAGCCAATATTTGATTACTCTGGTAACAGTGTCAACAAAAATGGGATATCTACCACAATCGCCAAGGCAAATATTATTTTTAACATCTCTGCCAACCCCCAGGACCATTTTGCAAATTTTTACCTGTATTTTTTCAATATCATGATACTGCTGAAAACCCCAATATTCAGAACCATAGAGGAGGATTGGTTTCACTTTTGTATCAAAAATACTAAAAACTGTAGATGCTGGAAGATTCTTTAACCTAAAGCACAATCTTTTGATACCAGCAACAGCCTTCAATGCTTTTCCAGAGAGATTTTCGATACATTTTGACCAGTTCAATATTGAGCCAAAAACCACACCCAGATAATTATAACTAGATTCTACTTGTATCTGCTTTCCTAAATAACACCATTTTTCAGACTTCTTAGTAAATCCACCATTTTTAAAAACGACTACTTTAGTTTTGTCCATATCTACAGAAAGTCCCCATTTCTTACAATAATTTTCCAAACAATTGATCTTTTTCTGCAAGTCTACAACTGAATCTGAAACTAAAGCGATATCATCTGCATACATAAGTAAGAGTATACCTAGTGGCTCAAAAAATACATCTATGCCTTGAGTATCTGATCCAGTGAGATCTGATTCTAGTTCAGAAATTAAAATCGAAAATAATAGGGGACTCAACATACAACATTGTCTGACACCAAATTTACAAACCAAAAAATTCAGTAAGTGGGGGCCCCGACCCCTCCAGGCCCGCCTTCACACTTTTTTTACTGCTTTGGGCGTCCCTTGGGAACATTTTATCATGGAATTTCCTTTTTTTTTCAAACAGCAGAAATAAAAAGTTTTTTTCGGCCCACTGCAAAATGCTTTTGGGAAAAAAAACTACAAAAGGGTATAAAACCTACCACCTTTCTTTGTTAGATCTTTTGTGTTGAGAATGAAGTGTAAAAAAGGTATGATGGGGCTGTAACCCTTTTCGAAAACCAAAGGGCCCCGGAATTAAGTGTTTTCACTTTCACAAACTTGGGGCAGTCTTTCTTTCCCGAAGGGGCTTTTCCAAATTTTTTCCAAATTTTGTTTTTTAAAAAAAGAACCCTAAATTTTTCAAAATGTGCAATTTTTCCTTTTTTTTTGCAGAGGAAAAAAAAACCCCAGCATGTGTCCAGCTTTTTTGGGATTTTTTCCGGGGGAAAAAACTTTTTGTTAGAACAGAGGCAAAAAAAAAAATCTGACAGAATATCAGTTGCAAAGGCCTTTTAAAAAAATTTTGAACATCAAACCATCAGGGGCCAGGAAGCCCCTTTCCCTCCCGGCTTTTTTCAAGGCTGTTTTTTAAACTTCACTCCCCAGAGTATCAAACCCCAAGTTGGGGAACCCCACAATTTTTTCAAAAAATTTTTGGGGGTCTTTTCAATTCCAAAATTTTCAAATTTTTCGTATTAAAAAAAGGGTTTATCGGGGTGTTTATTTAAAGGAAAACAGGACTTTAAAAAATTTAGCCTTTAGGGGTGGTGATATTTTTTTCATCCTTGGGTTTTAAAGATGTCAGTGCTTTCAGTTTCTTCCAAAAGGGTTTTTGTTTTTATTCTTTCATAAGTCATTCAGATCCTTTTAAAATTTTGTTGTTATGTTCAATTGTTTTTTTTCTTTCACCAAGGGCTTGAAAAATTTTCTTTTTTTAGTTTTTAAAAAAGCATCCCAAATTTCCCTGGGGGTTGGGGTTGGGGGGGTGTTTTTTAAAACCTTCAATAAGTCTTTTTTAACTTGTTTTTCTTTTTTCCAATTTATTTTTCCCCCCATGGGGGCTGGAGTTGAAACTTTAATGTTTTTTCTTCTTTCTGAAAAATTTTTTGTTTCTGCAGAACTCTGTATTAAAAAAGATAAAAACTTTGCATGCTTCATCAATATTTCTACAGAGAGCTGCAGTTTTAAAATGTTTTTTTAAAACAAAAAATGGGACCCCTGGGCAAGGAGATTAAAATTTTGAAATTTTAAAACCCGGGACGGCAAATTTTTCCCCAGTATTTTGATTTTTTCGCCTAACCCCTTTTATTTTCCCTTTCCTTAAAATTTTTTCTTTTAAGGCTCCTTTTGGAAAAAGAAAAGACAAAATTGGAAAATGAAACTTTATTTCCCTCTACTTTTAACAAACATGTCCTCGCCCAAATTTAAAAAAAAAAAAAATGAAAAAAATGAAATAGTCAACAATTCTCTTTCCCGGGTTTGCAATGCAGGGGGATTTCCCCTTCTTTTCAAACCCCGGTCTGCCTTTTTCAATAACTAAGTCAAATTCCCTTTCACAATCCCAAAAAAACTTTTTTCCAAAATTATTTTTTCACTTCCCTCCCTTTTGGGTTTACGGCCCCAACCTTTTGGTTTTTGTCAACAACTCATTTTAAAACAACCCAAAAAGTTGAATGTGCTGTTGTCCCTAGTCTTTGTCAACATCAGAAAGATTACCATGGGGGCCTTCCAAAACTTTCCCATAACAACCAGGGGGAGGGTCAGGAAACATATTTTTTTGAAATTTTTTTTCTTTTTAATTCTGGGGAGTTTAAATTTCCGCCATATTGTTTCAAAATATATCACAGATCGTTTTTTTGGGGCTACATAGAAAAACAGGGAAGAAAATTTGGAAAAAAAAAAAGGGAAAAAATTGTTACTTACTTTTAGAAAAAACAATTCCCCCTGCTTTTTCCAAAATTTCCCTTCCCCCATGGGCAAGGGAAAAACTCTTTTTGAACACACACTGCCAAAGCCCCCTTTTAGTCGGTTTTAGTAGTGGGGCAGAAAAAAACGTATAACCCGAGAATGCCTCTCAATAGCAAATTTTACAAAAAACCAACTTCCAAAACCAAAAAATTTTTTTTAAATTTTGACCCAAAAAAGCTTAAATGAAAGCAATTCATTTTCTTTCCAAAAACCCTTTAATTTTTCCCCAAATCCCTTAAACTGAAAAAAGACTGTGTAATTTTCGTATGGGTGGTGTTCTTCTGTGTATGTGGGATCTTTTTTTTTTTCCCTTTGAACAAAAATAGGGAAAGGGAAAAAAAGGAGGTGGGGGCCCTTTTTGGGGAAATCTTTCTCCTAGGGGAAAATTGGGGGGCCAGATCTTTTTTTTTGCTGCGTTTTTTTGTCCCCGGGGAGCTTCATCATACGGAAAGACTTACCCCCGATCCAAGACAGTCATATCTTATAAAGGCCTGCCTCTTTTTCCCGGAACTTGCCTTTTTTAAAAGGGCAGCAGGCAGTCGACCCAGCATCCCGGGAAAATTTTTTTGGGGAAAAACTTCCCCAATGAAAATAGTTTTCCCTTCACTGCTGTCCCTTTAGCTTTTTTCTTGTCCTCAGAACACGCCTTTCTTGGCTTTTTAATTGGGAAAAAGCACGCGATGATTGGGGGGGAGTTTGGAAATTTTTTGCCCAGTTTTGGTTTTGGTGTGGTGTGTTGTTTGTGGGTGTGGGTTTTGTGTGGGGGTGTTTTTGTTGTGGGGGTTGTTTGGGTGGGGTTTTTTTAGTTTTTTTTTTGGGGGTTTTTTTTTTTTGTGGTTTGGTTTTTTTGGGAAAAAAACCCCGTTTTTGGCCCCACCAAAAAGCAAAAATCCCTTTTAAAAATTTTTTTTTCCTTTCCTGGCCCGGTTTTTGGTTTTTTTCCTTTTTTTTATTTTTTAGAGTGACCTTTTTTAAAAATTTTGTGGGGGGAACCCTTATTTTTTTGCTTTCGGGGTTTTTTCCCTGGTAAATACTGTTGCATACGGTTTTTTGGGGTTTTTTATTCATCCCAAAAAAAATTGCCAAATCAGACCACCAGGGCCCGTTTTAGAAGGGGGGGTCCCCTTTTTAGGGACAAATGGGGGTCACACAAAAACCCCTTTCTTTGAACCGAATTTTTTTTCTTTTTAAGGGAGGGGGGGTTCCCTCTAGACCACATTGCCCAAAGCATGCTTTTTTTGGGGATGTTTTTTTTTTGTGGTTTTTGTGTATTTTTGTTTTTTGTATTTTGTGTGACCAATAATTTTGGGATATTAATCAAAAACCCTCATTTTCCCGTTGGTCACTCTCAAATGCTTCTTTTCTTTAAAGTCGCCAAAACATACCCCCTGGGGGACAGACCCTTTAAAAACCATTACAAAATTTTCATTTGGGACAAACACTCACAAACAAACTGTTTTTTATAAAAAAAGGTTTTTTTTTTTTTGAAAACACCCGAAAAAAAGAGCAAAGAGAAAACGTCACAAATCCCGTTAAAAAACCAGTTTAAAAAGAATTTAAATTATGATTTTTAATTTTTTTCAAAACACTTCTTAAATTAACAGGGTTTTTCAACTTGGCAAAGTTTTTTAAACAAAGTTTTTAATCAAAAAAATGACCCGGGCATTTTCTTTTTCCCCACGCACCCCAATACCAATATTTAAAAAATTTTTTAAAATATTTTTCGCAAATCTTTCAGTTTTGGAAAAAATTTTTAAAAAAAAAGTAATTAAAAAAAAAGGGGGAAAAACTTTTTGCTACAAAGAAAAAAAGATCCTGGAAAAAATTTTAAAATTTTTAAAACTGTTAGCAAATTTCAATTTCCCAAAAAAAATCAAACCGGATTGTGAAAAGTTTGCAAACATTTTCCGGGTTTATGAATTTGGGGCAAAAAGAAAAAAAAAAAAACAAGAGGGTATTTGGGTTTCTGAAAATATTTCAATTTGAACATTGCTCTCCAGATATTTTTTTTATTTTTTAAAAAGAAAGTATTTTCCAAAAAAAAGTGGGGTTTTTTTTTTTAGTTTTTAGTTTTCAGAAAAGGGGTGATTGGATTATTTGGGCCCGGTTTTCTTCTCTAAAACGTGTTAAAATTTTAAAAAAAACTTTCATTAAAATTTTTAAGGCAAATTTTTGGGTGCCCGGGTTTAAAACAGTTTTTTGGGAGTTTCCAATAATGGGGATTTTTAAAAGCAAATCACACTTGTTACAGTCAGGGGGGGGAGCTCCCGTAATATTAAAAAAATTTAAAAATGAAACAACACAACATCCATAAATCAAAAAGATAAATTAAACAGGGAAAAGTGCCCGGGAAACCCCAACTTTAAAACCATTGATAACTTGTCAAAATTTTAGTCGGAAAAAAATATTTGGGAAAAAAAAATAACAAAACCCAAAATACAAAGCCAATGAAACAAAAAAGACACATGCAAAAAGGTTTTGTAAAACATATTTTCCTGCTCCCTCCCAGTTTTTAACCCCACAAATTTTAAAAAGTTTCTTTCCCGTTTGGGCCCGGGGTCGGGGGAAAACCAACAGGGGGGAAAACTTTGGGTCTCTTGATTTTTATCATGCATTGTTTTAAGATGGGTGTCCCCGTGTTGTGTAAAGTTTTTCATGTTGGGGTTCTTTTGTGATTTCTGGGTGTTGGGTTTTTTTCGTGTAAAGTGGGGATGCCTTTTTCCAGTGTAGTTTTTGAAAGGGGGTTTTTGACGAACTGAAGGGTTCCACCCCTTTCACTTTGGGGGGACTGTCTACTTGGAAATAGCCCCGTGTTTTATTAAGGGGTTTTGGGGCGATCCTACAATAGATTTGGCATTAGTTTGGTCAGTTTTTTTTGTGTGAATATGTGTGTGTTTTTTTAAATTTTTTTTTGGGTGAAAATCTTTCCACAAATGTACAAGTGTGGGGCTTTTCTCCGTGTGGGTTTGTGTGGCAGTTAAACACTTTTCGGGGTAAAAGTCTAACACAATTGTACACTTGTTGGCTTTTTCCTGTGGGGTTCCTGTTGGGGAAAAGGTTTTTTTTTGAAAAATCAAAATCCAATAGTACACTCGATGGTTTTTTCTCCTGTGTGGGTTCTAATGGAACAGTTAAACTATTTTTTACGGGTAAAATTCTATCACAAAAGCATTTGTAGGGTTTTTCTCCTGTGGGGTTCAAATGTGAACAGTTAAATTATTTTTCTCGGCAAAAATACTACACAATATTTGCACTTATGTGGCTTTTTCCCCCTGTGTGGGTTTCTAATGTGACCAGTTAAACTACTTTTCTGGGAAAAACGTTATATCACAATCTGCATTTGTAAGGTTTTCTCCTGTGTGGGTTCTAATGGCTCTGTTATTTTTTAACTGTAATTTTATGACGTATGTGCATTTGAATGGCGTTTCCTGTATGTGCTTGCAAGTGTCTTTTTAGCCGGGTTTTTTGCTTTATGCCTTCCCCCCACTGAAAAATTTTGATGGTCTTTCCCAGGTGGGTTCAAAAGGGGCTTTTTAAATAAATTTCTGGGTAAACCATATCACAGTTTGCATTTGTGTGACCTTTTTCCCTTTTGTATTCGCAAATTTGGCTTTTAATCCTGTTTTGTATTTGTTATTCTTTTTACACGTAAAATTGATGGGGTTTTTTCCCCGTGTGGACACGCATGTGCTTTTAGGTTTCTTTTATCGTAAAAAATTTTTACAGTTTTACAAAGGTGGAAATTTCCTTTAAATGGGATTCACGCTCTTTTTGAAGCAGTTTTTACTTGGAGTTTTGTCACAGTCAGCATCATTATCATCACCCAAATCATCAGACATAAAGTTATCATTGTTCACCAGGTTGACAGAAGTGTTTTGTTCAGTGCCTTCTCCACTGTTAGGTATCATTTCCAGGTTTACCTGCCTTCCACTGTCTGATGTCTGACTGGCTGATGTATACTTTTCACAGTGGTATGGCTTAAATTCTTCCGGAGCTAAGATATGCTGTTTAATAGAAAATTTACAGATAGAACCCTCACCACACTTAATGTATGTGTATTTTTTGTCTTGATATATTGAATAATCTACTGTTTTTCTTTCAGATTTATCACAGTAATCTTTTGTGATCTGACTATAATCAGGTTTGTTGCCTCTGGATATGTCTTCTTCAATATTATTGGCATTGTATAAAAATGCCCCTATATTATTCTTTAGCTCTTCAACTCTCAGCCCGTCTACAACACCCCTTGAAAACATGGACTTGTTAACACATATAGTGAATTCACACGTGTCCTTGATCAGTTTCACTTCACCTGGGAAAGAAACACCTGTGCCAAGGATCCCATATTTAGCAGTGACAGTCACGCCTTCTTTTGCATCATGAATATCTGCAGTGTATTTACAGTTACAAGTACAGCCAAGGTCAACATTTCCAATATTGTCAGCTGTAGTGTTCCAGTACCCAGTGGTTTCCTGCTTGCACGAAATGTTCTGATAGTTTCCAGTTGACTGTTGTGGGAATGGACTTGTCTCAGGCAGGTCTTGGGCATGTTCATGATCAGTCACATTATCTGTGTTGACAGCTGTGTTAGTCTGTGCTGAAAAGTCCTCTGTCTTGATGTTGGCTTTGCTGGGTTGGCCTGGGTCATGTTGTAGGACTGAAGTCATCTGCAACATAAACAACATGTCATTATAGTTTCTAGTATGAAGGTGATATGCTGTGTTTAGTTCTATTCCTGTTATGATTCTTTTAAGGGACATGGGTATGTCTGAGAGCTGGCAATATGCAAAGAGTTCAGGTTTTGTTTCTACGTCCCTTACACAGTTTTAACACTAGATGCTAAAACACTTATGTCAAGTTTATGAAAAATGTGTTGTTGTTTTTTTTACTGTACACGTGGGCTTGTCTTGCTTTGTCTCAGACAGATAATTTCTTGATAGAAAAAAAAGAAACACACAATGAATCTTACCAACACTCTCTAACAAAATGTGTACTTCTTAAAGCTTGTCTACAGCAAAGAAGTATTCCCAAGAGGTGGTACATTTAATCCCCTCCTCTCTCCCCCCCCCCCCCTGTGTGTTTGTAATGATGCCAGCATCAATGTCTGCAACATATGTAAAATATTAATAACTCACCAACTCTCCCATGCCTCAACATATGTCAAATATTAATAACTCACCAATTCTCCCATGCCTTTATCTCTATGCCCACTTCGTGATTTTATATTCATGTATTAACAATCACTCTGTATTATTTATGAAAGAAATCCTTTCAATGACTTGTAAATAGTTGACCTAAAATGGAAAAGAAAATGTTTGGTGCACAAATGCAGTGAGAACCTTTTAATATATAGTGATTTAAAGTCTGTATACGTATATAATAATTGCAGCAACGTTTATATGGGAGTCTGCATACAACATTAATGTTTGTTTGTACAAAATGCGA